>VZTY01011099.1:142701-210118 GCA_013400935.1 Turnix velox
GGAGGGGAGGGGAAGAGAGGATAGGAGAGGAGAGGAAGCATTTAAAAAAAACAGTGGGGAGGATATGTGGTTAGAGTCATGGCTGGAGAAGGAGAAGGTGTGACATAAGGATGGGTGAGAGGAAAGTGACTGAGGTTAAAGACTGGAGTTGAGCTATTTCCTTTGTGAAGCATTTTTCCTCAACACTCAATTTGTTAAATTGATTATAATACAATTACCAGTCAACTAGATAGCAGGATGTTTCTTATACTCGTCTCTCTCTGCTAACTCCCAAGTGAAGCATGCCCTGGCTGTTTGCCAACATAAAATTAACAATGATTTTCTGCCTTTTAAAATAAATATTTGAAGCTACTAACTGTGCAGAGAATGTTAAAAGCAGCTCAAAACAAGATCAGTTCAACATGAAAGCTTGTCTAAATGAGAGAAACACTTCATCCATGCACCTCCTCCTTTATGTGTGAGCATTCTCATTTTATTTTAAGAATACATAGTGTAAATCAGTAAGCAATGGCTTTTTAAAGGCCTTTAGTTCAGCTGGAAACATTTTTCTCCTAAGAGAAAGCTTGTGTTTTGACAAAGCTATTTATGTGGTTCAGTGGGAGGTATTTCAATGCCCTTTCTCTATTTACAATCCTGACTAGAATAACACACTTGTTTGGAACATGAATTTGCCTTACCTTGCTCTGATAGAAGCAAACCAGGGCAATGAATGACAGGCAACAAGAAGACAGCCTTGTATTTGCTGCAGGCTGTGGCTGGAAGGGCAAAGGAAAAACAGTCTGGAACAACAAATTAACACTACTCTCACAGTTGCTGGTAACCACAATTTGATCCTTTCTACTTAGTAAAATTATCTCCACAGGAACTACCAGGATCAAGTAAGTAATTAGCTATAGACATAGCTGGAAATTACTGATTCAGGGAGGTGGGGGGTGTTCTTAACACCTCCTTGTGACAATAAGTGTTGGAGCATTTTCCAAATTGTATTCCTAGAGTGATTAGTGACACTGTTTTTTCAGTGCAACTGAAGCTATTTTCTCCTCTCATTCCTTTTACTACAGCTTTTTTTTTCTGACTGAAGTTGTCTGTTTTTCTGACTAATGCGACACTTTATAAACCTCCATTTGAGGCTCATCAGCTATTACAAGAAACACAGGAGTCCAGTAGACCTTGCACTAAATAATTCACTGAATAATTTCCTGTAATTTTCTTGAAAAGTTTTAATTAACCTCTTGATTTTTAAAGGTGTCTATTCTGGCAGCTAAAATCCAGTGGTCACTGAGACAGTGCCAGTATTTTCACACTTTGCTGCTTGTGCTCTTCAAGCTTGACCTGCAGAGATAATTTAGTAAGAGCTCCCTAGGGCCTTGAAGTATTTTGCTTGATTCTGGGACTGAATTTCTGTGTGGATGGAAAATATATTTATATATTTAGGATATAACTAAATATATGGTATATATTCTTTTTAATCACTGAGGGTGATAAAAGCATGCTTTTACCAGATTCCTGGCTAGCTGACAGAATGCTTCACATTTCATCTGACTGAGAATATCTACCCATGTTTCTTCTCCCATACATATACAGTATTTGAAGCATCAACTGTATTCCTGCTTATCATACTGGTTTTGCATCATGTAGGGGGGGAAAAAAAAAACCCCTTTTCTTGTTAAGAGTGTTTCTATTAGTGTATTGCATACTACTCCAGAATTGATATAACAACTATCAATTTTGTGAAGACAACAGCAGACTCATCTGTATCTTTTAGTACCATTACTCCTTGCAGATATATTGCTTATCTACTGTAAATGGCTGCACAACAGCTGAAGATAATGCTTCAGACCTGAAAACATTTTTCTTGCTTTCCTATATCTTGCTGATGTAGTGTGATATTTGTAAGACTGCATTATGTGCCAAACTTTAATGCTGCAGCTGCCTGTCTCTGAACAAAACCTTTCTCTGATTTACTCAAGAGTTCATTTCCACTCTGCAGTTCTATTTATACAACCATCTTTTGCTGATGTCTAAACTGGTTCTCATTGACTTTCTTATCATATGCCCACCTGCTCAGCATGCTTAAAGAACAGTTCTGTTTTTCTGCCCATGCTGATTATTTCTTCTGCACTCAGTTATAAAGTGCTGACTTCACTTCAGAGTGCCTTACTTCTGTTTTACACAAACTAGCAGTAGAAATAGGTGGGAAAAAAATTCTGACAAATTTTCAGTAGTTGCAATTTGTTGCATTACTAGTGAAGAAAGTGATTCCAGCAAGTCTGGATATGTTTCTGTATGCAATTATAGTCCAACACGGAATCCTAATTACTTTTTGAGCATGTTTTTTTCATATTTTATGTCTACATTCCTTCATATGGTGATGTAGCATTCACTTGGCTTAACAGACTTAAACTTTGTGCTGCCCCTATGTTTCTAAACTTTGGACAGGAATTCAACTCCTTGAAAGGACAGCTGTGAAAATATATAACACTAAATCATATAATAGCTTTAGAAAATTAGATTCTTTGTGCTCCACATGCCCTATGGATTCAGCATAGATTGAAAGTTTGCAGTTTTGGTCTGTTTTTTCCTAACTAAACATGACACAGTAAGCCTCTATGTTCCCTGCATTCATAATATTGAATGTTGCAACAATGCACTACCAAGTGTTATTTGGAGGAATATAAACTCTGTAATAGATTCTTCTGGTTCTCCTTCTACAATGATCACACCCACATTCTTCATGAATGCATTATGCATGATCTCACCCTGCTTAACTCTTTTTCTCTAGCAATTATGCAAGCAGCAAACATCCCATGAACAGATCTTCACTAATGTAACTTTTCCATTATGTGATCATTCAAATTCTACCATTTTAAAGATCCAAGTATGTCCCTCCTTGTAAAACTTGTGTCACCAGGAGCTGCTCACAATACTATCAAATAAAACTTGACAAGCATGTTTCAGCCACTTGCTAGTTTACACTGTTCCACCATACCCTCAGCAACCTGTTAATAGAATCTATTTATCTTCTATTACAGGATCTTTATGTAAATATGTTTAAAAAAAAAAGAGGAATATTACAACTCCTTTTTTATAAAAGGACTATATTATACAGTTATATTGTTGACAATACACTTGAGATAGCTTTATTCCTGCCTCCTGTTTAACATTTCAGTAACTCTGTCCTGTCTAACTGTACAGCCAAGCCAAGCCAATAGTACATGCAAACCCATATTTTCCACTGTAACCTTCTGTCTGGACTTGACTGACCATGTTTCCAAATATTCCAGATGCTGCATTTACTTTCATCTTCCACGGTAAGGGTTGACCTAGCTACTTGGGTAAGATAAAGTCACAAACTCTATATTAGTTCCTCCTTTCCATAAAAATTTGGGTCACAAAGTAGAATGTGCATTGTGGTAATCAATCACAACTGCTTCAGGACATCCCTCCTGCTGCCCCTTTTCTGGTAGTCATTTGGAGAGATGCCCTGTTCTCCCATTGGGCAGAGAAGTCACATTTCCAAACTGTTATTCTGAGAGTGCCCCTTTTTTTCTTTTGTCTTCTTCTGTATCCTCTGTTTTACCTTTTCGCCTTTTGCATTCAGATAAAATTTCCAACTTCACTTATACTCATGCACATCCCCACTGCTTTCTCTCACAGCATGTATTTTCCACAGGGATCTTACACTACATTTTCCTGTGCTACCAACACTTTCCCCATCCTTTTAGATTAGAATTTTGGAATTAAAACTGGCTAGAACTCATCAAGTTTGTCAACTCAAGGGAAAAACACAAATTTATGAATAATTTCCTATCCTGAAATGAGAGACTGGTGATTACAGCTGTACAGAGATACCAAAACACAAATTTCATCAGATTTAGTTATGGGCAAGAATCAACTTTCTCTTTGGGACTTCCAATTATATTATGAATGCATAGAAAAGCCAAATGTAAGGGCATCTGATAAATGTAATTTATCAGATATATTTTTGGAAAGAAACAGACTAGGGAGGAACTGCCAGCAATCAAGCTCTAAATAATAAGCTAGATCCCTTCCTTATGTTAACTTCCCCAGATGGGTGGATGCTGTCCCTGTGATCCAGGGGCCATGCTGCTGTCAGTCTCTGCAGTGTTGTGAAATGAAGATGCTGGTATGAAAGCTTGTGTATTAATTAGAAAATGCCACTTGTGTGTCTATTTATATGTACAAAAATATCATCTTTTAATTTATTTTTGTTTGTTTTTCAAAACTCCATAACAACTGTTAAAGCCAGTTCCTTAGCTGGTGTAAATCAACAAAGATAAGACCATTTCTGTCACTTCATGAGGGCGTATGTACTTCCCTCTTTTCTTGCTGAATGAGGGAAAAGAGTTGGGGGAGAAAAAGGGGAAGAGACTTGGGATCTAAGCAGATTTCACAGAGCTGTCTGGACCTAATCCTTACCTGCCTACTTCTAATGTGTGGGAGTCACTGAAGGGAATATGTCCTGTACACAGCATGAGCTTTTAGTGGTTAAGGTGTGACTGTAAATCAGACACTGTCCTCTGGAACACAGCTGTCTAGCCTGCCTATAGTCAGCACATAGATGTCCCTCAAAAGTTACTGAAAATATGTAGGTACAAAAATCATCAGCCACTCATATTGTCATATATATTGTCATACAGAATAAGCATTGAACATAGTTTAAACATAGATTTAATTAACTGCACTTTTGCATTTTTAAACATATTTTTGTAAATACATTTCTCTGCCTTACCCTGCGAGTTAGTAAATGTTCTTCAAGATACAGTTCCGTGACTTATGCTTTTCCATTGTTCAAGAGATAAGGTCCTAGGGAGGAAGTCCTGACACTGCTGAAGTCAATGATAAAGGCTATTCTCTCCACCAGGGTCACTGTTTCACCTGGGTGTTTATTTTATTTTCTAAAGGTCGACTTTGACAACAGTGTATTGACGCAGTATGTTTGGAGGCTATCAAAACAGAAAGTGCTGCTTAACTACTGGATAATAACCTTCCCATCTAACACCCTACACGGAACAGTTTTTTAAAGAGGTTTTAGCTCAGTGAATATTTTTCGCTGAGCAGAGTTTTTTTACAAGAAAAGAAAAAAAATACTAAATAACTGAAGTCTGCGTTTTTAGAAACTGCACTCTCCATTTTTTACAGTATGCTCATTTTCACAGGCTAGCAAATTATTTTCTCTTTCCTCAAAAAAAAGAAAAAAAGGAAAGGCTGTTGTAAGACTAAGGGTAATCCCCCGTGGGCTTGACATTTTTCCAGAAGAAATTAAGAGCAGAATTCATCAAACATTAATGTTAAGAAGTCAGAAATTCTGGAATGTTTGTCCAAAGTCCCAAGACCCTGAGCAAACACTGTCATCCTGCCGGGCTCCAGCCGAAAATCAGAGCCAAAACAAACAAAGGCAGAAACTCCATCTGACTGATCCTGTGGAAACAGCTGTAACCACTTAGGTGGAAAACCACCTCAAATTCTTCTCCCAGAAAACACTGATGACATGGGAGATGGCGAGCAGGAAAACCCTGTCAGGGTCGCTCTTCAGCTGTGGTCAGGAAAATATTTTTTCTCCACAACTGTAAATAGAAGGGTTCAAGCTTGGTCACAATAAAATGCAGCCACTTAAATGACTCCTTTTTCTTGTCCTTTTTGCTTGTGTATTTCTTAACTTTTTATCTTAAGGTACCTTTCACAAAGGTCCTATCTGCAAGAGTTCTTCTTACACAGGAAACCCATGCTTGTATCCAAAAGTGTAATACAATGAAGGTCTAGTGATTGTCTTGAGTTTGTGATTTACAAAGTTGTCTGAAACATACTCAATTCTCCATTTGCTGAAAGGAAGCCAGCATTCAGACTAAGCACCTTCTGTTCAGCCTTCTTCTTATTATTCTCTTTAGAGGTCTTTTGTCAAGTGCTATTTGGCAGAAAGAAAGCATGTTGGAACAAACAGCAACCAAACAAAGCTAAAGGAGAAAGAATTCCAATTTGGGTTGCTGAAGATGCATATGGCCTCCCTAAGGAATCTAACAGGTAGAAGAAACAGAAAATGAGGATAAAATGGGAACCACTGGGTAACTAAGAAGAAAAGAACATTGGATAGCTGCCTCCATGCTTCCTCTTCATGGAAAATAATGCTTGAGTGTGATGGATCTTTAAGGTGGAATAGAGAACAATGCAGAAAAACAGTCTGCTTTCACATTTTGTTCATTGCCAAAGGCAATAATTCTGGATTCTCTATTTTTATAGAAAAGCAGTTTTCATTTTCCTGAAATTTTCACTGTGATCCAGAAATTTTATTAAGTTTTAGCTCATCAGCAAGCTTAGCACAAATGCATAAACAGTAACATTTTAAGATGTTGCTTAAAATGGAAAAATCATTACTGTTTCTTGCCCTCTGTGTCTTCCCACATTCATCAAAACTGTGACCTACCTGCTTAAATACAATTCCTTTCAGCTGCTTTTTTCTGTTAAGATCATCTTATTTGCATTCTTTCTGATATTAGTCAATGTACAACAGTGGGGTTGGTTTTCCTGCCAAGCCATGTTTTCAAGGAGAAGTTTTAATGCAAGAAGTATGCTGAAAGAACTTACTTGTTCTGATAAGTACAGATGTATCTGCTGGAACAACTTCATTTATTTCATGGATTAAACTTGGAAAAATGAATGTTGAGAGCAAGTGAATATTTTTTCCTGCCTGAGCATTACAACAGATGAATGAAAAATTTAACAATTGTTCCCACCTGGATTATACCAGTTTATGAAATGCTGATACCATTGAAACATTGTATTTGTGAAGATACAGACATACTCTCTATCAAATGAGATTTAGAACATCTTGTGTGTGAAAGCCAATCTTCACTCACATTTTCTGTACATATAGATTCTCTGAATTTTTACTGATTATTTTATATTATGTTAAAAATAAATGGTTTCTTACAAGCTTCTGCAAAATCAAGGAAGAAGCTTCAAACTCTTAACTTCTTTTTATTTTTGACAAATCAGTCTACACAGCTTATTCTATCATCATACTTTGAATGACCCTCCTTTCCTGCAAACATTCCTTCTTCCTCCCCATTATTCTTTATGTTCATTGTTCCTGATCCCTCTTGAAGTAGATCACCATATAAAGTAGCTATGGAGCACTTGCATGACAATTTGAGCTTATAATAGGCATATTTTTGAGTGTGCTATTGACAGAAGATGCAGTGGTATGCAATACAAGTACCTTTCAGGGTATTTATTTACCAGTGCAGTGGAGATCCATCAAGGATGAAGCTGCTTGAGATTTATGTAAAGAGATACATTGCTTGAAATCCTCTTTGAGTCTTTTGTGGGAAAAACTTAGATTTTTCTCCTTATAGAAGATATAAAGCAAAGAAAAAGCCCATAAAATGAAAGCCAGTATATGTATTCACTACTTTACAAGCAACCCACTGCAAGGCCTTCACATGGGTACAGTTTAAGTAAATGAATTCAGGTTTCTGAGTTTTGCAAATATCAAAGTTAGCACATGCAGGAGATATGAGCTATGGAGAAGCAAAGTGGTCATCAGAGAAACATCTCCATATTTCCCAGATCTGAAATAATTCTATTTATGTAGGGGTAAATGATAGCAGAGCCAGCGTGGCAGTGGAGACAGAAGGGTGGTGGTTTGGAGAAGAAATCCACAGAAACCCTATGACTGACTGACTAATGCTACCTTGACCACTGGTGCTGAGATGATGTAAGCTGAAACGACAGAAAAGAAGATTCCATTATTATTATATGTATCCTTTTTCCACAGCTGCAGCTGGATGAGAGCCCAGGAGCCAAGAGAGGCCAACAAAACCCCTTCCTCAGAATAACAACATAACAAGAACATCTGCTGCAGCTATGAGGGTCAGAAAAGTAAGGTCTGCAGTGGGATGTACCACAGATGACACCTCTCTTCGGACAGCCAGGTTCCTGGACTCAAATCTGATGATGGCATGTGATCTTTCTTGTGAGTCTCAGAGGAGAGGAGCAGGTGTGATCTCTCACTTTCACAACAACTAAGTTGTGCTCAGGCCTCCTCTGCAGGGCTGGGAAGGGTGTGATGGGGAATGACTCCTTGCCTGGAGCTACTTGTTAAGATTCCAAACAGAGACAGTAGCAGATCACATCAGCCAGAGGATGAGCACAGGATCAATACAGAAATGCCTAGCATTGTCTTGAGAACTAGATTTGGGCAAAAGTGAGCAGCCTAGCTAGCTACAGAAAATTCAGCAAGCAAGTGAGCAGAGAAAATAATGTCAGTCTGCTTTAGTGGTGGTTGTTGGCACTCTTTGCAAATCTGCTGGAGGGGAAAATGTAGCTGAAAGGCAGCACTCTCCGTTCACATTGTCATGGGTTGCAATTCCCTCTGTGACCCCTCAGCTCTTCTTGCAGTCTGAAACCAGTTCTCCAAGGATCACAGTCCAGTCTAAGTCAATCTGTTCTCTAATAGTTTCTTTGGCACTCATCACAGCACATGAACATGAAGAGCATCTGTCTAGAGATTAGTTTGACTGGAGTAGCAGCTGTGCAGTTACACTGCCTATATGTTTAATGACCTCCTATGAGGGTTCATGGCTCAAAACAGTAAAGATTCTGGAGTGTGTGCTTTAGAAAAGCCTTAAAAAGAGCTACTAGCCATGGATAAATATTGTCACTTAAACATTTACTGTCATTTTCAGCAAAAAGTTATTTCAATACTTACGTCCTTTGAAAATGATTAAACTGACAACAATAAAAAATGGATTCCATTGTAATGAATTGCACAAACCCTTTGCTTTCCCATGTTGTGATCAGATGGGAATATGAGAATTTCCAACAGAAAAGTTATGAGCCATGGCCAATTCCCACTGCCCCTGTGCAAAAAAGGGTTTAATTCCCTTTTGTCCTTTGCTCTTGTCTAATATTCTGAGAAATACTTCTATTACATACCATTGCAGATCAGTCCATCAAAGTCTACTAGGACCCAGCAATAGATGCTCACTAATCTGTCTGCTTCAGGTGTCAAGGTAACTTGTTATCCAATACAAAGCTTTTTACTTTCATGCTACATACCTGGCACAGAGCAGCAATGGCTAAAAATGTTACTACTAATTAACTAAGCTATATGGTTCTTCTGCATGATATAACTGAGATAATCAGACCTGCCTGTAGTGGACTGCTGCCCACATCATGAAAAACAAACAAATAAATCCATAAACACATGGTGATATCATCCTTGTTGGAAACCACAGTGGAGATGCCAAAGGCAAAAAAGCTGGGAGTGCTGAAAGATTCTCTCATCGACGCATCGGATGATGTAGGCAGTCTGTGGAGTTAACAGAAGGGTGGTTATGCTTTTCTCAGAACTGTCTGCTCAATACTGTTTGTCAGCAAGAAATTTCCTAATAGAAGAAAATAACAAATTAATCTTTAATTTCTGAAAAGGCAAGAGCCTTTTGGTTTTGCCAAGCCATCTGCTGCAGTCCCCTGTTACAAGGACTGAGCTGGTAACACACAGCCCTAAGGGTGAGATACTAATCATTAAAAACACAAGATGTGCCAGGAGCCTTTTCAGAAACCTGACTCTTGCTATTCTATGTATTAACCTCCCCAAGCTATCCAGAGATTTGCTGATTGGCTTCTGTGATCTACTCACCTAGTGGGAGTGGGCATGATGCCATGGTAGCAGGTGGACTAGGGCATAGATTTACCAGTGGACATGTGGAATTGTGATAACTAAGAAAGACTGTCTTCCCATGCAGGAGTATTTATGCTTTGTGAAAAAATCACATTGACTAAAGTAGAACGTACATCAATCCTTCTCCTCCTTAAAGCTGGTATGATTCAAATAAAAATCTCCAAAATACAATTTTTAATCCTTTTTTTCCTTTCAGTCTGTAACACAGCCTTAACTTTTTAATGGACATGAGTGGTTTTTATGCTTTTTTTTTTAACTTGAAGAATTAATGAATGTGTTCACAGTATTAAAAAGAAGTGTTAGGTTAAAAGAAGAAATTTGAGATAGAGATACTTTGATCAAATCATATTACAATCATAAGTAATTTTTAGTGGGGTTAATTCAGGCTAAAAAGCAGGGTTAGGTAGAAAAGTGCCTAAGTTTGTTGTAAGAGGGAAAAGGGAAGGGGAAATCTAGTGCTTTTGTATGAAGTTCTAAATCCAAAGGAGAAAAGAAGAGCCAGTACATAGTTTTTGAAGGCCTAGCTTATCAACGGGGAATGGCGGACATCCATATGGCCACCTGGAGTTCAGGCCTGGATTTATTTTGAAGAAGGAGCATTTTGTCATTGCACACTCCTAGAAATCATCTATTTATGTAATTTCCCCCAGGACCAAAATATGTCTTTTAGCTGTACTTCATTCTGTGTGTGCTTGTATATGTGTAGACGAGAGAGAATCATAGAGTTGAAAGGGACCATCAAAGGTCACCTAGTCCAACCCCTCTGCAGTAAGCAGGGACATCCTGCACTAGATCAGGTCACTCAGAACCTCATCAAGCCTGGCCTTGAGTATCTCCAGGGATGGGGTCTCTACCACCTCTCTGGACAACCTATTCCACTCACTAACCTCATGGTGAAGAATTTCCTTCTGTTGTCTAACCTAAATCTGCCCTACTCTAGTTTAAAACCATTGTCCCTTGTCCCATCTCTACATGCTCTGAAAAACAGTCCCTCTCCATCTTTGTGTATCTTACAGAAGTTCTATAGTTTACAAACCTCTGGATGCTGAAATGAAGGGTTAGAGATCCACCTTCTGAGTGAAGTCAGACCCATGAGCCTCCATGAACACAGTCCATGAAGGTGCTCATGAGCCTTGGAGGATTCAGTCTCCTGCCTCTGCCCCATACTGCAGTTACTCACTATCCTACAATTAAACAGGGAAAGGAGCCAGAAACAGCTCTTGTCTCTGCTAGTTGAGTCTTCTAGGATAGATTTGGTTTCCTTGTTTTCTCATTTTCCTTCCACATGCAGAACTCCCACTTTGCTGACTGCAGGACAAGTGGGGAGACTGAGTGCCCTGCCAGGGCTGCCCAAGGCCTGATGTTCTGTCTGCCTTCCTGAGATGCTGGCTTGTGGGCAGTCATGTGGCTAAAATTGTAGTGTGTGACTCAGGAGGCTTTCTGAAGAGATGCAGTGTTTAAGGAGTTCAAACACCTATGGGGTTAGAAGGTCTACAAAGAAGCAGGACTGCAAGGATTTAAGGTGATACCTAGAACAAATCCTTGTCCACTGCTCAAAATCTCTGCAGAGGAAACTTCAAACAGAAGTCAGAGTCAGAGTTGGTTGGATGACTGTCATTTTTTCTCTTCCCAGGGGAGCTGTGACTTCATCTGCCTATACTTCAAGTTGACTTGTCCTTGAACAAAGATGCTTGAGGTTCACTTGGCATGTGAAACTTCCTTGTAGGTCATCTGAAAGTATGGCATTTCAGCAGTGAAGAAGTTTGGATGAAAGATCACATTTTCCACACTTTGCAGGATTGCTTCACTTGCCCAAGCCAGAGGCACTTGTAGCATCACTTTAGGTTTCTGAAATAGGGACACAGGGTGATAAAGGTTCAATGATATTAGAGGAACCCTGCTGATATATGACCTAATAATGTCAAGGTAATAACATGAGATTCTAAGCAGAAGCATGGTGTTAAAATATTAAGTTTATTGGGTGATAAGACCCTTGTAGTAGCAGAAATTTTTCACTGGAATTCAACAGTACTAGATTTTGCAGAAGATCATGGTGGATAGGAGACCACTCTGCTTTACTGACTATCATTTCCTCTTGGTCAAATTTCAGAGGATGCTGGGAGGTGATATCTTTCCCTCAGTTTATGATGTCCTAAAGACTTAAATATCTACCTATCATCCTGTCCTGGTTCTGGCAGGTTAATTGTACCAGAGACACAGGTATCCCATTCCTACCTAAGTCAGACCCAGCCTGTAGCTGGGAGCTGGTCAGGAAGTGCAGCACAGATGGTGAGTGGGGTAGTGGCTGCATGTGGTACAGTAATGGCATCTGCACATTCCCCCACTGGTGTTACTGTTCTTGTTGCATTTGTTGTTCTGTTAAACTTTGCCTTTGCCTTTATCTCAACCCACAATTGTTGGTTTTCTTTTCTCCTCATGAGTCTGCCCTCCCACAAAGGGGCAGCTAGAAGGAGAGACAAGTGGCTCATTCTTCTCTCTGAGGTCAAACTACAATACATGTGGTAAGTATCTGGAAATAAACTACAAAGTTCCACCGGCTTTAGTCCCAGAAAAAGGATGCTGCCATGCTACATGAAAAACCAAAGAACTGAAGGAATTATTAAGTAGCAGAAAGACAATGTCTATCAAAACTGAGTGTCTGAGAATTTCCCATTCACATAAATTCCATATACATAAAAACTTAAAAAATAGTAATTGTTTGTACAACATCCTTAACATGTGCCTAAGTGTCAGAGGAAACATATGACCTTGTGCAGCACTAAGTCATTGATTTAATTTTATTTTTTTACATACAGGTCTTTTGAATTGTTAGCATCTTTTGTCTAAAAACACCTGCATCATAGGAACATCCATTCTTCGAGGGATATATATTTATATAAATTACAACAGATGTGCACACATTTATATCCTAAAACCTGTGTAGTCATTGAAACCAGGAGTAAACTCAAAATCTAAGGAATACTGATGTGGATAAAATCCCGTTCGTTGCAAATTGTGTGCTGTATATTTGCACTGTATATTTCANAGCTTCAATTCTACTGAGCTGAGTTTTTCTCATATTGTATACAGAGATATGTTATATATGTCATATATGTTAAATTAAGGTCCAAAAATATTTATTCCAAGATTACAATCACTCTAAAAATAGTATTTTAAAGTAGAAAGCATGACAGCTCTAGTCTATAGGAACACAGCAGTGCTGCAGAAATGTCCCTATCATCTCTTCAAAAGGTATGTCACATAAATATGTCAGAATACTTGTCATGTTGTGAACACTTGCAAGTAGCAATTGGAGCAAATTTGCATAAACATATTAGAGAGAAAAAAAGCATATGCCTGGAGACCCAAATAGCACAGAAAGGAATGGCAAGAAGAAAATAACTTTTTTTTGCAAATCTATAAAGGGAGTCTTAGCCCTAATTATGGATAGTGCTCTTGTGTAAACAGATGTTTTGAAATCGTGGCATAAAGTCCTTCCATAAATGGTGAGTATGTAGGATCTCCCAATTGAAAAGACCCATGTAAATAATCAAAGGACCTCCAGGTAATCATCTCAAATGTCATTCATGTTGCCTCCACTTCAGCAACTGTATTGAGCCTCCTGTGGTTGATTACCTGAAAGGCTTCCTCAGCTGGGCAGCAATGGATGGTCCAGGATACAGGAAGGGGATGAAAATGAGAAACATGACCCAGAAAAGCTCAAAGCACTGACAGTTTCTGGGGAGAAGTTTCCAGAGCTGCTTTTACATTCCTTTAACAGACAGTTTATACACTAGGGATCCAGTCTGCTGAGCACAGCCTGCCCAGAGGAAAGTCATGCTGTGGTCATGCATTTGGGAATGTGCACATCCCTATCATGCATAAACAAAGTTCAGTAGGTGTCTTCTCCATTAAAAATCTGCCCAGTCACTGAGCTCTCTGATAGAAGTCTCAAAGGTAAGGGATTGCTATGGCACATTTGAAGAAGAAGAAATATAAGGAAGAAAATTTCTTCTTTGAAGAGGAAGAAATGCAAGGAAGGAAATGAAGAGCAGAGGTAGGGTGTGTGAGCACCAGATTGCAGCCAAAATCCCAAATAGTTTTGCATAAGCATAACTAGCATAGACCCTTCTGGCTTCTCTGGCACTAATTAAAACCTCTTGGAAAAGGAAAATCTATTCACATGTTTCTCTGTATCGTCCAAGCTGACATGTAGCAGTTGGAAACTCTTTTAAAAGCAAATTCTTGTTTCTTCTGAGGATGTATAAACCAAGAAATATATGGAGAAACTGAGTTTGTGTGATAAAATCCAATTAGTAGATTAAGAGATTTTCAATTTGGAGAGACACCACTGGGGCTTGAGAAAGCCTTGTTAGCGTCTTCCAAGTTGTCTGCCCCTGCTGCTGCCCCTGAGGGAAAATAGATTTCAAAGATTGCCAAGTGACATAATTTGTGACACTTACTTGCTGATATTTTAAAATATTTTCACAGATTCCAATTACATGGAATCAAAGGATACCATTACACAGAGTTGCCTGCTCTTAGGACAACAGAATGCTCTCTTCCAGTCTGCCCCATGTTTGGTATTATTCTGAATCATTAAAAGGAGACTTCTCCCTTCCTTCCCCCCCTGAATCTCCAACTTTGATGCAGAAGGTGACATACAGTGTATATGTGTGTTTACATCACATCAGTCTTCTCAGGATGTCAATAGTCAGTAGGAAAGAGCTTCGACAAAAGGAAAAGACTCTGAGAACCAGTGCTGTGAAACATGAAACTGCAATCTCTGTAGGAACATAGGAAGGCAATGAAAGTTAGAAAAACTTTCAGATTTTAATTCATGTTAAAGTCAGATGTTTCCAGACTGTTTTACTGTAGATCAGATTATACCACTGGCCTGCTCCCTTTTATTAATTTAAGCTGCCTCTGGCTGTGCTGAATGGAAAAGGCTCCCAGTTGCCAGTGGTTTGGAGTTAACAGGATGGATGAGGAGAGCTCACATGCCTCAGCAGTTTTATTCAAAAATTCCATTTAAAAATGGAGACGTTTTACAAGGAAGTATAAATTACACTCACTCTTACTTAAAACTCACATTTACCTTCATCTGTAGAGGTGCAGTCTGCCTCACCTGATTTTTTTAATCACAAAAGTTTAGTTAATACACTTTCATTTAAAAAAAAAAAAGCATGAGCCAGAAGGAAATTAATCTCTGATTCCATCTAGTTCATTTTGTCCTGTATGCTTTTCCACTTTGTGTGTTCTGTGTGAACCACTAAGGACCTTACAGGGCCAAGGGTGGAGATATGAGCATTACTTCTTTGGCTTTATGCTTTCAGTTGGAGGAAGTTATTTTGTACAATTCAATGCATACAGACACAAACATGTGTGTACACTTGCACACACACCTAAGTGAAAGAAATATCCTTTCCAAATCACTACCTTCCTTTGCAATTTAATATCAAGTAGATTTGAAATTGAAACTACTGTGATGGAGCATAAATGATAGAGAGTGGATTATGCTATTATCCGCTTCATGTCATTCAAGAGCTTTTAGTAAAAGTATCCATCTTTCAATCAGGAATGTTTTAACCACATAATACCATATTTCTCTGGCTGGTTACTGGTGTCAGCTTGTTATTTTTGAAATAAAAATGCTATTCTAATTATCTCATTTCAGAAATAGGAAAAAAGTCATAAAGAGCTAAAAACTAGGACCAGTTTAAAATAAAGTTTTAGCAGTACAGGAAAATTTTCATATTTTGATAAATGTCATAAAGGGGATGAATAATTTTTTAAAAAGAGATTTATTTATGTTTTCACTCAATTTCAATTACTTGGTTTCACTAGGACATTTTACACATAGAGTACAATTTTTTGGAGGATGTTTTATGAAAATCTAGTTGTAAGACTAGAATATATGAAATAGATCTAGGACAGCTGGACTAAGTTTTAATATCCAAAAATCAATGAGACTGAAGGTGCCTGGTGGTCTCAATATTGCCGCTGATCTAGGTTTGCTTGGTTGTCTGTACAGACTGAGCACTGTAATGGCAGATGGTAAAAAGTCATTCTATATAAAGATCATCCTGTCTGAAAGGCAGACACCAGGTATTTACTCTGATCAGAACTTTTACCAAGAACCTCACAGCTAGGTCTAAATTTGGCATGTTGCTTTCTGGATAGTACTGGCCCTCACCAAACACAGCCTGTGTGCACAACATTCAGCATGGAAACAAGAGTGACAGAAAATCAGACCTGGCATCCAGTCTAGCCTGTATCCCTTTCAGCTGCTAATGGCCAGCATTTGCCAGAAGCTGGACCAAATTTTATTATTAAATCTGGGCACAAGCTCAACAATGGCAATTGTTTATGCAAAATGACAGGGCATAAATTGATCCTCAGTGTCTGAAATCACTGTTTGCTTTTGGAATATATTTCTCTGTTCACAGATTGCACAACAATAAATTTATAATCTTAGTGCCATTATTTCATCCAAAGAGAAGAGAGGAGATTATGGGAGCAATTGATGATAATACAAAGGCCTGTGGTGTTTGTTGTTACTTTAGATCTACTGGGTTTCAGGCTCACATAGATTTCTTCTGGAGCTGGAGCACTGCCAATGAATAAGAGGATGGATGGCTTTGACCAGTTAGAGCAAAATGGAAAGAAATTTACATTTTCTATCTTAATTTTTTTGCTGGTTTCCTATTTTTCCAAATTTTTTAGGGACAGTGAATGGGACTAACCAAATCACAGAGAAACAGCTGCTGAAACACAGTAATATTAGTGGCTAACTGAAAATAAAGTATTCACAAAGTGAAATGAATTTCATCGTGATTTTTTATCATCCTGTCCCTCAGATCACACAAATCAGAAACCAAGATTTACTTCATAGTTTTCACAGAAATAATTTTGCAACTTTGATGGAATTATTGACTACAAAAAAGGTGTGGGAATGTGATAGGGGAAAGGAATTTGGGTTTTGTGTTTTCTGTAGTACTTAATTTATGATTGTCATCACCTCAGTATTTTAGTACCTATGAGTGATGTCATTAAAGTCTTTATAACAGAGATATATAACAGCATAACCTTGATTTTCCAGTTTTGTTCTAGTTGTGTAGTTGTTAGGGAGACCATTTTCCTACATTTTTTCTGAGTGTAACTAGTTCAGATTTATTTTTATTGGAAAATTTTTCTGTGAAACAGACTCTGCCCAGAGTTTCTCAATGGAAGAGCATTGTAAGGGCTTGGAGAAGGTGTCTGTGGAGTTTGTATCTCTTTTCTGAGGACTTACCTTAGAAAGACAACCTGGCATCTCCAAGGGTAGGATCAAGCCCACTAACCACACCTGTGTGAGAAAAACATCACCTGCAGTAAAGGAGGACACCATTAAGGAGTGGAAAAAAAAGACAAATGTTGCATCTATCTACTGGAAATGTGATTCAGGTAGCTTCAGGGTGATCAGCAACTCACTTTCTGGAAATCTTATGAAGAAAATCCTCCAGGCACAGAGAGGACACATGCAAGAGGAGGCTTGGAGAAGACAGCATGGATTTATCAAGGACATGTCATGCCTGACCAAGCTGGAGACAGGAATGGCTGTAAAGACAGGAGGAAAGTAGTGGCATAAGGAAAAGAATAAATCACTGTGAGGATGTTCACATTGAAATGGATACCTAGCAAACTGTTCTGATTATCATCTCCAGACAAAAAACTCAAATGGACACAGCCATAATTCACTCTCACTTGAGCTGTGGGGTTGATCCACAGGCTACATGTTTCTGTGATTCTATGACAAAATGAAACCTACAATATCACAGAGCTTCTGGTACTTTGGGAAAACAACTGTGATTTCTAGTTTTTATATACTAGAGGAAATCAGGATACAGTATGTCCAGATACCTAGCAAACTGTTCTGTGTACATGCTCCTTCATGTGCTTTTCATGTTAGGTGGCTCAAATGCATTCCATATTTTCCAAGGTTCCCACTGATAATGTGTGAAAAGGATTTGCTCTCCAAGACCATTTTTTTTCCTTGCTTTTGTTATTCATGCCAGAATGCCTAGACAAAAGACAAAATTGAATAATAGGTAAAAAAAATATACAGCAGTTGCATTTAATTTTCTCTTGACTGACAAAAGTCTTGGAATGCAGTGACTGACCTGCTGGTATGTATCTTTGATGTATGGTCAGAAAATTAGAATAGCTAGAATAAGGTGTGTTCGTCTTGGGTCGAAGCCTGATGTTGTATATTTTGATTTAATACATTCCTGACTAAAAGCTGGAGGAATGAAGAAATCAACCTCCTCATCCATTTTCAGGCTGAATATCTTACTCTCTGTTTTCTTTTTTTTATACTTCAAACTGCAGAGACAATGAGATTTTTTTACATTATGGATAAATTTCCCAGTATCTTTTCTTAGAGCTAATCAGGAATTGGCAGTTACTTTAAGAACTACAATATTAAAATATAAACATAAGCCACAAGAGAAACTGCTAACACTTCAAGTCTCTGTATGAGACAGGCAGATGATGAAAAATTACCTCTGGGGCTATAGTTTTATTTATTTATATTTTTTTCACGTATTTAGGCAGTTAGAAACACTTACAAAAAGCAAGAAAAACTTAATGTGAGAAACAAGAAATTTACCTATACTCATCACTCTTAGTGTTTATAAAATCCTTGATGATTTCAACCCATATATGATGAATCCTTCCCGCTGCAAGAAACAGCAGGATTATTTTATTTGCCACTTAGTTGATGCTGTGTCACACTCACACTCCAATTTCCATTCTCTCTGTGACAAGTTTGTCTAAAACCATCTTTAAGGGCTCCTAAGTGGTAAAATTACTATCAAGACACTCTTTGGTATTGGAATTTTAGGCTGTTTTTCACTGCACTCTTTCAAAAGCATTCTGGAATGTAGGTTTTTTATCTCCAGGTTCAATACTTATTCACTAAGAAGAGTCATTCACAGTCTTCTTCTCACTCAATAACAATGGAAGGATTTCATATCAGCTGTAAAAGAAGATCTCACAGTTTAATGAATGAAATACTATCTTGAAAGCTGGAAACTACAGACTTAAGTTCCTCCAGGTATAGGTAGAACTATAGTGTGCATTCACATCTAACAGCACAAGAGCCAAACACATTTTTCAACTCAGCCTTTCAAGTCTTCTTCCTATATAATAAAAGTCATATTTAATTCTGCTAGAGCACATCTACCCAAACTGAATTTTCTGATTCTTAAAAAACTCTACCTACAGGAAAGCTTCAGCGTCAAAAAAGTCTTAATCTTGTGGAATTTGATGCAACTGAAAGAATTTCTTTGCAAAACATAGCAACTCTTAAAAAGAATCTTGGAAAACAGATGTGTTAATAGTCTTGAATGGAAAACACTATATACTCAGCACCATCAATTCTTTAGTGTCAGATGGAAAATAAATGAGACTAGTCTTCAGAATTTTCTATTTAAAGATTCATTGTGCTTCTGGCAAATGTCAACAGGCAGGATGGGAGAGAGGAAAAGTGTAGGTGATCATAAAGGGGGAATTTGGCTGGCAGATTGTATTTAGAATTTCCCCAGTGGAGGATGGTAGGGAAGGTGAGATTTCACCTACTTCCTAGAAAGCCATTCTTTAAATTTGAAAAGTCTCAAGGTATAAGACCATTCACACTGGAGCTGTGCTCCTGAAATTTCTGGACTGGACTGTAGTAAATGCTTTTTTTCCTACAATATCCTACAGCTACAGATTACATCAATGTGCACAGTTGGTAGTGACACTTTTTTAACAGCAGTGAAATAAAATGACTGGTTTTATGACAAAAATATCCCTTTAATTGTCCGGTCTGGGCAATGACCCAAGGTAAAAACAAGCAGGCTAAATGGCCCATTGCCATATCTCTCAAGAAACAATTATAATATTGTTCTTCCATTCCTCATGTTGGCTGGATTCCCATTTCTTAATCTGTCTGTGAGGGCTGACATTATTATTACTCTGTGTTTACTTTTTAAATTGTAGCTTCTAGAATTTCTCTTTTCATCTATCTCTTAAACTCTTTCTCACACTTTCCTGCTTTGCTACTGAATTTTCTCACCAATTCCATTTCCTTGGTTTTCTCCTGGCATTGGTTGCTAATGATAAATGCAAGGTTATCTTAAAATCATCAAGCTTCTATTCACTTCTTATTTCAATCATATGGGATCATGTGATCAAATATTAAAAAAAATAAATCAAGAAAATTGCACCCTTAGAGAATGGAAGTGTTTAAAAAGGCTCTCCTTCTTTGGGTAAAAATAAAGGCATCAAAGGAAGGTTGACCGTAAGTGTCATCTATTGATGAGATGGCATGCAGGCAGTAAACTCAGGATAATGAATCAAAACCTAGCAACCAAAGCAACACATAAACATGGAGAGTCACATTACACTTGAATCCATCTGTACCACATAATGTTTCCAGTACAATTTCTTACCTGTGGCCTGGATAAGGCACTCAGTTGTAAAACAGCACTTCATACACTATTCTGTTCATGATTTAGCAGGGATGAAAGCAAGGGTGGAGAAGCAAGACCTTCAGAAGACCCATCTCAGAAGACTGCTATTGGCTTTCTTGATGTGTCTTCTGTTCATTTCTAGAGCTATATCAAAACTACCATTCTACATTTAAACCATTCTGAACCTGAAAGCAGTTTAAAAACTGAGTACAATGATATTCTCTGTGATGTAAATTAGAGCAAGGTCACAGCAGCTGGGATACTGTGTCTCCTCTGAAATTGCTTTAGTAGTGAACTTAATGTACCTTTGTCCCTCACTCAGAGTCTTACTGTTTTTTGTGAACTGAAGGGAGAAAGTGTTTGCATTATGAAATTAGAAGAGAATATGACCACATTTTGAGCAAAGAGTGAGGAGAGAAATGCGAGGTAGCCACAGAGGAATATGGGAGCCATATCTACTGCTGTTTGCTCCCAAGGTAGAGCTCAGTCAGGAGGAATTCAAGAAGAAAGGTACTTGGGCAGCTGAGAATAAAATATGGTTTTAAGCATAAAGTAGAATGAATTTTCTTGGGTTTTTTGCTCTATGACCCTATCTCATACTTTTCAGTTGAGATCTTCTGTTCTTGTTTTTCCATGGGAAGCCAACGTAGTTTTCTCCATTAAGTTGTCTTATATTAAAAATTAACCCAGAGGTAGCTGTCAATCCAGGATACACACATCTCTAGTAGCATTGAACCCAATTAAAGTGATGTATTAAAGTATCCACAAGGGAAACTCATAACATGAGACACACTGGCGGGCAGGGAGCCGATTTTGCCTTCAAACTGTGTAGATAGCAAGACAGCTGGGACTGTCAGGTAACAATTTCTAATGAAAATGTCTTTCTGGACTTCTACAGTCAGCACCTTCTAACAGGGAGCAGAGAGCCAAGACACAGATCAACCCTGGTCCATGTCAGTCACACTCAGAGCTTGGCATGAGACTTTTAGGAATTCCGAACAGGCTGGGTCAATGGGCTGAGACCAATGGTATGAAGTTCAACAAGGCCAAATGTTGGGTCCTGCACTTGGATCACAATAAGCCCATGCAGAGTTACAAGCTGTGGAAGAGTGGTTGGAGAGCTGCCTGGCATTAAAAGACCTGGAGATACTGGTCAACTGCCAGCTGAATATGAGACATCAGTGTGCCTAGGTAGACAGAAGGGTCAACAGCATCTCTGCCTGTATCAGGACCATTGTGGTGGGAAGTGATCTCTCCCTGTACTAGCACTGGTGAGGTCCCTCTTCAAATACTGTGTCCATTTTTTGGCCCCTCTCCACAAAGAAAACAAACATTGAGGTGCTGGAGTGAGTCCAGAGAAGGGCAACCAGGCTGGTGAAGGGGCAGGAAAGCAAATTTTATGAGAAACAGCTGAAGGAGATGAACTTGTTCAGCCTGCAGAAAATGAGGCTGAGGGCAGACTTTATTGCTTTTGGCAATACCTGAAAGGAGTTTGTAGAGACTCGGAGGCTGGTCTTCTCTCCCAAGTAAAAATCAATAGGACAAGAGTAAAAGGCATCAAGTTGTGCCATGGGAGGTTTAAACTGGATTTTTAAACTGAATGGTTTATTAAGCATTGGAACAGGCTAACCAGTGAAGTGACTGAGGCACCATCCATGGAGGCATTTAAAAGATGGGTAGACATAGCACTGATCTTTGTCAGTTAGATGGGTAGTTGGTCTAGATGATCTCGAAGGTCCCTTCAAACCTAGGCGATTCCATTATTCTATCAATAACAGAGCTATGCATCACAATACACAGTTTCTTTTAGGACCTGGTCCTTTCATCCTGAAAAATGGAAGATATTTAAATATCTTTTTGGCAGAGTAGTGCACAAAAGGCAGAGGAAAGGAATCTCAAATATTGCTGTCAGATGGACTGAAGGAGCTGTGTTCATCTCCTCAGCATAAAGGTTAACACTGAAGAAATACATTAGCAGGACCAGTGTGCCACTGAACACACCATCAAAGGGAGGCTGAAGGAATTAGGTGTCCCTCTTACTCCCTGCTGCAGCATTAGCAGCCCTTTTATGACAAAGAGATATAATAAGCATTGGTCCACTCAGACACACAGATCTCTCTCCTGCTTGGACTGATCAAAGAGAGAACCCCATTACCCACAACCACAGCAAAACATTTGCTTTCAACTGTACCTCTTTGTTGTCAGGAAGTGATCAGAACTATTGCCTTCCAACAGCAACAGTGTTATAATTGTTTATTGTTATTATTTTTAATGGAAAGCGATTGTCCTTGCAGGGTAAAATTTAAAAATAACAAGCTGAAACCATGCATGACTTTATTAATACAGAGAGCTGAATTCCTCTGCCTCCCTCCAGACACAAACCCATGCTGGGCCCATGAAGTGAAAGCTGTCTTTAATGAAACAAGGAAATGACACAACTGAATGAATGGAGCTGCCTGACAGACCTTCATCTCATAACAGAAGTCATTAAAAGGACTGTGAATGTTTATTAAAGAAACTCTTACTAAGAGAAAAAGGATGGTAACCTGAGCCTAAAACAAATGCTGCTGGTTAAGATCTGCCCGTCTACCTATAAATCTTTCTTAAATTATTTGATTCATGTGACCTCAAGAGCTTCCTTATAGCCTAATGGCTTTTTCAGCAAAGGTCATCTCTAATTGTGATGACTCTCTGGAAATAAAAGTTAAGTAATTATTTCTGTATGATTTAGGAGTACCTCCAATAAATACAGGAATATATACTTCTATCAGCATCTCAGCATGATTGCACTCTATTTTATTTGGTCCCATAGTGCATTTGCCCTCCATTTTCTTCTCATCTCTTTTTCCCTCTGGGCTGCTTGGAAAAGTTAGGATCAGTTTTTGCAACTATACAAAAATGTTCCATTTACAGAAGAAGGGTATATCTCTAGTGGTTAAGTGGCCAAGGGCAATATTGGATCTCTTTAGTATAGTGAACTATCCAACCTGGTAAGTCACTGTCTTTTTTTTTAAATGGTTGGCTTCATCAAGCTCTTTCTCTTCAATAACTCATTTTATGACAGTCCCTATCTTTCTAGCCATATTTTCAATAGCCTTCCAGATTTTGATAAACTTCACTCATTTCTTGTTTTTATCTCTTGGCCATCTGCTCATCAGTTTTTACTTAGTTTCCTTAGGCCTGTGAGTAAAAATGGGCTGTGATGAAATGTTTAGTTATCTCATTCTGTATTCAGTAGTTAGCAGCAGCAGATATTAAACAAAGCAGGTAAGGAACAGCTTTTCCCTTTTGACAGCTTCCCATCTTGTGGAAGTTAGCAATTCAAGGACTTCCTTTGCAGTAGGTTGCATCCAGGCCATGGAATTTATTAGCCTGCTCACAGCCTCTACTCCACCTATTCCTTTTCTAGTTTATACCTATTTTTAGTTTATACAATATCCTGTGGTGTTACTAGCACAATGCATGAAAAGAAGCTCTTCCTTTGATTTTAATCATGCAACTTGTTAATCTCATTGGATGACTCCATACAAGGACACAGTGAGAAATGTCATAACTTCATTCATGATCATATGAATCATGATTTTCTTGACCTGTGCTACACTATCTTTTATATGTTCTCTTCCCACACAAGTAAGGACTTGTACTCTTTTTGTTTATTTGTATTTCTTCTTTCTTAGTACCTCTGGCTTCTCTTGTTTCCAGTGTTTTTTTCCTTTCTTACTGAACTACATCCTTTTTGAGACAAGGTATGTAGTACTGTTGCATCATTTAATAACAGACATAATGTTTTTCTGTGCTTGCTTGCTTTTATGTTTTCCTTTATAGCTTTTTTTAAAACGTATATGAACTTTCCATATGGTAGCACTGATATTTTCTTCAAATTGCACACTATGTTCCCTGATATGTTGTAGTAAATATCCTCATATGTGTATATAAATATGCTATTTTTGTCTCAATGTATTTTGCTTTGCATTCATGAACACTGAACTCAGCCTGTCAAAGGTCAGTCCCAAGTTCAACTACCCTGAAAAACTTTGTATTGGATCTGCTATCTTGCTAATTAAAACAATGAACTAAAAACACTGATAGATCATTTATTTTGCATTTGAGTTTTGTTTGCTTAAATAATATCTCATGATCTTTCTGTCCCTTTTTTTTCCCAAAACTCTTTCTATAACTGGGCAAGGCTTGAGGGGTTAGTTGGACCTGCAGAGGGTCTTTTCAACCTTCTGTGGTACTAGGATTTTATGAGAGGGCTTATCCAGGAACATTTCTTCCCTGGATTCTGGTATGGGAATACCCAAATGCTCCTATAAACAATGATGGAAAGAGTCCACTTAGTTTTCCTGCCTTATTTTCTTTTCAACTCAATTATCCATTGGTCCCACTTGCTTTCAGTAAGCTTCCTACTTCTAAATGTTAGACATTTTTTTTGTTTTCTATAATTTTTTTTTGAAATTTTTTTATTAATAGCTTACATGCCTTTAGTAACTTGCTCAGAAAAAAATACTTTCTGACTGGCCTTATTATGATTTACATTTAACCTGCTGAACTTTAATTTCTTCAGTCAAATACTACTTCTGATTTTGTGGAATTTCTTTTATTCTTGTTGTGACTTGTTGGTGTGTATATTTATGATGGACTTCAATGACTTTAATTTTTTTTTTCAATTTATGTCTCTGTGTCATAAAAACCTTCCCTTCTCTCCAGCCACTAAGACTGTTCCAATAAAGTACATTAGACCCACTCTTACACAATGAATCCTCAAGAATAAAATTTATACATTTTCAGTCCTGTTTATTTAATTCAAGAATTGTGAAGAATGTCACTTGTACTTGCTAGCCCTCAGGGGTGTGACTGTAAGTTCCTTCTTCATCTAACTCTGTAAAGGGAGACACGGCATCCTTCTGTGCACTACAACTGACTTTACAGACAGTGACAGGCTAAATGCTGATTCCTTGCTAATTCCTTTATCATATAATTAGATTATACACTAAGTACACTCGTACAGGACTATGTGCTTCTTCTGAAAATTCTATCCAGATGATATTAAGAAATGAATTTGTAATTAAAATAACAAGGAAATTCCATTGATAATCTGAGTCCTGGTGCTTCCTAGCAGCAGACAAATCAGAGTCCTCCTCCTGCCCCCTCCCTGTCATATTATTTTTGGAAATTTTTTTTGTTGTTTATAGGGAAAAAATACCTATGCTAACATGACTTGCTAAGTAAAATGTCCCTTTGGCAACTATCCCAGAACAGCAACTATAAACACATGTTTAGGTTTTAAGCAGTGTTATGCACTAGATAATTTATCATTTCCCTGCTACAGCCATTTCATTTCAAGTCATTAGTCAGACCTGTACAAATAAATCACAACTAACAAAACTTTAACAATCCATAAAAAGAAAATGGCATTCTTGTCTTTTCTGTATTTGCAGAGAAAACTTGTAAGAAAAATTTAATAGAGGTGTAAAATGCTTACTTTGCTTTCTACTTTATTAAATTATATTCCTGGATGTTTTGTTTCACTGGGTAATTTGGCCTTTCGATAGCACCAGTCTTACTTCTCTGTTTTCAAATATACATTCCTTTCTGTTTTCTTTGGCTGAGAAACCCATCTCTTGCTCTTCGAGTCTGTATGTTAGTCATCATATTTCTCCAATTATTTCAAGAGCATTTTATGTCTTTGAGGGGTTCATATCACATAATTCTAAAAGGTAGGCTTATGAGAAAGAGTGAGACCACCACCAACTGAGATTTCCTCACCAAAAATCAGTCCAGATTTGGAGTATAAGTCACTTGCATTTTGAAGGAGAAATTCAGGTATTTGCATGTAGTTCATTGTGGATTTCTGTCTGGAGTAAAGTATTGGGTGTGCATGTCCTCCCAGGAATAACTTTTGGCTTAGCCTTCACAGTTATGGTTGTGATTAGGAGTTTAAAACAAGAAGAAGAAAATAAAATAAGTTTAAAAACCCCTCCAAACCTTTTCAGCCATGATCTTCAGCCACAGGACTTTTTCAATCATTTAAACTATGCAAATTGTAAAACCAGTTTGGTTTACAAACATATTCTTCTGAACGTGTGGCTTTAAACTTACCTTTATTCCTCAGGGATGCCTTTTCCTGTTCTATAAAGTGTATCTAAGAGAAAGATTGCAACTTAAGAAATACTCCATTTTAACCTTTCTAGGAAGTTTGTCAAATAGCCTAGGGATGAGTTTTCACCCATGCATTTCAAATCAGACCAGGGTGGGCTACAGAAAAGCCTATCAGCATAAACCTGTTAAGATTGCCATGAATGCAGGGGACACAGGGGAGGACAGAGGGATTGCCCTTTCATGGGCCTTCTGTTTGATTGTGATTATATTTAAAATTGCAAGCTTATTATATTTACAGCTGTGACAACGTTGCTATGACAGCAGCAACGGTGCCATCCCTTTTACAGGAAAAGGACAATTATTTACATATTACTTAGGACTGCTTGAGTGTCAGCCCTTCTTCTTTACACCCTTTTCAATTTTGACAAGCATGAATACTTTTGGACCATTTGTTTTTTGATGGTTTTGGTTTGGTTTGCTTTCTTAGCTTGTTTTTTTTTTTTTAATGCGAAGACTTATTTAAGACTAGTAGTGAAAGTAGGTGGCAAGTAGGTGGTGCAAGAAAAGTAATTTCCTAAATCCTTCTGCAGAGCCAGTTCTCAACACTTTGCTTAAATCTTTGCCCATCCCTGAAGCCCAGACTGTGCTGTGCCCTGCTCTCAGCCACAAATGCTCCTGGCTGCTTCACCACAATAACACAGCTCAAGAGCAAGCCAGACGCTCTCTTGTTTCTTAGAAAGAGGGGGCCCGTCAGTCTGTCTGTCTGTCTGTCAAGTGTGTGAACTCCCCCTGCTCCCCACAGTGCCAGCAGCAAGCAAATCTCATTGCGCCTGCCATTTCCTAGCCAACACCAGCACAATAGAGAGCATGTAAACAGTTGGCTGGGCTGATTGTTAAAATGATTGAAGCAAATCAAGGGCAGCTTTGCCACAAACAATGAAATCTGCACTCTGTATGCAAATTCCTCCCTGCTTTCACTTCTGTTCCTCATCTGTGCCAGCACGGTCTTAGCAAACCTCCTACGAACTACAAAACAAGTTGCAAAACCTTGCAGATCACTGGTCTTTTATTATAAGCTTTCAGTTTCACTTACTTTGCACAAAAGAAGCCTGAAAGCAGAGCCCAGGCTGCACAGCTGGACTGTTTCAGGCAGCTGTTGTCTTCCTCACCCCATTTTTTTTTGAGATGAAGCTTTGTCTTCTTATTCGCAGTGTTATTAAATAAAGTGATAAAAAACGAGATAAAGAAAGTGACTGCATTTTGAGGATCCCACAGCTCTCCATCTTATCTGTTAATCACAGAAGGGATGACTGTTAGATTCACCAGACACTTTGTGGTTTAGGAGTATCTTCTATCATTTAGGAAACAGCATTATTTTTATCTTTCATGTGGAAGTAACCTTGAGTGTCAGTGCTAAGGTCCCAGCACCCACCTTACCCTTTGCTTTGCCCAAATGGCCTCACACCAGCTACTGAATTTGAGCATGTGCTCTCCTCAATTATGTGAAGTTTCAGAGTTTCAAGGGTCCAATACCCTGGCTTACAAAATAGTTTGTCCATTCCAGTCTCTGATAACAAATAATAATGGGTCATTCTGTTGATTCAGTCATTAATGTTTCTGTTTGGCCAGAGTAGGTATTTTCACTCACCCCATTCCTCCGTGTAGCTGGAATTGCAGTGATTTATTCTGTTAGTAATTGCTAATGATCATTCGGTGGCTGCTCTGAAGAGGAGAGGAAAAGACAAGTCTCTGAGGAAACCTCATAGTGGCCTCCTAGTACCTGAAGGGGGCCTACAGGAATGCTGAGGAGGGGCTGTTTGCCAGGGTATGTAGCAATAGAATGAGGGGCAATGGTTTTAAACTAGAGCAGGACAGGTTTAGACTAGACATTAGGAAGTTCTTCACCATGGCGGTGATGAGAGGTGCTGGAGAAAGGTTTTGTGAAGAGATTGTTATCATCCCACTTGGGCATAAAACATTATCTCAGTGACAAGCAGTATTTTCTCTTATTTTTCTTTATCAGCAAAATCTGTAACCAGTAAAGAAACCTGTCCTGAAAAGACTGTGAGATAATCCTTTCTAAAGGATATTAAATATCCCATTTTTTTCCAAAATGTATAGGTATAAGAAATAGTTTAGTCAATCTATGTTTATATCATCAATGTATTAAGAAATGAGAGACCAATTAGCCTTTAAGACCTGTACATAAAAACCTTAGCACAGAAAAACTCTGCTTACCACAGTACCAGACTTTATTTAATATTGAAAAAGCAAATAAAAGAAGGAAGCAAATCAAATGTTTTAGTTAGGCCCTTCCTGATGACATTTTTCTTACTTTCCCTTCGTTCTTTTTTGCCTTCGATCCTGATATTTGATCTTTATAAAATATACTTTCCAACAAAAGAAAATACTGTACATTCTTTCCCGCAAAGCATCTAGACCATTCATTACTTAATCAGTTATGAAAGCAAAGCCCTATAAATTGAGTTGTTTAAAGAAGCTGCATTCAACTTATGGTTTGGTATTGTTCTCCCAAGACAGTTTGTAAAAGACCAAGGAAAGGTCGTGTGCTGTGTATTTTTTATCCCCAAATAACAATTTAATTGTGAATAAGGATTGCTTTCACAGGAATTGTGATTAGCATGCTGCAATATGTACTTTGAAATCTGAAATTATGCAGTCTGCATATTAATTCTTAAAAAGGTAATACTTTCAGCATAAATCTATCCATTAACCACTGTCCCTTGATTGTAGTCTATGGCAAGCCTGACACAAGTGCAGAGCATTACAGGAGAGAGTGTGCAGAGCATGTAAATAGATAAATAGCTATTACCTGGAGGAAAGAGTTTGGCAACAGCTGAAGTTTAGATTTTTCTATCAAGTCAGCACTTTAGCAGGGCAATTCAAGTTTGTGACCTCCTGTCACATACCTGAGCTAGAGCCAACACCAATTGGCTGCAAAAGTGTAGAGATCATTTCTCTCATAATCCATCCCACTATATTTCTTGGGATGGAATTTTGACATATGTCAGGCATAATTTCCTCTTTTGAAAGAGGCAGAATTTCATTAGATTTCCCTCTTGCCTCCTTGTTTTTTTAGAAATAGGAGTTTATATGATTTAGACAAATGTTACAGAGTTTTGACTACAATGGTCTATCTTTTTTTTTTCTGTGTCTGGCTCTGAAGGAGCAAATATATTTTGCTGCAAAGTGTTCCTTGCTTTTACTAAGAGGATTTAACATTATTTTTGTAGGTGAGTTTGATTTGTGCTTGCTCATATTCAGCATATTGCATTCAAAGATGTGTTTCAGGATTGAAGAATGTATTAGATTCAGTACTTGAATGTCCCTTAGTCTATTTACTACATGCAGAGTAGTAAAAAAATTAAATTTGGTTTACTCATTTAAAGTTACATGGATTAAGCATTAGGTAAGTATAATTATAAATGTTAATTAGGTTAAAATATTCCTGATATCTGAATATTTATATATCAACTGGAGAAAGCTACTTCTAAATTACAGCTGACTTAAACCATGTCAATTACTTTCAAAATTTACTAGATTTCTTTTCCAAGCACATTGTTTTTCATTTTTCCCCTCAATTCCCAGTCTCTTGAGACCTGTTAGCTAAACACAGCAGGTTTTCTCAAGATGTTGTTCAGCCTTATTTGCATTCAGAAACAAATTTCTTGGTATTATTTTTGCACAGAGTATGTGTGGTGCAAAAAGAGCTGCATCAGAATGGATTTCTATAATGTTTATACATGTATTAATAACATAGTTGACCTAATATTTCCAATCTAAAAATTCAGCTTTAATTTCTTTATTGCTTCAAAATATATTTAATAACATTTCCTTTATTATGGAAAGATTCACATCTGATGTAAATCAGTGTTTTTTCACTGCATTCAGTACAGGCTGAGGATCTAGACAGTTAAAAGTTCATAAATATTCATCTTGCTAAGTGTGCAACTCAGTTTTGACTGGATGATAAATCACAGGTTTTCCTTTCCTTTATGAAAAGATTGTGTAAGAACTTGAAGAACATGTGTTTCTGAGTACGAAAGTGCATGTTAGAAGGAGTTTTAACGAAAACTGCTGGATACAGCGTTATAACTCATTATTTCCCAATTCTTTGTGCCAGTAAAACTAGAGACACTTAAAGGTATAACAAAAATGTCAGTAGGAATAGAAAACCTGCTGCATTCTCCAGCCTGAAAACTGGTGAGCAGACCAATATAATTTTACTTGCTAGCAGAGTAGTACTTATGAAAGCCTAACCAGCAGACAACAAACCCTACAAAGGCTATAGTCTAAAATATTAGAAAGTCTAAAAAGCAAGAGGTATCAGAGACAGAGATAACAGTGAAAAAGAGACAGGAATTAGACTCAGTGACTTCAGCACAATGGCTGCTGCTTTCCCTGAAAACTCTACATCCATGTTACAGATACCATCTTTAAAATTACTGTGAGTGATGCTATGCAAGGACATCTGTGGGCTACAGAAATCCAAATAATGATTAGAGAGTTTTTCTTACTTCCACATAGCAACTATATACTAAAATATGTAATCATGTGGTAGAATCATCTGGTTAATTGCTATTTGTTGATGTCTGCTTGTCTGAGATACAAGAGGAGCTAGACAGCAGGATTCCCTCCTACACCTGCCTGCACACTTCATGGTCAAGGCTCTATTCATGCCTAAGTGACTCACAGTCTCAGTGTAGCTCAGCTTTTGCACTTCATGAGCTAAAGGAAGTGCTTGAATCATATCTGCCAGGCTTTTATTCATCAGGCTCAAAGTTCTAATGTCCTTTTATAGGAAGTCATGTGCAAACTTGGGCAGATGCAGCCCTACCATGTCCTAGTCTTACTCATCATGACAAATGGAGGAACTCCACTGTGCATAATGTGAGACAGACTGCAGATCTCTTGCAGGCACAGAATAAGCAGTACCTCCCTGGCATCTCCCATAGGTGGCTGAATCTTGTAGTGTCCTTTCCTGTGTGGGTACCTCTTGCAAAAGAGTGTAGGACAGGCTGGTCTGCATGCTGTAAAGAATTCACAGGATTTTTACAAATTCAATTCATTGAAGATTAGTTACATTACTTTAAGCTGAAGAGGGTGGTATTCCTCTTCCAGCTACATGTTGCCCTATCTCATTGAGAACTTGTCTGCTCTGGAGACTATTTTAGCAAAGTGCTATAAACCCTTGTGTATTAGGATTAATAATTAACTATAAAACTGCCACAATGCAGTTACAAAGAATCTACTTAGCCTGCCTGCTGCAAAAATGAAATTTTCATGAATGTTTCATATTGCAGAAAGGTGGAGTCATTTGATGCTTAAGACTGCTTAATAACAGTATTTCAAGGAGTTTTCTAAGAAAGCAAGCTGTGCCACCAAAATTAGGTCTTCTGATGATAATGGCTATACTGCATATAACATGCACATGCACACAAGCACACACAGAGCCTGACACACTCCCTCATGTCTCTCTATATATGTGGTTACAAACCCTTGCATGGATTAAGCAGCAAAGCAGGATGCTCATCTTTTAAATGGGTTATAATTTTATCCTCACCAAGTAACTGTTTTCCCTCCACAACAGCATGTAGCAATCTGAGTAGAACGTAAAATAAGGTGGACAGTGAAAGACACAGCCTTCTGACATTGTATTCATGTTTCTTGCTTAATTCATATCTCAGCATTATGCTGAAAAGGAGAAACTGGAAAGAACAGGAGGTAATGAGCTAAGAAATGTTTCTTTTGTGATATGTGCCACTCCTTATCAACATGTCCTTGTCTTAGAAGAAACTATATATCTCTTTCAACACTTTCAATATTGTCCTTTTTAGAAATAGGGAATAATTTTCAGGAAAACACATACATAACATTAGAATTTGCTTTTGTTTTAGGTAATTTTTCAAAGTTTTGGCTGTGCTTGTTAATGATTGTGTATGTCACATGAGATTGCTCCTACTTCCTGTCTGGAGGAATATAAATTTCCAATCAGGGAAGGGGTAAGAGGAAACCACTGAGACCTCAACTTTATGGAGGGTTTGTCTGGAGATGATTAGTCAATAGGTGACCAAAACCTGAGCAATCTAAAAGCATTTTAAAACCTTTTCGCCCTTTCCAGAAGGGATCTATTAACTCTAAGACATCATTCTTAGGTATCCAGACTGTTATGACATTTAGTGGCTCAAATGAGAAACTTCACTAAGTTCTCTCATCAGATAAGTATCTGAAGACAGCTGTAAAAAAGACACAGATTTCTATCTAATTCTGTGTGCCAAAGCTCTGGCCAGAAATGATTTTGCCAAGCCTTATCTTAAAACCATTCACATTCCTGACCTATGACAGATGAAGTAGTCTTTCCTTAGTCACTACTTTGTTATTTGAGTATTTTGATTTAAGCAAATGGAGAAGAGACAAAATCAGCCAGTTTGTTTATTTTTCCAGCAGGTCTTACATAATTGGTCGCACTCTTTTTCTTTTCTCTAATGACCTGATGAGAGAACATTTCAGCTGTCCACATGGGATTGCTCATGAAGTCTCCATCCGTCTCTAATGCGCAGCAGAGCCACAATCTGCAGGAGGATGCTCTCTGACCTGCTTGGAAGTGGCTACAGTACTGAATCATTCCTCTGTTTTTCAAAGTGTTAATGCCTATTGCTCTGGAAAGGAGCAGAGGTCAGTCTGTCTTTTCAAATTGAACTTCACAGGAAGCATTTATTTTCCAAAATTCTTGTTTTTCAAGATATTTTTGTGGTTATTGTTATTGTTTTTTCCAGCAAAAAAACCTGTTATGATTTGTAATTAGCAAGAACTGATATAAAATATTTTTATACTGGAACACATAATTATTTTGAAATAGACATTGAATTGTTTGAATTTTCTAAAGGCATCTGTATTTGATGGCTCTAAGCTACCTAATAAATTATAGCAATTCAATGAGTTTGTTTACTTTGTTCTTTTAGCTCCTTTTAAACTTTGTCTGAATTCATCCCAGTGCGGAATATCCATCCAAGGTTTAGGAATTGTTTAGTATCCTTTACACAGTTAAAGCAAAATAGTGATTTTGTAGAACATTCTACTAATGGATATATTTACACCATATTATGATGTCACTGCTGTGAAGAGACATCATATTTCCATTGCCAAGAATTATCTCACCTTATCTTTGTCCATGCACTGCTATGAAGTGATGTTATTCAAGAGAATAACATGACATATGTCACCAATGCATCCAGAAAATACAAGTTTATCTTATTAAGGAAGTATGAATTTCAGCATTTTTGAACTGCTATAATGACATCTCCCCTCTCCTGTATTAAAAAAATACAAAAATTAATATTAGAGGTGTAATGATGTAGAATATCTTTTTTCTAGAGAAGTGTTGACATTAATTTTTCATTGGCAGAACAGTGCAATTACAGCTCAACCAACTCTGAACATGTGTAGAAACAATTTCTATGGACCTGACTTACCTCAGTTAAAATATTAGTTGAAATCATACTCTTCCAAATACATATTTTGGAGCTGGATAATGAAATGAGATAAAGCACAGCAGGACTCCCCGTTAGCATCTATGTTCTACACACGTTCTGCACCAAGAACTGTAGTCCTTCATGTGTAATGAAATTCTTAGATTTGGAGTAATATTGAATGTGATAAATTCTAAAGAATTTAATAGGCATTACACTAATAACAATTTTGGGTTTATTAGATTTACCCCCTGTTATCTTCCCTCTAGCAATTCACACAAAATTGGTTATTTCACCTCACTGTAGCTGCTCTCTACCTCCTTTCCAGGTAAAGAGACTTCATACTGCTTTGCAGCAGCTGGAACTGTGTGACTTTGTCCCATGCGTGAAGACTTGCTCCATGGTATGTCTCAGCTATGTGTGATTTGCCATGCAGAGTAGGCCTTCTGCTGTGGGATACAATCTGAATCTGGTGGAAGGAAAGGAGAAGAGCTCAGTGCAGCCTGGTCCTGTTTTGGTGGGAGTACCTGGCCAGCAGGATCTTTGTGTTCACAATAAAAGTAAAATATTTAATACATAGAATAAGCCATGTAAGGGGGGGGATGTCACATATACAAGAAAAACAAACCTAAGAGGGGAGGGTGTTTGTACTTTTACTTATTTTAGAGTCATATCTCTGGATAAAAGATCAGCAATTTTTTTTCAGTTTAGTGTTATTTTCAAAAGTCTGGAAGTTAAATTTCATCTGATTGCTCATGATGAACTGTTTAAAATGCCTTGTGAAATATCATACAGTGTACTAGATGCAGACAAACTGAATTGTTCCCATTGAACTATTCATTGACTATCAAATGATAAATCCATGGCTGCTAATCTTCAGGGATAAAACATTAGACCTCTATTGATTATCTGCAGAATTTTTCATCACTCTTCAGAGAAATACAGAATACTCCTGTAGTCCTACAAAGGCCTTATGTCTAGGCATCACTGAATTAAAAATAATTCCCTTGTTAAAAATCAGCTAACATTATCCTATATTTCACAATGATCTTCACATATCTGAAAAGTCTTTGGCAGTAGGAGCCTGTAATGGAAACCCTGAGGGTCATGCTCTTTCAATTTTTATCCTGCCTGCTGCCACGTGGTCTGGACTAGCCAATGAAAATGTAATTGATTTTACATTACTTTTCAGTGGCTTAAGCAGCTATAATTAATCTCCTTACAGTTTTGTTAAATGCAAATCCCATAAAGCTGTCTAATATGCTTATGAGACCAAAACACCGGGCCAGTGGCTTAGGATCTGAACCATGATTCAAAGAACACCCTTTTGTCTAGTTTTTACTGATGAGCTTCCAAACTGGAGTGGTGAAATGGTGAAAACTGAATTCTGTGCTCTTATGATTATGTCTTCCATGTTACTGAATGTAAATACCACAAAGAAACATTTTAATTTTGGTAGATGTTCAAGACTTTATGTTTGGTATAGGATGGGCAGTCAAAGATAACGAGTATTTATTCAGGCCTAGTGTCATCTTGGCAGCAGATTCAAAGGAATAACATTGATAAGTATGGGCTTCTAGGTATTGTTCATGCTGAATGCTCCTAAGTTGTTTCTGGTACATAGAAGCTAATCATTTCAAATTTGAGGGTGAAGAGAAAGAAGATGATACAAGTAGATCTTCCCTCTTTGCTAACTTTCAGAACAGTAAAAAAAAAGATTTGTTGATCTGATGACCTAATTCAGCACATTACCAAAGGCAAAATAAATCCTTAGCCAGAGGAACATAAGATTTGCTATGTGGTTTTGCTGAAACACTAGCTTTTTTATCATAGAGATTGCATATAGAATGTAAAATTCACATGTACACGTTTTTTATATTTTAAGCTTTCTAGTGGAGAACCTTTAAATAGCATCAGTAACAAAATAAAAGGAAAGATCTGACAGGAATACAGAGCAGTATCAATGTTGAATTTAGATTTGGCTCCTTCAAGTGTGGATTAAAGCGAGCTTGAAATGAAATAAACAGAACAGCTTCAGAAGTTTAGAGCTGAAGGGAAGTCATCCATCACAGTGGAGGAATGTTTGATCTGATGTACAGTAGTTTAGCTCACAAACTTCATTGCTAAAAACATTTATCTCTGTGCTCACTGCAAAATCTAATAATAGAAAGCATGTCCTGATGAAATTCAATATGCCCAGTAATTGTGAGCATCAGTCTTATGGAATGTGTATAAAATGGACACAGTGGACATTTAGATACATTCTGTTTATGTCTGTGCTTGACAAGAATGAAAAAAAAAAATCCCATACCAACACTTACATAAAGTGCCTTAGCTATTTAACAAGCATTGATATGATTTGCCATTCTTAAAGGAGATGCTTAAATGTTTTCTCTTAGCTATATGTTGATGGGAACTGAGTTCATGGAAAATTTCTATATTTCCTTCGCCTTGTTCTAGACAATTCAGTCTTAACTGATTAAGATTGTTGTTATGCTTGTTGCATATTGTAGTTTCCACAGTATTCAAATGTATTTGGAAATATATTCTGCCCCAAAGGGCCTGTCTTCCAAAAATATTAAGCAAGCATCAGTTCAGAAATAGTCTGAGATGTCTGGTAATGTTCAGCCTTCTGAACATTTGAATTCATAGTTAAAAGTGTCATCCACAAATAGTCCTCAATAACAGATCTGATCATTTTATCAGCTTGTCTTTTCCCTTTTCCTTTTCAGTCATTTTAATGTATAATGTGTGAACTGAATATTCTGCTTTCAGGCACCAAGAAAGAAATCCTTTTGAATCTCTCAAGGTAAGAATGGGGTAGAATGAAAAACACAATCTTCTCCTTGGGGAGCAAAGTTACAGTTTCTGTGATACTTCAAGGTTAATTCCTACTACTTAAAGGACAATGCTGCATCTTGACCTCCAATGTGTCTCTAAAGTATCATGGTCTACAACACAGAACTTATAAATGAATACTTTATTACAATATCAGAATGCACTCAAATCTGGGATGTGCATTATGCTTCTCAAGAATATCTGAGATGCAAAAGCATGGAAATTATTTTTTTTTTTATACAACAAGAACCTATAAAGTGATAAAGATGTAAAAGAAATGATAGAAAGATAGACTACTGGATAACTAAAGGGTGCACTGACAAAGAAGGAAAGTCTCTCATAAAATTATGTTGAATAAGTTGTTTTAAGATCTTTTCATAGGATTTTTTCATAGAAAGGAATTGTTATAACATATTTTCACAGCATTTCTTCATAGTCAGATCTGAGAAAAATGTGAGGCTTATGCTGAATTACTTGTCATCTTAATTTTAATTGTTGCATAACAAATATTTATAGAAATTTTCAGATTTCCTCAAATTTAATTTAGGCTTTTTGAGTTTGTTTGTTGGTGGGTTCTTTTGGTTTGTTTTTTTCTGGTTGATTGGTTTTGTTTGTTTTTTTAATTATTTTATTATAGCTATAGACTTCATTGTCTTGGATTTGAACTCATTGATCAGAGAGAGGGTCATCCTGTTTGTAAAGAAAAATTTGCAGTGGTAAAATATACAGACTTTCACTTTATGAATTTTTTCTTGTTTTGCTGTCTCTAGACTTCATGGAAGAGGAAAAGGTGAGCTTTGACTCCTTCCATTTTCATGTGTCACTGTATTAACCTTCCTCAGTCTGCATCTGGCCCTCAAATCCCCTTGGCAGTGGCTATAAGTGTGCAGACATGATTTATACATTGTGTACAATAGTCATGTTTTTTAGCTAGATTCCTTTCATAAGGATCTGAAAGAATAAAATTCGTAACAGAGAAGACAGATCATGCCTTTTAAAAAATATTCATGTTGGATGAAGCATCATATTGACCATCTTACTTTGAAGATACTTGTAAAGACGAAATTCTTGTACATACTTCTTCTTCCAGTTATCTTTTGATCAATCCTACTTAGATATCTTGGTGCAGTCAGTAACTTAGCTTATTTATTTCAGCTTATTTACTGCTTGTGTCTACCTTTGTTAGAAGTCTTTTCCAAACTTTATACCGTATGGAGTAGATTTCATAATACTTAGACTACAATTTCCTAGTAACACAGTTACATTTTTAGCAGCACAGGAATATGCCTTCTTTTTGAAAAGAAAAGCCTATTTTATTCTTTTTGGTGAATGTGATTAGTTTCAAAGGTTGACACCAACACAGGGGGGGGTGTTGTCTTTTATCAAATTCTTTCCAGCTGGAGAACCACTTCTTTTCAGCACAAATCTTCCAATCAACTGTCACCAGTGCACACAAGAACATTGCCACGTTAAAGCTTGTCAATTCAATTTTGCAGTCATCTTCTTCACTTGCTATCTTATGAAAGTCTCATGATTCTTCCCACTCTTGTAGGTCAGGTCCTAAATCAACAAGCCAAAAAAAAAAAGTATTACAGCTTTCAGGAAGTAAAACATCCAAAGATTTTTAATTTAAAATTCCATCTAATGATGCCATAATAACATCAGACCATGCAGAGCCAGTGTATGGGCAGCTGGCTCATGGTAGTGTTAATCAACTAAAGGAACATTTATGCTCAGGAAGGAAAGGGATGAAAGTGATGGTGGCTACAGTGGCTCACAAATACTATAACTGATGTGCAGTCAAATGTTTTTAACACACTTTCTGGAAAACCACAAGGTTAACTATGAATTTCACTAGTGATTTATTCCTTGGTGTTGGTTTGGAGGGAAAACTGGCTTTTACTAGTGCTATTATCAAGCAGTAGTACAGGTATCACTATTGCAGAGTTTGTACTGAAGTTTATGACAAATTTAATAAATCTGGAAATATTGATACATGCCTACTGCTGTTAGAAAAGTTATACCTAGTTAATTATGCCAGCAATACTGTACAAAATGTCTTTTGAGATACTTTAAACCAATAAAATAATACTTTAAAGGATCAATATGCTTTTAGTGACAAAATACATCCTTAAATCGTCCCCATTACAAAATCAGATGCTATGCCAGTAAGAAGCACACAAATGGAAAATTAACATAGTAAATTAAGCTAGTTATTGGATTACTCAGAAGCAATACAACCTTTGTCAAATCTGATCTTGTTTTCAGTACACCCTTCAAAACTCATACAGGAATTAGTGAAATTCTGTTAAAGTATGATAGCAGTATCTCACATCATGAGTGTGTGGAGACCTTGCCTGAAAAATTCATTGTTAAAAACCATTGTGTCTCAGTAACAAGGAAGTTTTTAATTTCAACACTGATAATATTTAAAATCTCTAAAAGCAAATTATAAAGTTTGGTAAGTAACTGAAATGCAGGCTGGTACCTAATATCTGACATCTAAGTTTATTCTGTAACCCAAATCTTTTTACAACAGAAATGGAAATAGCACTACCAATTCATTTTATTGGTATATAATGTATATACATTTCCTATATAGTCCAGCAATAACACTATGGACTGAACCAAAAATTCCTACTTGAATCTTTATATCTCAGTTTTTACTGGTTAGTCTTTAAAAAAATATAACACAACACATGGTAACTTTTCCCAGCCATTTAAATTTTGAAAAAGGTAAGCTGTAAAGATACAATACAATCTTTTATCACACTGCTTTCAGCGTGTACCTTGAGAAGCAAGAGTATAAATTATGTACCCAGAGCCAGAAAAAGCTCATCAAGGTGGGAAATATAAATAGATAATTCAGCTCCTCTTACAAAAGATCCCAGTTGTGATGCACTTACCAGTTGGTGAAGGGTTGGCTTCTCTATTTGTTCAGGAATTATGGAAATTGGGGCAGAGCTTCTTGAGAAATACAGGTATGACTGGCAGAGAAAACAGCATAGGCTTAAAGAAACTTAGTAATGATCTGAGAGAGAAAGAATAATCTTTCACTGCCATGTCAGATGAGCTTATGTATCAGCTCCCTGAAAGTTATAGAATATCAAACAAGCCATAAGTGACAGGAAAAGCAGCAGATTCGTCATTGCTGAGAGGCATGTACAGTGGGTGAGCTAACTCTGCAAAGCAATTCCCTTAAGAATGGCAAAGTAAAAATTGGTCTTGACAACACCTGAGCTGAACTGAAAAATCATCAGACTGTTTATTTAATGCATTTTCAACCTCTTAGAAATTCCCTGAGCTCACCTGCAACCAAGTAAATATGGATCAGAGTGGATGAATTTCAGGCCTGTGCCTTCTTCAGTCATCTGTACAACTTAAACAAATCCTTCCTCTTACATTGTCAATCACCATTTGTTTAAGAGTACATTTTTCAGAGAAACTGAGCTTCACTCAGGAAAGTGATTTATTGGTCAAATCTGAATATCACTCAGGGTACTAATAATGGATGAAGATACAGCATTGTGTGTAAATTTGATCAGTAATGGCTTCTGATAAGAAGATAAAGCTCTAATAGTGGTGAAAATTAATAACTTGCCAACAGAAGAGCAAATTTATGTCCATGCTGTTCAACATCTGCAAGGATAAGCAGCCCATCCATTCCAGCTCACATCTTAATATACAGCTGGAGTCAAAACAAAGAACTTCTGTCAGTTAAAGCAGTAATAAAACGAGCATGTTCCAAGCTATTGATTACTGTGTCATAAAGCAAACATATGGCAACCTGGCTAAAGTATGATTTCACATACATAGCAACAAACTAGTAAAAAATAATAATCATGGGTTCAGTAAAAGCAGTATTTTTAAAACATAATGTCTTCTCTCTTTTGCTTTCATGCTGGTTTCTTCCAGTTCACAGAATATAAATCCCCTCTGCCTTTCTCTTTCTGTTTGAAAGATAAACAGTGTAATGCTTTTCTCCTTTTGAAACAGTCTTCTGCTTTACATGGTACAAGATACCTTGTCTCTCAGTCTAACCAATTAACATATATTATTAAGCTGAGAGCAATTTTTTCAGCCTATACTTAGCTTTGAAGTTTGCTGACACTATGAACAGAAAGTTTTTGATAGCTTGAAGTCTTATCTATTTTTCACCAGCTCTACTAGTTATCCTAATGGGGGGTTTTTTCTCTCTTTCTATGAACTCTGACTAGTATCATGTAGATATATCATCTAATTTGGAACTAGCTCAGAGTGGTTCTTAATATAAATCTGCCTAGAACACTGAGGACACTCTGCATGTGTGGTGACAACTGGATCCAAATATTTAAAGCTTCCCATTGCTTTCCAAATTAGCCCAAATGACAGAAGGATTTCATGTACATTTTGATATACAGCAGACAACATTTCAGAAGAGTTCCCTTAACAGATAGCATGTCTGTCAGAACAAGCAATTCACTGCCTCTTACTGTAATTTCCAAAATACAACCCCAACAAGAATGAAAGCCTACTAAATAGAGCTGATAGGATCAGGAAAAGGTCTGGTTATTCTCCTGTATACAGAAACTACAGATAATAGCTTTTAAAATAAATGTGCAAAGTAGTGTTTAATGCTTTTACTAAAGCTATTAGAATCTTACTTAGGAAAGAAATTGAGAGCCCTTGAAAGCTTATTCAAGAAGCTAGCAGAGAAAATAAATTGATTTCCATCAGGAACTTTCTCTCCTTTGACAAGATAGACACAAGTTGTGGGAGTTTTGAGAAGGCTAATGAGGCCATTTTGTGGCCTGGCTTCCTATACGAGCTTTCATCCTCTCATGGTGATAAAAATAATATTATATTTTAGCATGTGTGAAATGTACCATCCACATTGATACGCACTTAATGTGTGGGTACTTATATGAAGAGATAATTATTTTGACCTTCTCAAGCTGACTGTTAGCGGTAGTGTCAGCTACAGCAAGTGTCAGCTTTAAAGAGCTGCAGGCTGTTTGAAGAGCTACCCTGCTGTAGGAGGCTTCTGATAAATCCCTGCAGCAGAAGTCTTTGAAACAAATACCATATCATTGATGATACCAGTATTGTCTGAACCATTTTTTTTCTATTCTAGACTTGCAGATTTCTTTTCTAGTGATCCTCAGATTTTAATTTCTTATTCAACGGGAGAATATTTTAAAAATATTTTTAAATGGTTAAAATGTCTTAAAACATTTAAATTTTTTTTTCCCTGGGGAAATAAAAATTCAGCATAGAAAAATTTGATTCAGTTTCTTTGCATTTGACTTAGCATGAGTACTTGCTGAAGAGAAAGACTGAAAAATAATTCTTTTTTTTACATTTACATGATGTACAGAAGCAGAAGAGCACTAAATGCCTTTGAACAGAGACAGCTACTAAGATTACTGTAAACATCTTAAAAAAAGCTTCCACCTGCTGGACTTAAAAATCTCTGTAGAAAGAGATCTAGGAAGTAGAAAAGTAAGTAGTTTAGCTCTATCTCTAGATGAGGTGTGACTGTCTATTTGAAGCAGCACTTAAAAAAATCCATCCATGGAGCTTGTTAACATTTGTATGACAGAATTTTCAAGAAAGCAAATACAAGCATTCCAACAACTACTGTACATTGTAACTTCACGATTTTTAAAAGGTTTTGTTATTCTGATACAGAGATTATTTGAAAGATTTATGTTGGTAGAGGTCTTATTTTCCTTTTCATGTCTATGAAGATGGTTCCTGTGGGTCCAGCTAGTGAAAGAGATTGTGATAGTCCTCATTAGAAGGCAATTGTGTTTTCCTCAGATTTCAGAGTCCTTTAAAATCACACAGTAAATGGTTAACCTTGGCCCTAATAATGCTATTTACAACCACAAGAAGAAAAGCAATCCTTCCATATTAAGAAATCAACTCATCATCAGGTGTGCTTCCTCTCTGCCTGTCATAAAACATGTTTTTGCAAACTCAAACTCATTAGTTTAATGACAGAGAAACCTGTGCAATTGCATGAGACCTCCAGGCAAGGTCTGGAATGAGAGATAAAGTTATATCACTTTCAGTGAAGGTTATAAATATTATATACCTTCCCCACAATCTAATATTTAGACTACAGCCTATTTCATGCCCAAATACAAGAATTTTTAAAAAGATTGAAGAATTTTATAGAAGTGTTCCACTATTTCTTGAAATACTTTAAATAGGGTACGTATTAACGTACCCTATGAAGGAAAGAAGCAGTTATATGTTTTATATTCTATATAATAATGTCAGGCAAGATAATTTCTACGATTTTTCTGGCCTTAAAAATTTTTGAACCTTCAGGTCAGTGTTACATTTGTGCATCACTTTAATTGGCTGCAATATAGAAGACTGACCCTAATTTCTAGTCAATCTTCATTGGAGGGGGAAAGCAGACATATATTGTCATTTTCTTTAATCTTGGTCACTCAAAGTAACAAGACATCCTATTAGGTTTTTTTTTTTATAGTTTAATGTAGTTTTTTTGATAACTGTATTGAACTACTTTTCCAGTCAGTGCTTTAGAAACTAACTTAATAGTTAAATAAATAGTTAAATTGATACTAATTACTGAAATCACAGATTCTGTGTATTACAAATCAATGCCCAAATGTGAACATGACAGATTTTTTACCATAAAAGGTTTAGAAATATCTATTTAAACATAAATTCCAGCATTTGAAAACCCCCTCAATTGTGTTCTTGCTTGTTCTTACATTTAATGTTGAGATTCTAATTTCAAATCTTAAAAATCTACTTAATTGAAAAAAAGGCATCACAGTCCATGCTTATGCTGAGGTTTGCTTTTCCATGCTTATTTGAAACACTGAGTTATGAATTTTGCATTGCATGTTCTTTGTAATCAGGTAAGATTTCGTGTTTGAAGAAGCCATGACCATTGTAAAAAGCATTTTTATAATTAAAGTAGCGTGGATATGTCTCCTTGAGGCCATTTCAACAGTTTCTTATCTATGGTTCCTAGTCTCTACAACTACCTCATATCCTCTATAATGAGGATATGGTTTAAAGTATGGCTTATTTCTTTATGATATTGCACAAAAGGTACAATGATATACATATTACCAAATTCTATTTTCACCTAATTCAATGTAAATGTAATCCACACTGGAAGCTGAAGCTGAAAAAGAAAAACTGGTCTTCTCTGATTGTTGGTGCAAGATATGAATCAGCTCTGAAGTTAACTTAATTTGAATTCTAACATTCAAATTTAGGTTTGAACATGGATATGGAGATGTTTGCCTATTGAGGACTAATATGCTTCCAAACTTCAGGAATTATATCTGTTTTTTGATAGAGAAACATGAATGACTTGATAAAGCTGAGGCTTCTATTCAAAGCACACCCTGATTCCATCACAGCCCTTCCTGTGACTTTTAAGGCAATAAGCTCTGGGCAAACATTAATTACTACAGACTAGAGGTAGTGTAGTTTGTGTATAGATTTCTGTTGCACTTCTGTCTTAATCAGCTCTCCATTGATTCTCTTTGATTTGGGGTTTTGTTACTCTAGGGCTTCTTCCTATCCTCTTCCTGACCTCACTGGAACTGCAAGGGACCAACATAGTCTTCTTTCCTTTATACCTCTTCTTACCACAGTCTTACAACAGTCCATATAAAGTAGTCCAAGTAGAAATCTTGGCCCTATCTTTTCAGATGGAGTGCTCTATGAATGTGTCTGATCTCATAACCAAAACCTGCTGAGTCTGCTGCCAACTCTTTACAATCTCTTTTACACTCCTCTTTGGACTATTGGCTTTTGTGATTGATTTGTAAGGGAATTTGATTTGTAGACTGTATTTCTGCAGTGTGCTCTGGCCATTGGTTCCTTTGGTGCTGACATTTCAGAGTGGCACTATCTGGCTGTGTCTGTTTCCTGCTCATTGTCATTCTGCTGGAGTGGACTCTTTGGAGCACACCCAAGAACTGTGATAAGGTATCTAGAGACATGTTTTGCAAGGTGACACATAGATGACATGCTCTGCTGAGACAATTAGCTATTGTACACCACAGTAAATGATTACGTATCACAGAAACACAGAATCACAGAATGACTCGGGTTGGAAGGGACCTCAAGGATCATGTAGCTCCAACCCCCCTGCCTAGCAGGGCCACCAAACAAACACATTTACTAGATCAGGGTGCCCAGGGCCCCGTCCAACCTGGCCTTGAACACCTCCAAGGACGGGGCATCTACAAACTCCCTCGGCAGCCTGTTCCAGGACCTAACCGCTCTCCTAGTAAAGAACTTCCCCCTAACATCCAACCTAAATCTTCCCTAAATCTCATATCAAGGTGTCTTACACTGGGTACACACAAAGCAATGTGTTGTTAGACTGGGTGAAGGTGGCAGAAAATAGACAGCAAAACCAATCAGGAAGGCAAAGAAATACTGTGTTCTAGGAGCTAGATAGAACCTGCTCAAGATACCCTTTCCAAGAGGCAAAAATCTCTTGCTGCCCTTCAGAGAAATCAATAAAGCTGTGAGAGGCGAAAACAGAACCAATTCAGGATTTGGTCCATGTGGACCCATGCATGGACTTTGAGTGGGTGTTTCCCACCCAAGGACCTGAATAGATAAACTCAAGAAAGATAAATGCAGATGTGTCCAAATGTAGTCAGGGGAGAAACATGCCAAGAGGTCAGGAAAGATGAGTAAGCCTATGACTGCTCTTTCTTTCCCACTCCTCCTCCTTAGGAGTAGTGTCTGTGTTCCCATCTCAGTCTCTGTTCCACAGTCCCTGTTCCCTTTGGTGGAACAGCCCATCCTTAACACCAGCATTGCACATCCAAGCATCTCTTCAAGTTCCCAAGAACTGATAAATAACTTGAAGAGGTCCTGTTCCTATAGAGGGGGAACCTGTGAATCTCGGTCCCAGGCCAGGGAAGACAGCCAGAAAAGCACTTCAGAGGAAAAGTTATTGTTGCTGGGAAATGCCTCTTTCCCCTCTTTCTAGTCCTCCTTGTCTTTGGCAGCAGCAAATTGAACTCAATTGCAAAGATGAGGCAGAGATTTGCTGATCTTCCTGGAAAGGCACATTTTTCTTTGCTCAGGCAGTTTGCCATCCCTTATTGGCTGCAACTTCTTTTATATCCTTCTTCACTCTGGGATTTCATGAAGTTGTATATCTGCCTTATGTTATTTGCTGAAACCTGTCCACATGTCTCACTACTGCATGTTTATTCCCTCCAGGGATCGTGCCTCATCAGTGCCCTTGAACTCACAGAGATGTCTCTGTGCCCTTTTATTGTTGTTATTGGAATCTCAGTGCAACTTCTGCAAATCAAAAGGAAAGCATGATGCCAGGAAACCTTTGCATTTCCTATAAACCAACAGGAAAACAGTAATGGATAGCAACAGTGACAAGACTACAAGAAATATCTGTGCATGTGTGTTGAGGTACTGATGATAGATTGATACTTGGCCTTGAAGGTGAAGGATATAGTGGAAGTGGAAAGGCAAGATTTTCTTTACAGTAACTGTAATAAATTTCAGCGTTTCACAACTCCATGATTACATTTGGTGACCTCTGGGGAGGTCATGAACTCTTCACTGACTACACTCTGGACTATAACATGACTTTACAGACTCAGCAAAGTGTTATTACTGACTTGTCATTGGATAAGGCTTTCACTATGAACCAGTTATGACTTCTCTGTCTCTGATTGATCATCTTTTATTGATTTTAACTCTCTAAATGATGCATTGGTGAGAGCAGGGCAAGGAATCAATCTCTTCTTTACTGTTTCAGTCCCTTTACTTCATTTCATCCTTTCTGCTCAGAATTATTGTGATTTAGTGAAAAAAAATTTCCCAAGGGCAGTTTGTTTTAAATTTGTGACCAAAGACTGAGAATGGTATGGATGAAGAGAATGAGTTTAACTGGGCCTAGATCCCCAAACATACTGAAAGAGGAGGAGATAGTCTGTGCTTACTGGGCTGAGAAATAGAGATTTCATGATGATTTTACATAGTAGGAAGCTGTAATTGGCGTCTTGAGGGAACACATTTTGAAAAGTACTGTTCCAAAGGGTCCTAATAATTTCTGAGCTTTAGTTTCTTCTAAACAATTTTTGAGTTTTGCAATTTTGTTATTGTTTTTTTCTAAGAAAGATGCTTATATTTCTGTCTCAGGAAGATTTCCTGTAAGGTCCCACTCCAGCAGACACTGATGCATATTTAACTTCCTAGTCATTCAGTTCAGCTGAATTCAGACCCACATGTTGACTTCGGCCTTAATGGTTGCAGGGTTCAGAACTGCATTTTGAACTTAGCAAAATTAGTATGAATGAAAGAGGGAGAAGTAGGAGAATTATAAAATTATGGGTATTACTGCTTTTGATCCATCACTGACAATTTTATCTTTCCAATCTTTCCAATCTTTAATATTTCTTTACATCTTCACTCAAAGTTTAAATCAAAATAACGGATTGCACTATTATTGTCTGCACTGACTTGTTTTGAAATGTTTCACTTACGTATTTCATAGAAGAAAATAAAAATTACAAAATAGAGAAATAATGCATCTCTCTGAGGTAGATCTCATAAAACACCAGAGTAGTAAATGGCTTGGTGTGGCAGGTTTTATGACTGTCACATCATATTTGTTCATTTAAGATGTGATATTTATGTATACAAGACAAGGAAGATAGATAATAGCCATGGGGATGGTAGAATAAAGACAAATTACTTTGAAATCAATCATTCTTATTTATCAGACAATGAGACAGTTTAAAGAGAGGAAGATTTCATGTTTGTAAAGGAACTAATAAATTGTATTGAACCGTTTCCTCTGGTGTACTGCTTTTCTATTCATTCTCTTATGGAACCATTACATCACATAATGCTTGAAAATCAACAAGTTCCAACTCCCTTTCATGGGCAGGGACACCTCTCACTAGACCAGGTTGCTCAAGGCCCCATCCGTCTTGGCTTTCAACACTTCGAGGGACTAAGTATCCACAGCTTCTCTATGCAGCCTGTTCTAGTGTCTCACCAGCCTCACAGTAAATAATTTCTTCCTAATATGTAATATAAATCTCTCCTCTTTCAGTTTAAAACCATTACGCCTCATCTGATCAGTACACTGCCTGATAAAGGGTTCCTCCCCATCTGTAAGCTCCCTTTAGGTATTGGAAGGCCATTAGAATATCTCCCCAGAGTCTTCTCCACTCAACTGTCTCAGCCTGTCTTTATGAGTGATGCTGCAGCCTTCTGAGCATCTTTGTGGCCCATTGCCTCCTCTGGACTTGCTTGAACTGGTTCACATCCTTCTTATGCAGAAGTGCAGAATCACTTCCTCAACCTACTAGCCATACTTCTCTTTCTGCAGGCAGGACATGGTTGACATTCTGGGCTGCAAGTGCACATTTCTGGCTCATGTTGAACTTTTCATCAACCATGTCCTCCTCAGGGCTGCTCTCAATCCACTCTCCAACCAGCCTGTATCTGAGCTCCTGGACTCCCTGATACCCAGATAAAGATGGAGATGCCTATGTAGTCAGAGCAATTAAAAAATTTTAATTCAGGCTGAGAAGCATGTACAGTTATACTTAATTGAAACATAGAAAATGGCTATTACATAGTCTAATGGACAGGAGCATTGGCAACTGCTCCTAGTGCTGGAGCTGGTATAAAAATCCAGGTAAAATTAAACATGTAAATTACCAGGGGTCAGGCTTATTTCAAAGAGAAGTCACTTCATTAAGATAATTATTGGAAACATATCTCCCTGGGTGCTAGAAGAGTTTCACTACTTCCAGTTGCTAAGTCAAGCACTTTGTTTGCTTACACAGTTAATATTGTCTTTATTGCAAGGGAAATAAATAGGATTCTGAAATAAATTCTAAAAATATAGAAGTCAAACCTTATGTAGAATCTGAAATTGTAAGTAATTACAGACTTTACTGACCTACAATAGCAGGTTTAAGAGTAGAGAAATGGCTTATGTAGATTCATTTTTCTTAAAGACATTGCACAAAAAAAACCTATCAGAGCAATAAAATTTGTTAATTTGTTTTCCAGTTTCTCAGTTAAGTCTTTCCATTAAATTATTTCAAACTTGTAAGAATTTTCATTTTGTAATATTTCTGTGTTATATTTCATGTATTGAGTTTGCTTGTTCTGAACACTGCAGAGATACACAACCTAGGTTTTCAAGGACTTTTGTTTAGCCACTTAAACTGAGATGACTGATACCATCCACCTGTAGCATCTCATGTACAGACCATGCTTCATGTTCTCCTGTCACAGCAAAGAAATTCTAACAATTTATCTGGTTCCAATTGCTGTGTTTTATGGTATGTCAGAGAAGCACTATTTCTTAACAGGATATTCCTCAGATCCTTTCCTACAAATAAGTGGGTTAGATGCAAACCAGCTTCCAATCTTTAAGCCTTTCAAAATCTGTAGTTGAAGAACTGTCAAAGGAAGCAATCAATCACCCATGCTGAAACTGAGAGAGTACATCTTCACAGTTGAAAAATCATCCCACCTCTTCACTTTGGAAGAGTTGTACACTGTGTATCCCAATGAATTCCACTTCAGACATACAAGCATCTCCAAATTTTTAGGACTTGACTATGCTTAACCTAGAGGCTGCACTAAAGATGTCTCCATTTTATTTCACAGAAGCTAAATAACTTTATTATCTGAAGTCTACTCGTTAAACAAAATGTTATGTAACTGGAAATAAAGAAAAGTGAAGGACCTTGCTCTTTATTACATTTATATTGTTTTCAATTTGTGAGCAAAATAATCAACACAAGGTAAAATATAACTGTTGCCAAAATTTCCAAAGAAGCCATTATCTTAGCTGCATGGGCACCAATGTCAAATCTAGCCTTGCTGCAGCATTATTTCACCTAATAATTTCAATCCACATCTTTGCCACATGCCTGTTTTCTTCTAGGAAAATCCTACACATCATCATTGTTATTTAGTTAATCAAACTTCTGACAATCTTTGTGGAAGAGATTCCCAGTACTGTTTGTGGTGTTTGCTAAAAAGATTCACTGTAGAAGACAATACTGATTCTAAATTGGCTAAATATTTGAGTTGTTTCAAGTTTGGGATGTCAATATTCAGTCTCTTTTCCAGAAAGGCAAGTTTACGAATGAGGCCTCGAGGCACAAGAGATGTGAACAGAATGACATGTGAGAATGAAGAGATGATTAAAAAAAGGGAGATTCTAATTTTCCATAGTTTGGGAAAAATACAACCTTCTTCCCCTCTTCCTGGCAGCTTTATTTCCTGTGTTGTAAGTTGGCACCTGTCAAACAAGGTGCTCCCTATCAAGTATTAACTGCAGTAAAATTCTGTCAGGTGAAGACAACTGGAGATGCAATCAAAGGCAATTTCACTGCAGAATATTCCTGTACAGATAGTAATGGAGTTTCTACATTACAGCAAGGCAAATTTAAACAGAACAAAACAAAAACAGACTTCAAAGACATTGAGTTAATTAGGACTTTTACCACTTGGCAGCACAGGCAACTAAAACTGTGAAATCAGCCCCCCTTATCTGTCTCCTTACAGTAGGGACAAATAGCTTGTTTTATTAAAGTATATGTAGATGTGCCCCTAAGGTGCTTTTGGTACATCAAGCACTTCGACAAAATTGATGAAATTACATTAAATAGCATTAGGATAGTATGGTATAATACAATTAGAGCATTATAATATTGTATATGGGAGTAATGGTAAACAGAAGTGATTTACTATGAATGAACAAATGTTCATTTTAGAAAAGCAGGAAACAAGAAAATAAAGCTATTGAAATTAATAAGGAAGCTGCTGAATTATATTGGAAGAGTAGTTTATTAGAATTTTTTTCACAGAAGCTCACTTTCTCTTGGTAATCTTATTTTCCCAAGTTTATGAAGCCATTAACATGGAAGAGATAAAAAGTTTGGTTTGGTTTTGGGTGACCTTGGAGACATGCACTGTTCTGCTCTCATTTCCTATTTCCATACTGAGCAATGTAAAGCTTTATCATTCAAGTGTAGCATATTAACCCTCTTCCCATATTTAAGAAACAACTAATTCTTATTAGAGAGTTGAAATCTGTAGTCAATAATGATTTTTTTTCATTTTGAACCTAATCTGATATTGATGGATCACATGACCTTTGCTCTTCCTAATTATTTTAGACTTATGTTATATATATGGATGCTGTAACAAATCTCTCTAACCTCCAGAACCCACAGGAGATGAGATGTTGGTGTCCAGATCAAGTCTGCTCTTGCATTTCTTAGCAGTGAGACATCCTGAGCATTCCCAGTTTGGCACATCATGCTGCAGATTGCTGTGAATTTTTATGCATGTGTGGCAAGAATGGTCTGTTCCTGGAGTTGGATGCTCCTGGAGTTCAAAACAAAGCAAGGGCAGTGACTACTCTGACTAGGGCACAGGACCCAAGAAAGACCTGGGTGGTAAAAATCTATTCAGGTTTAAGACTGAATGTTGCTCTGTAGCAATGGGCAGAGGAATCTTTGGTGGCTGTCCAGGTGAAATTAAACAGGCAGCTGCAATTACTCAACTCATCAACTTTTATATATGCAGGAGAAATTTATTCTGCTGTTGCCATGCAATTAGTAACTTGGAAATATGCTGGATGAATAGGAAAACTCACACACCATCACAGGTCTGAGCACACCAGAAGATCCTGACAGTCATCACCTCAGACATCCCCACAGGCTTCTGCACATTGGTCTGGAGTCTCAGCCTGGACAACTTAACCTTGCCTGAACTGTGTTTTAGAGCTGCTTGTGCTTGGCCTTGTTTCTATTGGCCTCACTTACTGTCACTCTTCTGGGATCAGTCTTAGAACTGGGGTGCCAGCAGTCTTCAGTTCTGTTTCTGGCCTGTCCCCATATATTCTTTTCTGGGCTTCCATGCTGGGACCTGGCTTATCTGTCACCCTTCCTAGGACCACAGAGGAAGGCCATGCCTATGACTGTCCTGACCCTGGTCGTGTCCTTTTGCCTCTGTGGAGAGCACACAGTCTTCGCTGTAGCCACCCTCAGCTCCCAAGTCATCCCCTTCATGAAGCAGCTTCTGCTGCTCCCTAAGGTTAGCAATGGCAACCTAGTAAATGCATGAGTCAGGAAGAGATGGAGCAAAACCTTCATATTAATGCAAATATGATCTATTTATACAGATGCAGATTTGACAAGAACTACAGTAATTTTAAAGGCTCAAATCCAAGCTGAAGGATCCTGTTTAATTCAATTTTATGTGTGTATGTCAGATAGGCAAATTTGGTATTTTTGAATTTAAACTCAGTTGCCACTTTGTATTTCCCTATGTGAATTAACTGTTGCCAGTACTTCTGTATGTACTCATCCACAAATCCTCATTACAGTTAGAAATATCATCTCTAGACAGCCTCTGTCTAGAGGGAGGATATGGATGGCTTTAGGGCTCAGATCACGCCTTGGCATATGTACTACATAAACAGACAATGGCTGATTACCAGATTTTTTTTTCCCTAGCAATGGCCAATCATTTATCATCATCAAAATTTCTGTTCAGTAATCTCCAGCGTCTACCCAGTAAATCTGTGTATTTTATTTAACCTTCCTTTTGTGCAGATGAGGTTGGGGGTTTTTGCTAGCTGCTAGCTTTTTGGAATTTTCCTTTAAAGTGGGGCTTAAATAAAACCTCTTCTGGTTGATGGATGTGATTTTGTAGCCTAAAACCAGATGCTCTGGTTTTAAGTCTGCAGCCAGTGCTAGTTCATCATTTATTTTCCTTAGGGCCCCATCCTGAAACTTCACATTATAGAGATAGTCCCACCTCTCCAAGGTCAGAGGATGGGTTTCACATGATCCAGTACACATCTCTGATTTGAAAAGTGTGTTTATATTACCTTGGTGTGCATGGCAGGCATTTACAAAACCTCATCTGCTTGGTTCCTTGGTAGCATTTATCAGCCACAGAGTTTACAGTGCTCTGGCACAGGTTTTGTAAATTCAGGATGAAGTCCTTGATATGCCATTGATAAGCTCTTTGAAAAATGAATTTAAGATAGCAAACTGTCCAGATATTGCTGCAATCAAGGCTACATGGGACATAGTTATTTGTTTCATATTCCCTATTACCTCTTCCCAAACATACTGCTTCAAGCTGAAATAGAGCTGTAAGGCTTTAAACTGAGGAAGGCATAGAATTAAAGCACTGTTTTCCACAACCACATGCAAATCTAGAAAGTGTGCAAATAAAGTTTTTCAGAGGAAATCAACTCATGTTAGAAAATCTCAGCTATTCTTACTTGATTACTCTCACTGCATGCTATTTCCCAATCAGGACTTCAGTCACAAATCAGAATCACAGAATATCAATGATTGGAAGGGACCTCAAAAGATCATCTAGTCCAATCCCTCTGCTGGAGCAGGAACACCTAGACCAGGTCACACAGGAAGGAGTCCAGTCAGGTTTTGAATGTCTCCAGAGAAGGAGACTCCACAACCTCTCTGGGCAGCCTGTTCCAGTGCTCTGTGACACTGGGAAAAAGTTGATCTCATCCCATTCACTCTCAGAACATCAGCTGGTGTTCCAATAATATAAATAACAAGAAACTACAGCCTTTTCTATTTCACAGGGGTCATATGTAAAAAATATGGGCATCCTATATTGTTGCTATAGCAGTGCTCTGGTAGCAATAAGAGAAGGAAGGAGAGTTCACAAAAAATGTCTTGTGAGAAAGTTGTATCCAAAGATCTGTATTTGTCTCTAAAATGGTTGCTGTCAGACACTACACAGAGACAGTATGTGGGCCTTATCTATTGATTCATGTGAGCTCTTCCCATAATTGAGGCCAGTTTTGTTTGCTTGTACTAGACCACATAAGAGGGTCTGCACGCAATGACAAGATGTATTTTTTCCTTTTTGGCCTGAGAGTGCTGCCTACCTCACCTCCTCTGGCAGAGTTCCTGTTTGGAAAAAAAACCATTAAGGATGGTAAAGTGTGTGTGTGCAGCAGCAGGAGAGTAGAGGCACCTTGTAAATAAAAAAGGTGGAACCACCGATCTTATGAGAGAGATGGTGAAAAATCTACCTGCTGGGAACTCAGCTGTGCTGGCTGCATGGATCCTGCAAGATTGTCTCTGATGCCAAACAGATTTAAAGTGGATACCAGACACAGGGGTGACAGTGGCACTATGACAATATTGCTTCTCTCTTTTTAAATTCCACCGATTACCAGTGAGTGCAAACCCACACTCTACAAGTGATGGGGATGGATGTGGATACTGAATGGTAGGGGTGGACCCATTTTCATGTGCTGTAAAGCACCAGAATCATAAGATATAAATGGTCCGGGAACAAAAACATATTCCCTTGGTGTGAGGGAAAGTTTGTCCCCACTAGAAGTCTTCTAAACATCCCAGGATATTAGGGATCTTACATTTAGTCTAAAAATCCCTTTCAATGGAGGGAAAAAAAAAAAAGGAGGAATGTAGGAGAGAGAGAGACAAAATAAGTAAAAAAACCACTGAGGTAGGTAGTGACTGAGTTCTTTTTTTTTTATTATGTGTAGACTAAATTATTGAAATTTGTTGTTGTGCCATCAAAAAATCAACTTAGGCAAATTTTAATTGATGATAGGCTGTGTACTAGAGAAAAAGGAGACTTCATTTTCAGAAGATAAATATATGGTATGACTAGTTTTAGTTAATATCTGTACCGCAGACTAATGAGCCACAGGGGTATTTGGGTTCAGATTTAAGGTTGAGGTATTTTTCATATAATTTAGTAGAACCCAGAATCTCGAGTGTACTAAATACTATAAGCAATAGAATTTCACAATGTAGATGGCACCTTGTTTATTACAAGGCTTAATGGTGGCATTGTGCCATCATTTTAGAACTCAGAAATGGTTTCCAAAATAAAGAATAAGTCTTTACCGACTCTTAGACAAAGTTTATTGTTCTCCAGTCTGTGTTTCAGACTGGAGAATAAAAAACAATTAGAATAGTTAGTAGTAAGAAGTCTGTGCTCCCAACTGCACTTCCATTCTTCAGAATCAGGACTTTAACCTTACTAACAGGTAGCAACTCATCTTTTTGTGCACATCTGGGGATGAAATACTCTCATCACAATGGCTGTCTCTTCTCACAAATATACACATTGTCCATGAGAAGAAGCCAAGAATAAGTGCTAAACACTAGAAATAGATGATTATCTGTGAACTATTTTGTAATCTAAATATTTCACTTGCAAATGTTTATGTTATGAAGTGTTTTGTGATAATTTGTTAAACAATACTGTGTTAATTATACTGCACAATGCCATAAAACAAGCAAGATAAATTGTTCTCATTAGGGAGATAGAAGAAAACCTGATTTATGATAGCTGGATTCTGTTTTCGAGAATGAGCTTTCAGTTTTAGAAGAAGGCCTACAACAAATAAGGTGCTACACACAAAAAAAGTCAAGCAGAAACAAACTCTGGGAAAATAGGAATTTTTGATAGCACTGTGTGTTTTTCTTGACCCGTTTAAGGTGAGAGGTTTTTCACTCAGTGAACTCTGAGACAAGTTCAGAAAATCTTTCTTTTTCCTTTTTTTTTATCTTGGGGAATAGTGAAAACATGAAAATTTGCAGTATTTTGAAGCTAAATATAGTATATTTGTGAAATATATGTTTTAATACATATCTTTCAAAGAAGGCTATCGTAGGCATAGCTATTCCATGCAGGTACAATATTCCAAGAAGGAATATTTCAAGGAGGTCTTCTGAGTTTTCCTTGGAGTGAAAAGAGCTGTTAAATGTGGAGGCAGAGCCCAGAGATGGGGAAAATTTAGAAACACATTTGTTCCTCAAGCACTTTTTGCAGAAACTCTAGTCCTTTTAATTTTTCTGTGTTTCCTGCTTAACAGAAAGCCAAATGAGATCACATTCCTACATTTATTTTATGGTCCAAGTCTACAGAAGGTGCTGTGTACCTGATACATTACAGTTTTGCACACTTTTTGAAGGACTAGTTTAAAAGAAAAATTCTTCAAAACACCGCAAAATTAGTTATACTGATAGAACCTAAAAACTGGCACTTAAACAATTTAATAATATGAGCCCATTCATCACATTTAGTGAACTTTAAATGATCTGTTTTGTTTGGATGCCTACCTGTAGACTTCTTTCATCTGAAAACTGGAATAGAAATTTCCCTAGGGTAACATGCTTCTTGATTATTATTTTATTATTATTATATGTTTTCCTTTGGCCAGAAACCCTTTGGCCATCGTCTGCTTCAGACTGAATCTTGATCTTTATTTATCTTTCACTTCCTTTGCTCATAATTTTTGAGGGTTTTTCCAGAGGACAGATGAAAATACAAACACTTACAAAATTAAACACAACCAAAGAACACTTTATGCCACAGCAAATTTGTACTGCCTGCCCAGGACATAGTAAAGACTGCACAGTATGCTACCAGGACATAGTAGACAAAGTTTTCCTGCTTTGTAAGCATATATCCTGCCTCTGTGTGTATGGCTTATCTTATTGCTCTGACTTTTTATTGACAATCATGCATATTTTAGATGATGACAATAAATATACAACTGACAGAGTCTCACTGCCAGCTTCATGCAATGAATTACCATTTTCTTGCTTGATTTTCATGCAGTGTCTCATATTTTCTCTTATTCAAACAGATTTATTCTTTACAGGTGAGCTATCCAGGTGTTCCTTTGCATTGATTGTGGCATAAAATAGTGATACTTCTATCATCAATTTTATTTCAGTTCTTGTCACTGAACTGTATAATTGAAATTATTTCAAAGTATCTTCAGAATAGAAAGAGATAAAAGCCAGACCTAAGTGCACCAGGAATATGTCCTTTCAGCCATCTCTTTAAATACATAAGAAGATTCATGCATATGCATCACAATTAAAAAAAAAAAAGGACCCAATTTTTTGTCTAGTGCTTTTCTATTTTGTTTCACTGAGGTGACTTTTGGAAATCCCTTGGTGAACCTTAAGCTCTTGACATTTTGTTGGTTTCCTTTTCCTGTGAAACTGTTTGCAGTAATTATAATCCTGTGAAAAAAATAGGGGCTGGAGAGCATTAGAATGAGTGCTTTATGTCTCATTTATTTCAGAAGCTCAGGAATGGGCTGTTTGGAAACTCTATCAAATAAAAATGTAATTTAAAGATGAACCTGGCTACTCGTATCTCCAGCAGACACTGACAGATCACAGTGGCAAGGTGGACACCCAGCTTTTCCACAGCTAATCCCTCAAGCTGAATTATGAAGCCTCCAGTCTGAGTCTGAGCTAGAGAGTAAATTTCTTAGGGTGTGGTAAAACTGGCTTTATGGCTCCTTTCCTTTTTAGGAAGAATGCAGAAGTATCAACTATCAATGGAGAACAAGCTCTGTCATTATTGAATTATTGTTTCGTGCTTTGGTGTTCATTTGGCTGGTGCATGGAACTGCTTTGCGAAGTATTAAACTTGTGAATTGTGAATTACCCTGATTTTTCCAGGAAATGACAAATTGTGAAACTGTTGTGACTTTTAAAAGCTCCAGGTCAAAGTGAGACCCCATCTGGAATGTTGTGTCCAGTTCTGGTGCCCTCACTTAAAGAAGGACAGGGAATTGCTTGAAAGAGTACAGCGCAGAGCAACAAAGATGATGAAGGGATTGGAGCATCTTCTTATGAGGAAGAGCAGACGGAGCTGGGTCTCTTTAGCTTGGAGAAGAGGAGACTTAGGAAAGGAGAGACCTCATTAATGTTTATAAATATGTAAAGGGTGAGTGCCAGGAGAATGGAGACAGACTCTTCTCAGTGACCTCCAATGATAGGGCAGGGGGGAAAGGGTACAAGCTGGAACATGGAAGGTTCCAGGGAAATGTAGGAAAAAACCTTTTCAACAGTGAGGGCAACAGAGCACTGGAACAGATCACCCAGAGAGGTTGTGGAGTCTCCTTCCCTGATTACATTCAAAACCCGTCTGGACTCCTTCCTGTGTGACCTGGTCTAGGTGTTCCCGCTCCTCCAGGAGGATTGGACTAGATGATGTCTTGAGTTCCCTTCCAAACCATGATATTCTGTGATTCTGTGTGAAAATATTACCTTGTCTAGCTATTTCCCTTTCTACTTATTATACATTTGTGTTCTCTCTTACTTCTGCACTTGCTCAGATGTAACTTGAGGAAAGCTTTCTAGGAAGGGTATCACTGTTGGAAAGTAAATGTCACAATTTTGTCTCTCACTATAAATAAAATGTTGTGAATGATGTAAATATAATTACTCTTCTCAGAAAGGTCATTCTTTCCTGTTTCTTTTAGTTTCATAAGTTCTACAAAGTAAACTGAGGAGCTGTACTTCATCATCTTCACAAGTTCTTCTCATTCTCTGAAACCTTAACTACTGCTGTACTACTGGACTTCATGTGACAACAAAAAGGTGCTTGCATGGAAGCATCATTTTACAAGGTCATCAGAGCTTGCATGAGTAAAACAGTGGTCATATCATGTTTATTGTATTCTGATATCTTTGGTTGATCTTTACATGCTTTTTCAAAGCACAGGGCACCAAGGCATTGCAAGGCTCAGCCATTTTAAAAAGAAATTTTGTCAATGTATAAAAAACCTTGGCATAACATAACTGCTGGCATCATCATACTATACAGCAAAGTTCAATTAGCTGTTTTCAGGAAGAAAAAAGCCATTGTATGCAAGACACTGTACCAGTATATGAATTGCATGAAAAAAAATATATGTAGCAGCTCCTTTCTTTTCTGAAATCAATAGAACATCAGTTGCTAAAGAGAGCTTTATAGACAAAATGATATTTACTAAAGGAATTCTTCCATGAAGGAACTAGTTTTAACATAAAAGTGGCTTCTTTGATGACAAAATTTGACTTCTCCTAAGGAAAATACCATCTTCAGCAAGTTTGAAGCCCTCTTTCCTGTATTGCACTCTGCTATTATATTTCCAGGTTCTGTTCAAGTATAGTCTCATGTAACGAATTTATCAGGCTCCTTATTGTCACTGCTCTTTGTAAATCCTCATAGGCCATTGCTGAACCACTTATATTGCATGGTTCCTTGTTCTGTCTACTTATGTATGTTATCAAAAAGTACTCAGCACCTCTGGCAGGAGGAATGTGAAAGTAGGGGATACCATTATGTCAGAAAAGGGAACATGTGAGTGATCCACAGTGTTAGGGGTCAGATAATGCTCTAAGCGTGTGTGTGAGTGTGCATGGCTCATGGTGTTATAATTTAATAAAGGTGTTTAGAAATTTGCAGCTGTTAATTAGCATTTCCTAAGCATTTTTTACTGGTTTACTTGTTGAAAAATTTTTATTGCAATAATTGAGTGCCATTATTAAATAGTAAAAAATCTTGGTTTGATAAACTATGTGAACTGAGTATTTTTTTTCATTGTGGTAAGTCTTCCCTATGTCAGTACCAAAAAAAAAAAAAAAGGGACTATAGCAGCACTGTTTTAGGGCTTACTTGATCCAGTACAGAAAGAAGACTTAAAGCTGATCTAGCTGATCAATTAGGAATAGTCTAAGCATTTTGAGAAGTCATTTAAGCTTTTCCAGATTACCTAGAATCCTTGTACTTGTGTTGACTCTTTTTTATTTAACCTCATGAATACATCTCTTTCGGTAGCTGTGCAATTTTGAGCATTTGTCTGGACAATTTCTTTTCATTTCAGACTGTTTTGTGCTGAAGCAAACGACTGCAAAAACTGGGACTCATGAATCAAGTGAATAGCATAAAACTGGGACAATAAGTAAGTAGATATTAATACCTGACACCAGTGAAGTAAAGATGAATAGCATCAATCAGTATTTACAACTCATCCTAGTTCTGTTGCTGGCACTGCATTATTGGCTTTAGCACTGATGGTGTGCTTGCTCGAGCTGCCTGTTTGTAGCTTCTTGTTGTAGGTATTCATGAAGAGGGCAGGGAGAGCAGCTGACAGGTTGGACAAATATCAAGGGATTCCAGAATTCATGTCTCTGTAGTCTGTTGTTGCTCAGCTCTGAAGTGTTTCTGTGCCACATTCCCTTAGCACTATCACTCTCATTTGTAATTCTTCACATGTGAGAATATGGGAGTATTGAGAAGGAAGACCTACACACTTGAGAATAGGATGTATTGTTGTGAATCATATTAACACAATATTTTTCTTCTTTCGGTCACAAATTTTTATACAGCAGATTTGGAAAGGTAATACAGGTAGACTGAGAATGATCTCCTTGGAACACATGCTGCACTTATTTCACTTTTATTTGTACAATTCAAAAATAATTTGCCAGAAGACATATATGAACACTGATCCCGTTCTTTTTCATATACAGTATCACCTTATCTGCATTTCTTCATCACAGCTCCTGAAAATTTGCAGCATTGAGTAAAGTTGCTTCAAAAAAGACATTTTAATTATGGATGCAAGATATAATTGTAATATGACTGATTCATGGAGATCTGTTTTTCTGCTTAAATGCAGGTGGCTACTTTAAGTGATTTCAATGGACCCAGGTGGCCTAGGAGCTTCATTGCCTAGATTTCCTTGATCTCCATGACTACACAATTATCTTAGATACTTAGTTTATATGCAAATGTGCATTGCATATATGTCATAAAGGTGGCTGGATCTGGAACTGAATCCTCCTCCACTTACTCTCAGCAGATACTCCCCAGGAAGGGCAGTTTATTCCCATAAATTAATTCTGGGGAGGTTCTAGTCTGAAATTTTTCTTTATTGCATTGATAGTGAACATTAAGTACATGTTTGGGGTTCAATGCGCTGAAGTAAGTGGAGTCTACACAGCAAGCATCTTTTATTTGCTAGTTTTGGTGCTGCACAAAAGAGCTGTTCTGTCCTCTAGTCTCTGATCAGTATTTAATTAGGTTTTTTCTGGTTTTTATTTCCAACAGGTCACATGCACTTTTTTGGGGAGGTGTAAATAAAAAAGCATTGACAGGGTTGCTTTGCTGCTGTTTTCTAAAACTGTTTGAAGGCAAACAATCACTAGTCAAACATCACCAGTCAGTGAAGATCATGACACACCCCTCAGTGACACTGCTACTTCTGAGACTTACAGGTGAGAGGACTGATGAGAATTGGAGCTTGTGTTAATGTGTTTTCTTCTTCGTGAAGCTTATTGTTATTCAGATGTGCCCCAGAAATTTAAAGACTGTATTTTGGGCTACCTAATCTTTTGGGGAATGTAGGTCAGCCTTAAGCAGAAGCAGCTTCCACACCAGCTTGCACAGAGCAAGATGCTTAGGATCCCAGTAGATAAACAGAGCCCATAAATATGGACAGTGAGTCAGGAGTGAAAGAAATATGTCAGACATTGATCTACATGACAGTAAAAATATGGCTGACGTGATGTATCACATTTTCTTTTCTGAGGATGGCTGAAATATGATGGATACTTGCTATGAAGCTAAATTGTAAGATTTGTATTGCAATTTGGCACTTCAAAATTGCTGCTGTTTTTCTAACACATGGGAGCATTTTGAAATGATGAGATGTGTACTTCGTAAACAGCAAGGAGAGGAGGATATTCTCATCTGAATACTGATTGCACTTAAGATTTGCTTTCTTGGGCACCTGTTATCTCTGATAATTTTTGGAGGGGTAGCAATAGCTGGAAGTGTGTACCAACAAAAATCTCCATACATTGTGAGTGCTATCAGGGAGCAGTGGCTGCATACTCCCTTAAGTGACATCCACAGAGGTATTTTCTAGCAATACCACTCCCATCGTACCCAACCCTAGCACTGGTGTGAAAGGAAAGGAAAGGGATAGAACTGGGAGGAAACTTTATATTTTCAGATTATTATAAGACATGATGGACACCCATTAAGTAAAGAAGATCTGCCCTGTAAGCATATTTTTCCTTGCTGATTATTCCATTAAAACACTAGCAGTAAAAAGCACTTCGTAGGAGGGCATGCAAACAGCACTAGGTGCTAATATCTGCTAGGCTACTCTTGTAGAGAAGTTTGGATTTCCAAACTATCTATAGATTCTCTTACTTTATGGGATGATTCCAAATGCTGAGAAGAAACAGCTTTTGCTTTTCTGAGTCATGATTTAAGAGTCCTGAGGACTTTAAAAGCATGGTGGGAAGCACTGTCTGCTGGTATTACCTTGTTTGCACTGGCTTTTGCTAGTAGCTCTCACTATTGTGGGGCTACTTACACAAGTGTACTGAGTCAGGTGTAATGGCAGGTAAATGATATTTCTTTGTTGGGGATGGACTCCTTGAAAACTTTCTGTGGTGTCACAGCACCTGGGGTGAAGTGGTTTCACAGCCTTAATGGAGCTCATGCAAACAGTGTACAGCACAAAGTGTGCTTGCTCTCTTGGTTTTTTGAAGGGTTGCCAGACATCCATCAGACTCTTCAGTGATTATTGATACAAACTAAACTTATAAGATATGATGTCTATGTATATGTTAATGGAAATAATATATATGGAAGAAACAAAGAGGTGTGCTGAATCTCATATTTCACAGCTTTCCTGAGTGTTATTTTGGTGGCTCATGTGTTTACTAAGTACTCACAACAATGAGCCATTTAATATTTGTCCACATATGGCTAATAACTGGTCTTTTAGATGGAGTATACTGTCCACAATATGAAAATGCTGCTGCTGCTTCACAGCAGCATATTCCTTTTTTTTATATGAATTTCTGGAGCACAGATTTAATGAATATGTAGGATCTTCCTTTCTGATACCTACAAAAAATAGGTCACTGCATGATGAATTTTATTCGGGTACATTTTTCCTCTTGGGTAAGCTGTAAATTAGGAAAGCAAGATATCTGTGATGGTTGATTTTGTTGGCAGTGATCTTGTTGGCAGTGAATTGAAAGGGCTGAGCTTCCAATGATTTTCTTTTTTACAGCATTCTCTTGTTCAGTGACTGTGTAGTAATGTTGAAAGGATGCTGATACATTCTGGTAGTGGGATGAATACATCTAACTATTGAAATACACAACATTTTCTCTGTAGTCTCTTTTTTTTTTTTGCCAACCTAAATAAATCTTACATCTTTGTCATCAATGTGTATACCATGTTATAATGTCCCTTTTTCATTCTTGGGGAGATTTTATTCTCCATAACTTCTAAGGTGATAAATTAAATTACACTGAATTTAAGTTTCTTTATTTATTCAGTGTAAATACATTCAAACATCTTTTGACTGTGCAGGCAATACTGCTGAGTCATGCAAATGTTTCAACTAGGTTACATAATAAAATCCTGCAAGTTCAGAATATTTCAGATTTTATGAGAAACTGTCAAGAACTAGCTCATATTTTCACACATTTGCAAAGCCTCTTTGCAAAGCAGCTTAAAGGCAATAAAATATTTTTTTGATTGCATAGGGAAATCTGTTTTCAACTTGCCCCAAACCTAATTGTTCTGTAAGACAAAATAAAGCTAATAAAATTTCTGTGAACTAAGGGAATTATTTAAAGTATTAACATGTTAGGTTGCCCGAGTCAGACTGACATAGTGACATGGAAATAACAGCTCTATATTTTGATGAATCAAGATAAGTTTCGAGTGAAGGCTTAATTGAATCTTATGACTAGTTTCAGGCATCTGAAGGCACCATAACAAGTCTCCGTTTTGGGACTTTCTCCTCTTTTACCTTTAGCACCTTGGGAGGCACCGTGGCTATGCTAGCTTCTCTTTAAAGTCAGTGGTGAGAGATAGATACCTCTAGATAGCAATTTATCTTAATAAATATAAATAAAGATGCATGGAAATAATTATCCTCTTGGCTGGAATCAGGAACCTCCATCTTACTCCTTGAGATCAAAAAGTGTGTGTTTTAAAATTCAAACTGTCTTTAGAGCTGGCACTATAAAAACCTGAAATTAAAAAAAAAGCAAAGGCTTTTTGCATACCTACCCATATGTCTCATTTCACGTGGATTAATTTTTTGCTTGACTTACTGTAAACCTCAATCTTCCTTAGTAAGCACTTTCCATAAAAAGTTTCCAGATGATTTGTTATTTCTTTCCTATTCATTCCCATATGTGCATATACCAGTGATTACTTGCTTGAATTTCTAGAATACATTATGTATGAGTAATACTTTTTTAGTTTTATTGTCTATTATTCTCAAACCAAATACTAATCTGATGTGAGTCTGTATAGCTTCATTGATTTCACTGATGCTGTTTGACAGGTTGGACCTTTTGAATGTTTCATGTAAGGATCTGATTTGCTGTGTTAGTCATCAACTGTGAACTGCTATAGAGGGTAGTTATACATATTCTGAACTGAATTAAGGTGCTGAAGTAACAAAGCAGTTGCATACATTCTTCAGTTTTATCAGGTTTTAAATGTGGCCATGTAGGTTATCCTATTTAGTGTTAGATAGGTGCTTTGGTGTTCTGCAGAGCATGAACTAAACATGTTTGTTAAGAAGTCCATAAACTTTTCTAGGATCTTACAACTGAGCAGTAAATACAAATAGTGCGTAAAGTACAAGCACTAACATAAACAGAGAATGCTCTGTTTGCTTTAAGATGGGATTGCAAATGTGCTTTGCCATTTCAGCAATTTACTGCTACTAATGAGATTCTTGAGTGCTGAGTAAATGGAGTAATGCCTAAAAACAAAGGGGATATCTTTTATTCATACCTTGGTGCAAGGTTCCAACACAATAATGGTATGTTATGCATCCACTGGAAATCAAATAATCCAAAAAGAGACATAGGAATGGTCAGTGAACCTTATGGCTTTGGCTTCATACTCAACAGTGAAATTTATGTGTCCTTAACAATGTCTTGTTCAAGACTTGCACAGGTCTAATAAACTTAGAAGATGCAATTTCTGAGAGATCCAGTCTAAAGTCAAAGTCAAGTGAACATCAGAGATGTGCAATAGTCTGAAGAGAATATCTCCTCTTTGTCCCTTATGTTCTCAACATTTTTGTTCACTCCTGTAAAGTACAAAATTTGTAAAGGAATGAAAAAAGTGAAGTTATCTAAAAATGTCCCATAGAAACAAGTAAGCAGGATTTCTGATGAACTTTTGAGATTTTATGTATATCTTTGGCCATTGGAAAAATTTTGATTAATCCAACAGTAGTTTAATGAGGATAAATACCATAGATACCATAAAATACTCTCTTCAAAGCTGTGAATACTGGAGCAGTGAGATGGGAATTAATTTGTCATTCTTAATTATAAAGCTTATAGGAGAGTGCTATTGACTCAAGTTTTACTACCTGCGTGGGCAAATACTGCCTGTCTTTAGCAGATGCTATTTATTTTGATTACTCAGTAAAGCTGAAAAGATTTTTATATCTTCAAAAGAAAGACCTCTTACAGAAATCCTTATTCAGCAACTACTCAGGAAATAACCTTAAATGAAGGAACAATGATATATAAGGTGTGACACTTTCCATATTACTTATACATGAACTATATGCCAAGTGCTTCTCTCAACCCATTCTCCAATCTTAGTTCTCATTTATGAGAACACACTTATTAAAATTTAACTTGTTTGTTTCCTTTTCTCTGGAGTTATGTTATTAAACAAACATATCTTTACAGATATGTTAAAAGTAATTATGCTCATAATCTATATTAATTAATTTGCCAAGATGCTATTCCAGAAGCAGGAACAGAAGGAAACCAATGAGCAAGCTCTACATCATCTACAAGTTAAATTACCTATAGTATTTTCCACATAAAATAGGCACAAATAACAGAGTTTTTAATGGCATTGTCAGATGTGTTCTAAGATGAAAAATCCAGACCAAAAATCTGCCACTTTCAATCTTGAGATCACAGTCTAAAAGCTGAAGGGGAAAATCTTTGCCAAACAGGACTCAGATTGAGAAAAAGCCAGGTAAATTTTGGTAAATGCCCTCCTTAAAAATGAAACAACAAACACTTTTTGCAAAAGCACAGGTCAATATTTGGAAGAACTTTGAATCTCTTTGCCTAGGAAGAGGATACTAGATAGTAACAGAAAAAGGACCTAGTTTTCACCATATGAAAGACACTTTTTGTCAAGTGCTATGACAGAATCGATTCCCAGGGAAATTGTTTTACATGTCTGCTAAAGGAAAATGTTCATCTTTTAGAAATATTATTTCCTCCCTGCTTTGCTTTTCTCTCACTACAATACAGCATGAAATAAACTGACAGGTCTTTTCACAATTTTTTCCATACCAGATAGCTCAATGTTTTTACTTAGAAAAAGTATATATTTCTCCATGTCAAAATGCTGAAGTTTCATATGTACAGTAGCTCAATGCCTCCAATCTCTGAGTGCCTATAGATAGTAACATTAAAAAAAAATTGACAAAATAAGAATTTTTTTCAAGTGTTGGTGCTATGTATAAAATCATCTGCAAAAGGTCTTTGTTCCATGATCAAGGCAGTAAAAGGCACAGAAAGCAATCTCAAGTCAGATACTTAAACTGAAAATACACAAGAGGGAACCAACTGAACTGTGCAACATATCAGACAAATGTTTATGGTATAATAGTAGATAAATTTGGTTGAGACCAGGAAAATTTACAAAAGGTAACTGTTACATTGCTGAGGATGTGAAAGTATTTATTCATGAAAAATTCAGGTAAATGAACTTCCAAGCATGCATTTTAGAACCAGAGATGAAATTGCAACAGGGTAATTGTTACATTATGTGATTTTCTTTGTGGAGAGGAAATAGAATTCTTGAAAGCTAATATAAGTAAACACAAGGTGTGTATTTTGCTATAGAAAATTCCTTAAATATTATATATCTGAATATAAAGATGCTAAATATATATGTGCCAAGACGGGGTTAATACAGCATAGCTTATAAGATGCGACTGCAACAAGATATTTTCTTAAGAATGATCTCGTAGGGACCCTTACAATTCATTGAAATTCAAACAAAACCTGGAGAAAAAACAGATAAAGAAAGGAGGAGGGAAAACTGCAATGACAGCTTGATATGTTGAGCTATACCACAGTGGAATGCAAAAGGGAAGATACTGAAAACAACAAGGGAAGATATTGAAGTTTGAAAGAAATAATCAATATGCTTCCTATGCAAAACATTGTCTCATCAACAAATCACATTATGGCTGTGTATAACACAGTACAATCTGTTCCCAAATACATTACTTGAAGGATCCTTCAACCTTGTACATCTTATTGACATCTGGATAACTGTGGAAAATGAAAAAGATAAAGCATTGCATGTGTATCACAGAATCACAGAATGTCAGGGAATGGAAGGGACCTCGAGAGACCATCTAATATTAAAGTCAGAATTAACTTCTCCAAGAGTTTCTGATAGATCTTACATGATTCACAGGAACTTAGCAACAAGTAATTTGAACTACCTTTTATTTCACACTGAAATTGAGCATGGAGGTGTCAGTCAAAATTAATCCTGATAGGTCAACTCTCAATCAGCTAGCATTGTAGTGAGTAAGGAACTATTCTGATAACTAGGTAGGACAGTGAGAAAGTTCTATCATTTCCTGTTCTCTAAAACTCTACAAGGTTTTTTGCTGTAAAAATCCTTTTCAATATTTCTTCTTATGAAGTTTTAAACATTTATCAATAAACTAGTTCATGTAAGATTTAGTATATATGACCAGAAAATAAATGTTCCTTGGTAGATTCTTTTCAGAATATTTGACTAAGAAATTGTGTTAATGAGACAGGCTGGCAAGTGAAAATGCTGCATCACATAGTTGGATGATTAGATGATTCTGGGCTGAACTCACACAAACTGCACCC
>VZTY01011099.1:210216-268321 GCA_013400935.1 Turnix velox
AGCATCCCTCAGGCCCCATGGGGGGGGCAAATAGTGGCTGCTGCCCTTCCCACTGGTGTTAAATAGGAGAGTGGGTGGAGGGGGCTGATTTGGAACAGCTGGGGAGGGGAGTAATATCCAGTGGAGCCCAGAGGTGTGGGATTTGGGGGAAAATGGGCTGGAAAAGGGTTGGTGTGGGGCAGAGGCAGGAGATAGGGGAGAAGAGAGGTATGTGGAGCCTGCCTAGAAGCAAGCTGGGGGGAAAAATGGAAGGACCTGAGCGTTTACCATGAGGGTGGTGAGACAATGGTACAGGTTGCCCAGAGGATGGGTCATGAAGGCCCCATCCCTGGAGACATACAAGACCAGGCTGTATGAGGCTCTGAGCAACCTTATCTGTCCCTGCCCAAGGTGGTGGGGTTTAAGGTTCCTTCCAACCCAAAACATTCTATGACTCTATGATTACAACAACATTATCAATTTACTTAAAAGCTACATAAGTTTGTGTCCAGGTTGCACTAATGGAGATACATTTTCTTCCCATTTTTCCCATGAAATTGTGAGAACTGTTTTTTCAAAATATTCCTTAACAAAAAGCAAGGTATGTGTTTGAGAGGGAGACAAGGGAAGGATGGAAAAGACAAATATACTTAGAATATATGGAGATTATTGAATCAAAGTTGTTGAAGATCTTCTAATGTAATGACTTGTCTCCCAGGAAATGTTGTGTGACTCCCAAAATGCAACTTTTGGGTTTATTACAAATATAACATCAAATGAGAAAAATCTCATCCTGCAAATGAGATTTGAGAAGACTGCAAAAGTTTTGTAATTCAGAGATTTTCTCTATCTGAAATTTCTCTATGAGAAGATTTTTTTTTTTGATGAAGCACCCCCAGCATTCTACAACTGAATATTCCTAAAACATTTTACCAATCTACTGATCAAACCACATCATTTTCTCTGTAGTTTGACATGACCTGGTTTCAAATGACTTACAATAGTAATAAAACTTATTAAATTAAACGTTGGTATTACTGTAGATTTTAGTGTTATGAAATTTTATGATACAATTTTTGATCCCTTTATTACTCCAAACAAGAAGAAAAGGTCCCTACATTATCCCAAGTACTTTGTAAATGTCCTGCAAGGCTGGCCTAAAGGGATCAAGCTTACTTGATTCACTTCAGATACAAAACTTAGGATGTTATGTTTTGGCTGGAGTAAAGTCTCAATTTGATTCTATTTTCCTAATTATAAAGCCAAAAGTGGATGTGGTTTTGGTTTGAGACCCATGACTGACAAAATTAAAACCTTTTTCATTCTGAATCATACATTTTTTCCAACAAATTTCACAGACAAATTAAATCTACATTATTTAAAGGAGACACAACTCGACATTCTCTTTGACATCTCCGATGACATCTTGATTATAGATAATAATTTTTTTCACTAAAAGGTGTGCTTTTCTGATAAATTCTTGGAATATTTTATGAAGATAACATTGAATAACAAATTATGAACAAGTTCTTGATTGTAATGTGAACTAATAAACAGTTTTTTCTCACATTGACAAAAAGTCAGGTAGTCAGTGTATTCCAGGTGATATTTTTTCAAGTTTTTACAAGAATTTGAGCTACTTTTAGTTTAGTTACTTTGTCTGCATTAGATTGAGTGAAAGCTTTGTTATCAGCCTCTGTCCAGAATAATTGCAAGACAGAACTTTCTTTTAAAACAGTGCATATGCAAAAAACTGAGAAGTTTTTCTTATGTGTTGCATCTACAAGTCCTCCTCAACTATTTCACGTCTAGGATTAAGAAAGGAAGAAAATATCTGGTGTCTTTTCCTGAAGAGTCTGTGAGTATGAGAGAAGAGGAATATGAAGTATGGCATGACCTCATCAGTCTGAAAGTAAGAACCTACCACATGATGTGTAGTGCAGCTTTACTGCTTATTAGATGTCATTACCTAGCAGGGCACCCTATCCTTGGCTAAATCAGTCTCTTTCACAGTCAGTCATTTGATTCCATAGTGAACTCCAAAGGTAGTGGTTCATAGACGATTCAATAAAAGCCCTCATTTGACAGCTTAGATTGTTTCAGTGTTTTCTTATCTCTTAAATGTTTATTATGTTTAGCATCCTCCCAGAAAATGGACTTTTTTTGGACAATTATAACCTACACTGGTATCAGTGGTCTTATATAAACACACATACAGCAGGATAATATAAAAATAATGTACCAGTAGGATAAAATGGAATATTCAGTAAATTCTATTTTGTATTTCCACATGCATAACCCACATCTCAAGTTATTGATACTCACTAAAGTAAAGCAATAAATAACCTGACCTATGACCTAAGCCCTAGACCCAGAAGTTGAGGAGGCTGTTAGATTGGAGAGATTTGACTATGAGAACTAAAAATGGCAAAATATTAGGAGCAAGGAGACTCCAGAATAAGGTAAATTTTCTCTCATATTACCTATATCTGTACTATTCTCTACATGAACATTCATGCTTTATAATCTAAATTATATAGAAANGAATATTCAGTAAATTCTATTTTGTATTTCCACATGCATAACCCACATCTCAAGTTATTGATACTCACAAATACCAGTCACTAAAGTAAAGCAATAAATAACCTGACCTATGACCTAACCCCTAGACCCAGAAATTGAGGAGGCTGTTAGATTGGAGAGATTTGGCTATGATTCTATGGCAAAATATTAGGAGCGGGGAGACTCCAGAATAAGGTAAATTTTCTCTCATATTACCTATATCTGTACTATTCTCTACATGAACATTCATGCTTTATAATCTAAATTATATAGAAAGGATATAAAGCCCACAACATACTATACATGTGAATGTATAGCATGCAGATAGTATGTATTTACTAATAATGGAAGTATAAATATACAAAAAACTATTTGTCATATAGCTATATCTTCAGAGGAGTCTTGACGTTTGTTTATCAAATGTTCAACAAAAATGAATTCACATTAAAAAAATGTTCATTTTTTCACCCTAAAGATATGCTGCGTAGGAATTTTACCTGCTTTTTTGCAAGACTTTAAGTGAAGAGCAAAAAAAAAAATTTAATTTTTCCTTCTTTAGATAATTAAAGAGATGTCTAGAGTGATCTCATTTAAGCAATGACTCCAGACATCTCTAATCAGCAATTTCTGAGATAACATTTTCGAATTCTTTGCCATATTCACATACTGCTGGTTTCATAAAGCCATTTACTCTCTGATGTTCATCAGAATTTCATCAATTCCTCAATTAATTATTTATGGACAAATTAGGATTCTTTATCTTTGAGTCACAATTAATTTTTAGTATTTCTCCCACTTTCTTTTCGTATTATACATTTGCCAAATTAAATGTTATGTGTACTGAACTGATACAAATCTGGAGCTGTCAAGGCTCATAAGAAGCACTGTATCTTTGGCTACAGCAGATGGATGGGTCCAGAATCTTTTTACTGGGCTATGCACAAATACATAGTAAATTATTGGCATCAGTTAACACCACATGTAATATTAAATCCATATTCAAATAAAAAGATTCATCTTATTCTTTCAAGGAAATGTTTTCTGTGTTTGTTTCAGCTAGGATTTCTAAAAATCTGTTATCAGCTCCATTCATTGTAATTTTTTTTTTTTCCCCCAACATTATTCTATAACTATTACTTTAGCTTTTTAGAGTATTCAGGGTACTAGTTGATTAATCCTTGAGTGTTTTGAGTCATCAAAGCTTGGACTGCAATATTTTTGTTCTGTGATCTCTCAGATTTTCATACTAAAATCAGCTTCTGCAGGCCACATGAGGTCTGATATTGCAAAGAGAGGGAGTGAGAGCTCTGCCTTCCTTTGTTAATAGACTCTTTTACTCCTTAGCACATTAAAATCTCTGAAATGACCCCTTAAACAGAGACCCTTCACATGTCAAACATTTTAATCTACTGGAATCGACTGGTATGTGAAATGAGTGGGGAGTGTTTGAAAAAGTTAAGGAAAATAATTTTTCCACCAATATTCATAATTTTCTTCTGTACTTAGTAAGGATGACAGATCTCTAAAACTCCCAGATAGAAGATAATAGTTCCTGAGGTTCTGTAACATTGCATCCCAGAGGGTAAAGCCTCTAGGGGAGAACAGAGACACAGAAACATGAGGCAGCTGAACCATAATTTTCAAGACTCGTATCTCTTTGTATTTATAGGGATATTCTCTATACAATATTTCAGCTGTCAATCAAAGATATTGCTCTTTTCAAAATAATATCTTTTTCATTATTATTTACAGACATTTTCTATTTTGACAACAGCCACAGAAGGAAGGTAATTTAGGGTGAGGTAGAATGAAAATATTATTTTAAAAAGCAAATTTTGTATCAAAGAGTTCTCACAAATGCATTCATCCAATATCCAAGGATAACAGAGCCAGATTTCTCTATTCCCGCTTGAAATCTCTGTTCCTGACTAAAACTCACTAACAAGTTGTATTTCTCTATTATTGTGTTCTTAATCCTGAGCCAAAATTGCAAGTGAAACACTTGAATGATATATTGGAAAGCTGGGAATAAGTTCTCAAGATGTCCATTCACAACAATCAATAAGCTTGTTTTATAAAAGTATACAAAATTTTTTGACATGAACAATATTCTGGATAAATTATATTAAAAAGATAGGGCAAAAAATTTATTTTAGTCTTTATTAGATAAGTTTGCAGTGTTTTATGGAAGATTCAAGGACCAGCCTCTGTCCATGAAAAAAGAACCAAACCCCCTCCTGCTATTAATTTTTTCTTTTATTATCCTATATTATTTGCCTAATATTGTCTACTGATTCTTCCTTTTTATCTTCCCCTTTGGTTGTCCTCCATTTAAAGGGTATTTTTTGAGCTTTGTGCATCTTGGGAAGCATTTTCTTTTTGAAAAAAAAACCCAAAACATAGATGCATATTCATATCACATGAAATACATGCTTTAGTGAACTAATCAAGATATAATGGTACTAGGTAGTAAATTTTCTAGAATAGATCAATTTGTTTGAGGACTGTTGTTGGTAAATAACATAGTTAAATTTAAGATAGATTGCATTTCAGCATCACTCTTCATTTGTCAGGTAATCTTCAAGAGCCATACACCTACTACTGCTCAGCAGAGGGACAGAATCAGTTTCATTGGATTCAACATTTTTCACTGTCTCGTAAGTCTGATGAATTAAATCAATTATAGACTCTTTTAGTATGTTACAAAGTGAGCTCTAGATTTGTTTGTATGTTTTTTTCTCTTCCTTATTTTCATACTGTATGATTAGTTTAAAGGTAATTTTTCATTAAGCAAATCTGAATTTTGTTTGATAACACTTCAAAAAATTACTGCCCTCAAATTACCTACTATTTCTTTTTCAGTGAATATTTAAAAAAAATTTAAACTATATGAATTCCATAATAATGGAATAATTCCATAACAATGGAATTACTCATTGGTAAGTAGTCATCTGAGGAATGGAGGCTTCTATATAAACAAATATGTATATATGCATATATTTGAACACCAGAAATTTGTGTTTACTATGCTTTACCAGCCTAGTGTATAATCTAAGCACTGCTTTCTCACATTCCCTTTCTAGGCTCTTACAAAGTCCCTTTCTTATACCAGTGCAAGCTTCCCAGACAATTGATGAACAATCAAACTGACAGGGTGGAAGAGCAAATGCCCAGTAGTTTTTTTCACATAGACACTGCTGCAAGTTTTTTTAAATGATAATTTCCCTTTAGCCTTGACTTTTTGCAAAATTAATGATTTCATGTCTTAAAATATTAAAATCTCCCACCAGGCCTTTGCATTTTAAATGCCCGTGCCATAATCTGTCATCGTGTAAGGACAAAGGGTAAACCAAGAATAAGACACTCCTAAATAATAGTTGTCTTCATATTATAATTCAGCTTGAGCAGATTGCATTGCTCCAATTTCTTTTCTCAGAGCAGGAAGGAAAACATACATTCACTGTGCTTCAGAAAAGTGAGGCAGATCTGTTCTTGTGTATGTAAAAACATTTAGGCCAAGAGGTTTTCTGATCTGGTGTAGTTTGGCCTTCTTTACAGAACTTTGCAGTAGCCTTATCTGGAAAATGTCATTCTGAGCTTAATTAGTTCTGACATGGTGATTACATCAACAGACAACGTGGCTCTGTGCGAGCTGTGCGAGGCATTGCTTTGTGGCGTAAGCTCCCACAGAGTTCATAAATTGCTCCTTAGTATTATCTGGCAAACAAAAGGACAAAACTGCTGCTGGTTGATATCTTTTTTAGTCTCATTAATGTAGCAGAAATTTCCAGTGTAAACTGGTGACATTATTGCTACCTCATCAGACAGTTGGCCTAGTTGTAGAGATGAAGCTATGGCATGAGTGCAGATTGGATGTACCAGCCTTGGAGTTCACTGGATCTGTTCTGTTGTCCATGCAGAAGTCCTGAACATGAGATGTAGAGCCAGAAGGAAAATATCTAAGAATCAAGAAACAGAAAATTAACCAAACAGGAAATTTGACTAAAACTTGCTCTTGCATCTTACACTCAGTATGTGATAGTGATTAAAAATACATTCACTTGTCAGCAATAACATTCAAAAGGTGGTGAGACACTTTCTTCAAGAGACCTCTTTTTCCTCATCTTCTCTATGGCTCACTTATTCTTGGTGTAAGCCTAAACATATCAATTGTATCAAGTAAGATTAGAGGTGCAAGACTAAGCCTGACCAATTTAATTTATTCTTTTTGTCCTGTAAGTAAAAATGAAAGCATTCTTGTAAAAGGACAGTGTTATAGTGAGTTGTATTATTAGGATTTCTTCCATACTGGAATCTCAGAGCTTTTAAATATTCCAAATTTTACAGTGAACAGCAGCCTTAAACTCTGAGTAACTAACTGAAGGGAGGTTGCTTCCTGAGCTCTGCCAGGACACTCCAGAAATGCCACAGAGTTGCCTAATGGGATCAAAATAGAGATGCTCTCTACATATATGCCACACTCATGATACAATGATGAATTCTCTGTCTTAACACTTGTGCATTTAAACAATGTGATGTAATGTTTTTGAGTTTGTTTTGCTTTTTTTTTAACATTGCATTTGATCAACATATTGCCTTCCTGCCTATAAAAAGATGAATTGATAGATGTAGATAAATGCACTGTAAAACTTACTATTACTTTGTGCAAGATAATTACTACTATTTACCTTACATATATATGCCTTATGTGTGTATATGTGTTGAATGAACCTTACTCCCCTTTTTGTCTTGAGGAGAAAGTTTCACATAAAGAAATCACAAAACATTTATACACTCTTGTACTGCTGAGATTAATTTAAAAAATGGACATAATAACAAGAAAGTAGAAAACCAGCAATTGCATAATATTATATTAATAAGGAATTTGGTCCAGAGTGAACTGGGAATATTTTCAGTGTTGATGGCATTTTTCATAGGCATTTAAAACTAGAAGAAGAAAAATGGCTAATTATGTTTTTTCTCTAAAATTTTTTGCAAGAAATACTGTTTTCATTTGTAGACTAGCTCTAAGACAAAGATTTTCATATTCTGAATTAAAATAATTTTTCTTTCTTATGTAACCAAATAAATAAGTCAGTTAATATTATGTCAGAGAAACTTAGAAAAATAAGACAATATTGATGCAAATTCTTCCTCTTTGTATCCAGAATATTCCACCATACTTCTGACTTGTTATCTCTTTCAATATTGAGATCCAACATGGGCATCCTTTATATGCAGGATGGTAGGATCTCAGAAATCTGTTTTGTGTCCTTTGGTAATACAATTCTCTTTAAACTCCTTTCACTTGGAAATGACAGGAGGCACATATATGATCTCAAATATTTCAAGGCAAAGGATTCATAGGGGAAATCACAGGCATTTATTAAATAGTAGTATTAAATTCATCAGAATCATATCCATTAATTTTTGATCGGGCAAACTTGCTGTAAGAAAGCAGATGAAACAATTGTTAAGAAAATGTTTTATGATGTTTCATTCCTGCAATATGAAAATAGTTAAACAGACAATAAAAAGATTTTTCTGCTTGACTAAAATGATAGCTGTAAAGCTGAAACAGCAGATGAAATGTGATCAGACTAAAAACTCCTGGAGGGTTGTGTCTGTATATACAATATCAGCATGAGCAGAAACACTTATAAAGATGTTCTCTTCTATTTTATACACGAGGTACCTACAAAACCTGAGTGTCACTCTGAATTTTATCATGAGTGAAAAATCCTTGCTACGAATCCATTCTTTTCTTCCCTCTGTCAGTGCTTGTGCATTAATCCCTCTTGCAGGCAGGGGTAGGTTGTAAAAAGCTGCTAGATCCTTGCACCCACACAGTTTCCATGGCAGGATTGGGCTCTGTGTGTTTTTTCATCTTGCAGGTACTATTTTAAGAATTCATATGACTGTCATCCAGCTTTCCAAAAATCTGTCAAAGCTCAAAGGCAGCAGGAGAGTTTAATGGCAGATAGTTACAAATTGTTATTGCAGTAGAGCATAAGTTTCAGACTGATAAAACGGCTGTTTTCTTCTCTTTTTATAGCAGTAGTGAGAGAATTATCTTCTACACCTGATCATTCTAAAGGCAATCATGCACCTATGTGATGATTAGGATCAAAGTTTTCTGTCTAGAAGATCAGTAAATAGCATGACTTTGCATTCCTGAAATTGAAACACTTTAATTATTTACAAGCAGCTTCAGGAACTCTTCCTGGAATTGGAACAAATCAACAGGACTTAGATAATCAGGTGCCAAACCATCAAGAATTTGAGCAGTTAGTGTAGTTGCTGTCTATTCATATTTGAAAAAATGCTTATTAAGTGATTTCTACTAGTAGATGAATTTATAAAAATCTCCTTCTTTTGTTTAAATATTACTTAGGCATAAAGGAATATGTAATTCACTACAAATAATCAGATTCTTTCTCATCTTTACTATTAACTGGATAGGGGGTGTTAGAAAGAAGCTGACAAGTTCTTAATTTCTTCACTCCCATGCTATACCTCAGCTGCTTTTGCAAAATCTTCTGAATATTTATAAAGTAGAATCTGAATCTTTTCATGAAAGTAGCAACAAGTTGGATTTTACTTCTTTGAAATATAGTTTTCTTATTTTTTTCTTGTTCTCTGGCATTATTCATCAAATTGAAGTGAACTATTGTATTACCCTTTCCTAGGCCATATAAAGATATGTCTAAATCTATTTCAAAAAACCTTGCCTCCATCTTTTGAGTCTCTATGATAACTGCTTCCCTCATGTCATCTCCAACTTGTATTAAGGAATCACCAAAGCAGAGCAAGCAGTCAACAAGTCAACAGCAATAAACACTGGCCTGCACTTGCACTGATTTCAGACCAAGAAGTGGCTGTTAACAAGATCATAGGCTAATGCTAACAGGCCTTGAGAGCTTAGAGCTCTGGGGAAATGTTTCCTGCATTTGTGGCTCCATCAAATGAAATCAAGTTCCACTGACTAGGAATATTAGTGCAATATTGAGAAATGCTGGAGAGAGGACAGATAAATACCAGTGCACTGGCAAACTTGTAACATAAATAAAAATGTAAAAATGAATGCTCAGAATATAATTAAAAAAAACTCAAGAACATATCCAATCACATTTATTTTAAAACCTAGACAACAACTGCAAGACAGTAACTGGAATAAATGTGAATGTTTATAATTAGCTAAACTTTTTAGACTACTCTGAAATATGGTTCCAGTTTAAAACTATATTGGTCATAATTGGCATAAATTTGTAATGGTAGTGAGCAAGAAGGGAATCTCAGATTAGTGTGCTGTCCTAAATGTGGTACAGTGTAGTGTTGGAATGCATAAGAATGGAATGACCATTGGGAAATGTCAATAATAGTAGCATATCTGGATGTCACTGCTTTAAAATTCTCAAGATTCTCAATAGATTCTCAAATCCATTCGTAATCTGAAATCTTTTCCAGACCTTCATAGTCTGGCTGGCTGTGATCATTTCTCAACCTTTTGTTTCACAGAACAAAACTTGGTGTGAACTGTGATATCAGTAGAAAGATGTAAGTGAACTTTGCTCTATAATCCTGCGGGTTGTAGTTGAAGGTTTGATTTCCTTTTCACATATTTGCATTACATTTGGTGTTAAATACTCATTGGATAAAAGACTGGATTCAATGGTATTAACAAATTCATTTTAGAAGTCCCAATTAACTTGGTTAAATACAGAAAGAAACTATAGCTGCTTTTAAAGTAGTTGTCGCAGTAATTTTGCACATTTGTCTTCTGATTTTTGTTTTATTGGCATTAAGAGCTGTTGTGTTTCCATTTTTCTAAATTTATGGAGTTATGGACTTGTCCCTTTTGGTGTGATATGCGAGAGCATGATGTAGTAGAGAAGTGAGGAACAGCAAGGAGGAGAGGTAGCTGAAAGTCCCTGGAGAGTTTCTTGAATTAAGTATCACTATGAGGGTCAGAGAACTGGAAAATCACAATTATTTTTGTATTAGCAAGCAGATGAGACATCCTATATTCTGGATCAAAGAATATGACATGGATAGCAAGAAAGTAGTTGCTAGCTCTGATGATCTCTGTTTCAGGGACTGGAGAACATCTGTGATACAACCTGACCTTATAGCAAGGGACATTTTATAAAGTTTATTATGCTTTTCACATTATCAACAAATAAATATTGAAAGAAAAGATCTGATTTTACTAGAGCTCAAAACAAGACCAAGTATCAGTTCATATCTAACAAAGTTACACTAAAATATATGCAATCAAGCATCGATTATGGAATTCAATTGAGCTGAAAAGGGCAAAATTGAAGAATAATAATTTTAAAACCTAATCACTCATAGGTCAAAAATATTTACTCTTTGCTATGCTGTTTGAAGTTGATTTCAAGGAAACTTATTTGTTTTCACATTTTATACAAAGCTAAATATCTAGCGTAACACATTTCCCATATTTAATATTCTATTTTTTTTTCTTAATAAATTTAAACTGGAATTTTACTGGAAATTTTGATTTAGTAACAGACCTCCATGTTTGTCAGCTCTGATTTTCATTTGTCTTTACAAATCGTCATTTTACACTGTTGATGAATAAATCAGGGAAGTAAGTATTACTCTCTAATCAACAAGCAATTGTGAATTTTGAAATTCACAATGAACAGTTCAAATTCATTTGATAGGTTACAAAATGGGAAGAAACTTGGAAATAATTCCTGATCAGGAGTACTTTAGAAAGCTTTGTAAATTTCTTTTGAATATTTAATGGTCAAAAAAAGGGTAAAATACAGTGAATAAATTAGTGGTTTTGAATTATTCACTCCTCCATATTCTAGTAAGAACTTGAGTATAATTTCACAATGTTGTACCATGATGTGATGACATCTAGTGTTGCAATATTGAAATCATCTTATTTTATCATACCCTGAAAAAATCACACAAATTTGGTGTGTGAAATGAAGACTGCCTTCTGACTGAGTTAATATCTAAGCTTCAGGCACACCAAGTGTGTTTATTATCATATTCTGCTATCACAAGTCCAAATTAGCATTGAGTTACACTAAAAAAAATGTCTGATTAAATCTGAAAATTCTTCTGATATGCTTCATTCCATTATCAGAAATATTTTGTCTAGTAGAAAAGAAAGTACATCAAAAATTTCAGAAAGCATAAAAGCAGCACTGGATGTTTGCAAAAGTTATATGGTACTATACTAACATTTTTTCTTGATCAGCAAGACACATAATACCTTGTAAAAGAAAATTAAAAGAGGATCCAAAATTTTAAAAATACTTTAAAATAATTTTTCATCCACCTAAGTCGCAAGAGCCATGGAAATGAATATTTTCCAGTGATTTGGTTGGGTTGTGTATCATATTTAAAAGGTGCTGATTTAAAAAATAGTGAGAGTTCACAATTCCTTGTCATTCAATAGAGTTTTTGTTCTGAGTAACACTTAATCAGATGTTGATTCTGACATCTGTGCTAAGTATATTCAGAGTAAAATTCCAGTATTTAAAATCGAAATGTTCTGTACTTTTCTGTAATAATGGTCAGTGTAAGGGAAATTTAAACTGCTTCAGAATATGGATATACAAATCCATAAACTTTGTATATGTAAATTTCTTTTTAAAAATACACTCAGGTCTATCAGGGAAACCTAGTTCTCTAAAGACCACTGATTTTGTGTCAAAAGAATTCAAAGGTTTGTTTAAATTATGCACATTTTGTTGAATTACAGTGATTCTGCTCAATTGAAGCTTGATCATGGGAAATCTGGCACCATTCAGCAAAGATATGGAGAAAACAGTCTCAACTTTAAACATTCATATAATTCTTTTCATATAATTCTTTTGATATAATTGATGACACTACCCAAGTACTTTCTGCTGGGTGAATAATTTGTTGAATTGAGCTTTAGCTAGCCATGGAAATAGTACCCACACACCCAATCAGAAAATCAGAAATGTGTATAAATAAGCTAATACTAAAATTTAAACAAAACTAGTTAAATTATCCTATGCAAGCAGATATACTTCTGCTCAGAAAGAGTTAAATTACTTTCATGGCATTAGATATATCTGACTATATGCTTTTTTCTTTCAATCAGTTTTAAATTCGGCTTACTTTGTAAAAGCTACCTTCAATCCCTGGCCATTTGTCTGTAATCTAAAGGTAGAGATTTTTAAAACCATTAGGTTTTGTATAAAAACCTTGAGCTGTATCTGAAGTAAAGACATTAAACACAAAGTTCAATTCAAGGACATAAAGGAAACTGCTGTGACTGTAAGATTCAATTTGAAATAAATTCATGCTTCTCCAAGGCATAATAGATATCACATATGACTTGACATGATAGCACTCCTTTTCATTACTTCCAAGTATAATAAATCCTTTAGCACAGATAATAATGTTTTGTATTGCACCTTGCATGATACAGAGCTACTAATTCAAGCTCTGTGAGCATTACTGTCATCACTAAAGATCCCTGCCAATGAGCCTCAAAGATCAGTCTAATTATCCTACAAATCATAAACTTTAGTTGAAATTTCTCTAAAGGCTTTAAGGTAGAAAAAACTGCCTTACAATAAACTTAGATACTATGCTTGGACTCACTGAATTTGAAAGGGATGTCTTGATGCCTAGTCTGGCAGTCAATACATTGAGGTACCTCACACTCATGTAAGCAAGGCAGCAGTGGGTGACTAGGGTTCTTAGTCCTCCTTTTCTGAACCCAGAAGTGCATGCACTGCACCTCTGGATTCTACCTCTCCTGCTAGTGGATGAATGGATTTTTAGGGTCTAATGGATTAAAAAAAACCCTTATGTATGAGATCTGTTAGTGAGTACGTTCTCCTAGGAAGGATTTCATTTTCACCTGACAATGCATCTTATGGCCCAAACTTTTTAATTCAGAACAACTATCAAATTAGAAACCATTACATAATCCAGCACTTTTCTCCCTGCTACTTGTTGAGATCATGTGAAGATTTGTCTTTGTATCTTCTCTTTTGTCTGTATGGTAAAAGAGTTAGCAAGATGTTCATGCACACATTTGGCCTTCTCTGTGATATAAATATTTATAATTCTTACATTCATGACATTTCTTCTTATTAAGTCAGCAAACAAATCAAAAGGTCTTCTGTGTTAAAACTGATCAAGTTATCTTTCAGTTTCTTGTCCTCAACTCAGCATTTACAATATAAATTGAATTACATGTACATGCAGATCTTGCTAATAAAACTGGCCCAGAAACTGTCTTTACATTCAACACATAAAGTTCTCAGCTTCTTTTCTGGAAATGTCTTCAAAGAAAATACTGCAGTCTTCAACAGCAAAAAGGCTTTCAGAACTTATGTTCAATTTCAAAGACAAGATCTTTATGGATAGAATAACGTCAATAAACATTAAAGATCTCATTTTGGTAAGATTGGTAAAATTACATTGATCACTATTTTTGAAATAAAATACTAACATGCTTACCTCCATACATCGTGAGAGATCTTGTATATTTGTATGGCCAGTAGTTTGAGACATCAAAATGTCACTATTGCAGTCACATGAAACTATACATTCTGTTATCACTGTTTAAAATTTATCGTGTCTACTTTTAATGTATCAGTTCACTCAAAAGGGACTTTTATATAAAGCTGGTATAAAAATTGGAGATTCTGCATTGCATGAAGCAGCACAGACAGCTTTTGACAGGACTGGCTTGTGCATGCTTGGAGCCATGTAAATGCTAATGATTCTGCTGCTTGACTTGACTTTTGGTTATATTTTGTCTTTTTAGTTCCAAGGGATATTTCTTCAATAAAATGAGGATTCATTTTGCTTTGTTATTCAATTTTTATGTAAATGTTCTTTATCTCTTGAAAAGCTATTCCAGGCAGCTGAGGCAACACAGTCTGCCAATTACTTCACAAGCTCAGTTTGCCCAAAAGTTTCAAACTTATTCTTCAGTACCTGCCACTGCCAGATATTGTTTACTATAAAAGTGGAAAATTATCTTACCAATTGCTTCAAATCACAGCTCATTTTCACTCTGAATTTTCTCTTCATAAAAGTGTACAGAAAATGTATGCTAAACCCTTCAGGTCTTGATAGTCCCAATAGTAGCATCATGCAAGGTATTTCTTTATTCTATTATTTCTATTTTTACTGTGCTTTTTAAGGCAAGCAGATTTCTCAGTCTTAAAAACAAAGAATGTAGGAGAACAAGAACATCCATGATGAAACTGAATGTGCTTGAACTTGCCTAAATTGATTTTTTTTTTGTTAATATAAATTTAAAGTTGGACAGATATGCATATTTTTGGAAGAATGTTCTTTAGTGCTTCAACTGCATTAGCATTTGGGAGATAAAGATGGGGAAAAATACTATAATTTACAACATTTATTTACTTTATATAATCCTATCTGTTTCTACCAGCAAAGGAAATTCTCGAAAAGGAAAGAAAAAAAAAAAAGATGAAGCACAATTATGCCCAGCCCATCAATGCATTTGAAGCAAAGCATGTGTTCATTCTCAGAATGTGAAATAGCAATGAACAAAATTTGAAGCCCCAAATCTAAGAGTTTGAAAATGAAAGGGAGAAAATCCTTCCAGGACTTTCACTTGCAAGTACTCAAGCTTTCACTAGAAACTTGTTCAAATCATGTAAGATTTTCCTACAGTTGGAATTTCTCAAAAGAAAGGTCTAACTCTTTTTTCCTCATGTGATGTGTTGACCCTGGACAGCAAGTAAGCACTTTCCTGTTATTTGTTCCTCTCCGTGGTGGTGGGATGGGGGCTAGGAAGGGTGGGCAGAAGAGGGAGAAAAAGAAAAGCAAAAGTGAGAAAAAAAATCATGGGTCCATGGGTCAAGATAAGGCTCTGTAATACATGAGAGAAAGAAAGGAGGAAACAAACCAAGTAAAGAGAAGGAAAGCACTCAACACCTCTCACCAGCAGACTGATACCCAGACATTCTCTGAACAAGAGCTTCTTTGCAAGGACTAGACAGAGACAGGATTTTCACCCAGAATTTTAAAAGAAAAATAAGGTTTCTGTGGAGACCTTCATAGTGGCTTTTGCAGTAAAGACAAGCAGCTTGAGTTTGATACAGGAGAAGGATAAGCAAGTGGAGGAATGTAAAGAGACATGTGACATGATCATACTATAAACTACCTTTTGTTACATCATTCAGAATAGATCTGGCAGGATTCATCAAGAAGGAGAGGAAAGATTCAAGATGGTATGGGTTTGGGAGAGTTGCATGCTTTGGTCTGAGGTTTAGACAAGGAAGTTCTTAGGCAAGCTTCGTCTGATAGAGACTAATATTTGGGCAAAGCCTTGTCAGAAATACATACAGAAGTTTCTAACTAGTAGACTATGAGTCACAAAAGAAAGAAGTGGATAATAAGCCAGGGCAGGACTTTTTAATAGGATATGTGATAGAAGGACTAGGAACAATGGATGTAAATTGGAAGAGGGGAGATTCAGTTTAGATATAAGAAGGAAATTCTTTATGGTGAGGGTGGTGAAACACTGGAACAGGCTGCCCAAATAGGTTGTGGACGCCCCCTCCCTGGAGGTGTTTAAGGCCAGGCTGGACAAGGCACCGAGCAGCCTGATCTAGTGGGAGGAGTCCCTGCCTATGTCAGGAGGGTTGGAACCAGATAATCTTTAAGGTCCCTTCCACCCAAACTATTCTACATCTGGGAGTAATCGATATTAAGAAAATCATTGTATTTGGTTTTGTGGTGAGATTTTGGAGAAATGAGTAATGGGGGAGGATGAACAGGGAAACAGGTCAAAGAAGATGTGGGAGAATTACTGCTTCTGAGATCTGGCTAGCAGCCATCAGAGGCTGTAATAAGAGCAGCTTTATTTTATATAAAAGATAAAAGCAGATTTGGGAGGGATGTAGTGTACATCTGACAGAGAGACTGTCAGCAATTATAAACAACATGTTGAGTTGACTTAGAGAGACAAACTATGATAGAAGAAAGACAAACAGCTGAAGTATTAGCAGATGATGAGATCTAGGATTGTGTTTCAAGTATACAAGTATTTTAAAAATAAACAGTTCATCAGATAAATAATTATTTCTTCTTTTATCAAACCAGGCAGATTCAAGTATTGTAATACTCTGATGAAATCTTCATGCTATATATTCTTCATGGCCTATATTCCTCTCCTTTTTTCAATTTATGTTTATGTCTCTGAGTGCTTCCAGATTTAATCAGTCCTTTTTAAAATTAATCTGCGAGAGAGAAGAATTTTGGATGTATCTATTGAACATATTTAAAGAATCATAGGTTCATAGAATAGTTTGGCTTGGAGGGGACTTTAAATATCATCATCATGTAGGCAATTCTTTTTACTATTATTTCACTATGTCCCACAATTCTAATAACGCTTCCTTCATCATGGAAATATTAGCTTCATAGCTAGAAAATAGAGTTATTCAGTGAGATGATTTCAGCTTTCATAGCAAAATCTATGTGTTGTGTAAAATGTTTGCTATTAAAAATTAATAAATAACAATAATTTTTATTAGATATTGAGTGAAACAAATAATTAGTGTTCCCTTGCATTCTTTTAGCCAGCCAATGTCATGCCTATTCCCTTGGTATTGTCTTCCTGGGTAGTACAGAACGTGGTGAATTGGGAATTTTCAAAATTTACAATTAATTTTTGTGTTTCTACAAGTTAGTTTCTGTTGTTCTTCTCAGAACACATTTTGACACAGAAAGTTTTGTTACAAATTTAAATGTGACTATGTCATACAGCTGTGGCTTTTGACATATAAAGATGTCACAAGGCTTCAGTTTCTAAAACATATCTTTGTTACTCACAGGTCACAGGAAATTTTGAAGCGTTAGCTTTTCCTATATTTTCTTTTGACAGTTGAGAGTGATCAAGCTGAAGAAATTATTTTGCATGAGTCTTTCTCCAACTATGGTTCCTCTGACTGCTGGAGCTGAGTGCAACAACATTCACTTCTGCCAATTCTCACAGGGTTAATGATGCTATATGTATCTGGGATGCTGGTTGTCAGTGGTTATGCTGTACCACAGTCATACTGAAAACATCCAGAGAAGAATAATGACAACCAAGCATGAGAAACTTCAAAACCATTTAAAAAAAAAAAGAAATTATCACCCTTGAGAAACAGAATTCTCATTGTGCCAGTAAGACTGTGTTGGGAAAGTTAGTACCAAAAATTACATTCACATTTTTCAGCACATCCTTGTCTCTTTCTTTTGTAGTAAATTTTTTAGACAGAGGAACATATTGGGGCCATTCATCTGTTCATCCTATAAATACAGAGGTTTGAGCTTATGCTACTGTAACCTTGATCAAAAGCACATGTGCCTCATGTGGCAGCATACCTGTGACCAGTTACATTACTCAGACTGTATGACCCCTCTCTCTCCTGGGCAGGCATTGGAGATGTCTATGAAACTGTGCTTAAATTAGGCCCTTAAGTTAGATGGATTGATACCACCTTCCAAAACCATACACAGGACTTTTACCTCAGTTCTATGTTTGGAAATCTATCCATGAAAAAAGGGTTAGGTTTTGCCTAGTGTCATTGTGAAGGGGAAACTAATAAAAACTAGAAGAAGACTGAATAGAATTATCATTCTGCAGGAAATATATACCTTCACCTCCCTTTCCACAAACAGAGGTTGCCTTTTCTCCCTCATATCCTGCCAAGCATATGAGTCTAACCTTTCATTAGCATAAGACTTACTGAATATAGCAAATTGTATTGCCAGGAGGTAATATCAATTTATTTGCATTAATTATAAAGAAAGCTGGTAGTGGAGGGAGGAAATAAACCCAAGTTTTCTAGGTCTCAATCAACATATAAATTACAAAACCTTCTTCTTCTAAAGTAATGCACTTCAACTCTGATGTATTTTTACATCTTTCTAATAAATCACACATTACCAAAATTTTACAAAATTGAAATGCACAATTACTAGGAAAGAAATAAAAATGCCTGCAATAAGTGAAAAATTAAGAGGTACTGATAAAACATTCAACAAAAATATCATAACTGGAATATATTTAATAAAAAAATACACTCAAACAGAAAGCTGATTAAAACCAAATGATCCTGCTCATCAATAAGTGCTATTGCTGGGACAGTCATACCCTTACATGGGATTCTTTGGGTTGATTCAGGAGTGATGCAAAATTACTGCCTATATTCCCTTTCATACAGGTTACATCTCTTCTTAACTGCACTGCTATTTTCCTGTGGTTGTAACATATGTAAAAGATTTTGCAGATGCTTAGGTTATGGAGTGAATTGGATGGTATGCCAGGGACTCTTTTGACAAAGTATCTGAAAATGCTTGTCAAGGTGCAGACTGAATCATTGAGCGTGCTCTCCCTGGCTTATTTGGCTGATTTTCTTATGAAGCACCTCACAGACTTGGGGTCACATCTAGTGCAAGAGCTCTTAGCATAACAAAAGGAGTTCTGTAACAGTCAACACAGATTTGTCAAGAACAGATTTTGTCAAATTAGTCTAATTCCCTTCCATGACAGGGTAACAGGACAGAAGAGGAGAAGCAGTAGTGTCATACATCCTGATTTTAATGGGGTTTTTGATACTCTTGGGTGTTTTTCTCATAGCCACACCAGGGAGCTATGGTCTTGATGAACTTGCTGTTACGTGTGATCTTGCTGGATAAGTGCACTCAAAGAATCTCTGGGAAAAAATTGCTGCCAGGATGGAGCGATGAAACAGGTGGAGTTCACTAGGGTTTCACCTGGGCCTCAGGCCAGGCCTGCTTAATATATTAAGTAATAGGTGATATGCCATGGGCCAAGTCCATTAAGTTTACAGAATGTGAAGCTGGGAGTGCATTGGGAAACATAAAATATTACAGAACTAGCAAGAGCACTCTGGAGAGAAATATGGATCATTTCAGTCAACCACCACACACTTTATGTGCTTGCTTAAGTTGCACTGGTCCCCAAACATGGTCTATCCTTCCTTGATGTTTTCTGGCAAAGAAGTAAAAAGCAGAGATGCAGTGATCATGTTCATCCACTACATTCATGTCCATAGTGAATGGAAGATGAAATAGTAATCTTAAATTGGAGACAGATGTTAGGAAAATCATCTAAGACTAGGGACACAAGGTCTGGAGCAGACTACTTAAATCTTGCATCTTTGTTACTGGGTAGGGATGGCTGTACCAGGCAGGATGGAGGTCCCAACTGGTCCTTCCTGTCCTGGGCCCATGAAGTTGAGAATGCTACAAGTCCCTGCTAACAGGTTCCAGCTAGAGTAACCGGAGGCTAGTTCCAGTTAGTCTCCCCCTTAGCAACTGTGATTGCTGCCATGATCCCCTCTGTGTCCACTGCAGTTAGCCTTTAATCACCCAACACAGGTATTTAAGGAAAGTTTTGATAAATGACATCATAATTGTCAGTTTCTGGTCAGGAGGACTAGATTTAAACCTGCAATCCACTCAAAGCCTCTTTATAAGCAATGCTATTGGACAACTTTACCAGGGAAGTAAAATGCAATTGTATCTTACTTTTAAATAGTGTTTCTTATTTAAGTTTCTGGAAATAATACAATGTATTATAAAAAGCCCTGTCACTATTTGTTTGGAGGTTTTTTTTGATATTTTTGTTTATTTTGTATGTGTGTGTTTGTAAAACGTGTTCTCTGAACTAAGTATAGACAAGAACTGTAAATGCTTGCCACTAATTCCNGTGTTTGTAAAAAGTGTTCTCTGAACTAAGAACTGTAAATGCTTGCCACTAATTCCAAAATTCATGCATGCTGTAAAGATAAATGGTAGACTTGTGGTTAAAGATAGAATGACTCTTGTCAGCTCTGAGAATTCTTTGTCCTCTGCCTCCTGAGTGACAAATAAAAAAAGGAACAGAGTAAGTATTAAGAGCAAGAGTCTGCAACTTTAATATCTTAACATGTGGATTTATTCCTCAAAATATCAATTGAAAAAATTGCCTGCACTGAATTACAAACTCAGAACTGACTTGGAGGAACAAGAGTCAAGAAAATCTAGCCTATCCTAAGTTTCAGGCATTTACTTTAAGCCACAGCCATTCACAAGTTAAAGGATAAAGCAGTTATTTCAGGACTTTTTTGCACAGATTAAAGCTTTAGCTATGCCACTCAACCAGTGTCACACTATCCTATTATTTTAGTGACCAGACATACTTTAAAAAGTCACTGTAATTCATAAAGTCTTTACAGGAAGAGAAATGCTCCTATGAAGCTTATTCAACTGTTAAGATTTTCAACACTTCCTTTTAAAGGACTATTCCAGCAGTTCATTTCCAAGAATTTCACAAAAGATTCCCAGTACCTTTAAAAATAAAAGGCATGGTATTCTAATTACAATGTTAATGGGAAGTGCATTTAGACTATTATCCCTGTCATTGTAGTAGTTACAAAATAGTTTGAGGAAAAGACACAGAGCAAGGGAGAAGTAGAGCACATACATCCCTAGCTTTCTTTCTAGACTAAAATAGTGAAGAACTTAGCATCTGGTTCAGATTGCTGTAATATTTTATCAGAAATAACGAATTCTGTCTTAAAGAACAGAGAAAAAAACCTCAGTTCTATGTTTCATTGGCACAGGAATCCCTGAATGCAGTGTTTGGAAGTTTACAGGTCTAGCAGAAATAGTCAGTGTTACAATTCATTATTATTTTTAGATGAATAGTTGCAGTTTGTGCTTTGATGTTTAATTATTGCAATAGCTAACAGAGAAAAAGGCCAGGTTTACATGGTGGGAGGATTATTCCATTCTTCCAGTGTAATAACAAGCAATGAAATTTCAATATCTCTCACAATCATCATGAAGTGGTTATTCTTTCAGATAAAATATCAGATAGATGAATCTTGGGCCTGGTCAGTTTAGTACTTTCTAGTTTTTGTAGTCCTAAAAGAAATACAATTTTAATATGTTGCATATGGAATACAATCCCTTATGAAGCTTATTGCTATCCTTCTCTCAGAATGTAGAAGGAAAAAAAAACCCAACCCAATATTTATGAAGCTGAAAAGAATATGCAGACTTTATAAAGGAAAACAAATGAAGGAAGGAAGACACATTTTAAAAAGCGAGGACGTGCTGGGACCACCTCTTAACACTGATACAATCTCCAAGCAGAATAGGTCTTGGCAAAAGCAATCACAGTAATTGCCTCTGGTCAAAAGCCAAGCTGAGGCCCTGCTAAGGTAAGTTAGGTTCTTGAGCAAGTGAAATAATGTGTGAGTGAGAGCACAGGTTGTCACTTACCTTAGCTCCACCTGGTGCTTTTATAAACCTAATGATGGTTTAACTTCTGACTCTTAAATTACTATAAATACCATCCTGTACATAAATACCTTTTTATTTTTTATGGAAAAGAGCAAAACATCAAAAGCACATTCACATCTCCAGATCTTGCAATGCACATCCTCATCTTTGATAATAAATGTGTGATGCATGATTTTCACCTCACTTCAATACTATAAAGAAACCTAACATATACCAAACACCTTGGATAACTCGGACACCTTTGTCATTTCCTTTTGCAGTCTGAGCTCTACTGGGAAAGCAGCTGAAAGAGCTCCTTGCTCTCTTGCTCCCACCCCTCCTCCACATCCATCAGAGTCATATGGCTTCTGGTAGAAGCCCAAAAGGAAATAAAGTCATATTTTTGATCAGAGCCAAAACATTGTTTTAGAATAACAGCTGTCAAAACCTGGCCAAAAAGCTTCATTTTAGCTGTGTATAAAGTTTCACTCTCCAGTGTGTGGAGTGATTTGTGAAAGGGTCAGTGGCATTGTCTCAGACTATAAGGAAACACTGCTGAAAGTATTTAAAAGTTCAGGGGCAAAAAAAAAAATCTTGTCAATCAGCTTTTCAACCATTCAATGATTTTTTTTCTCCTTTCAGTGGTAAAATATGCTGAACACAATAGTCTTTGGGTATACATGCAATTAAGGATGTTGGAACACTAGGGAAACATGCTGCGCATCAGGCTCAAACTGGATAGAAAAAAAGATTTCAAGCCATGAATTTTGCTAAGGTACACTTCAGAATTGTTTTTGTCAAAAGACAATGAGGGTATTGTCTCGTCCTCCTCCCCCTCCACAGGCATTCTAGGCTATTCTCTTCTACTTTGTTCAAAAACATTACCAATCCATAGTGTATTAGAGGAATCATTGTTAGGTTGTGTACTCTTAATTCTCTTTCCAGACAGATTTTCCCAGCCATCACATGTGGCTGGCATTTTTCTCCATGATGTGGTCTATATAACTCCTTCCAAAGCTCCTACTCAAATGGTCAACCTTCTTCAGGGAGAGACCACAGCTGCCTGGCCCTCACTGCGAAGACGTGCACTGGAGCATGGCAAGTACAGCTGTGCTGAGTTTATTCACAGGCAAATGAGAGAAAAGGGCTTTTCTGGCTTCAAAAAGAGAGAGAGAAAAGGCTATCAGTCAGCAGAGGTTAGTATCCAGAGGAGGCTGGGACAGCCTTCATATTTTGTTGACTTGCCTGAAGTCACTGATTTTTTATTCATTTCATGAAGTCTGCAAGTAAATAGAAGAAGATAGGAAATACCTGTATCACAGTTTTGAACCACTTTTTAAACATTCTATGCCTATCAGGTCTGAAGACTCATCAGAAACTTTTCCGTTGGCCAACTTAGCTTGAACTGCCTACAACACATCATCAATAAGTCTTCGTTGCTCAAGGTAAAGACCTCCTCCTTAGAGAATCACAATAATGCAGGAGGTGCCCAGGAAAGATCTGCCTGTGGGAATTTCTTGTTTATTGACTTTTGTGGTTCATCTATAGCACTGCAGTTTTCTGCAAAACTACACCAACAAAATCCTTCAAAGGCCTTCTTTTGGATAATAGAGTCATGGTATCTTAAATGACCTCAGTCATATTGTGAAATGACCCGCATTTCCAGTGCAAATTTATTCTGAGAAAAAGATTTTAGCAGTCCAAGTGTGATCACAAATGCAATCCAAAAATCTATTCTGGCATCATTTTATAATGCAGGCCTGCCTGAGGTTCTTTTCCTTTAAATGGGAAAAGCCACAAGGTAACACAGCAACTGCTAGTGCTGCAAACTCAAATCTGAGAATCTGAAAGTCAAGTTGAACTTGTGTTTTCTATTGCTTAATCTTCCACTTACAGCTGAAAGAAAAAAACACAGCACAAAACACTTCATCTCTCCAACAGCAAAGCTAATGTGGTTGTCTTAAGTGGACTTCCTCAGCACATAATTGCTCAAAATTTTGTAAACAAGACAGTTGTTGCCATACAAGATGGAGAAAACAACAGCTTTGTTATGCTCTTTCTACTGTGCTAAAAGGATTTAACAAGACAGTAAATTTGTTTCTGTCAGCTAATAATCCTAAGCAGATACAATTCTAAATATATGACTTAATTATATGCAAAGGATAGAGCTCTTAAATTAGAAGACACCATTTTTATGGCCAATTTTTAAAGGCACTGTGATGTCTTTATTCCTTTGGAAGAGACTGATTAGCTGCAGTGTCTAGTAAAAATACATTTTTTTTTCTATTTCTCATTTTTTATAGCAGATAAAAATGTAAAATTTTTTTGCAGAATGCTTTGTGCAGCATAAAGAAATATAATTAGGAATTTCTAGCTAGTCAGGAAAGTATTTTCCACATAAAACATAGAGGGTGAAAATTCTCAAGTTTTCCACCCCATTATTCCATTAGAAATAATTAGAAAAGAGAATTTTCAGAAGCAAAAGGAATTTTACAGATATATCAACATCTAATGAAAAAAAAATAATTATAAGCTTCACTCTGTTTCAAAGCCAAAAGGAGTACAGGTTACATAGCTAAATAATTGCATCAGGCATTTAGTGGATTTTTTGACACATCAAAATTCAGTGGAGTGTAGAAGTTCTTAAGAACTTCAAAACTCACCATTTTTTATTTTGATTTGTTTTGTTTTGTTTTTGCTTAAATGATACTTGTTAAAACAGCCATCATAAGAAAAGCAGAATAATCTTTCTGGCATAGCAAATAATTTCAGTAGTTTGCTTGTAAATTGCCTGGATGAACTGAATCCAAGTCAAATTCACAGCAAAAAAAACAGCATGAGAAGTTTTCACCAGGAACTCTATTGCCTGAAGACTGGTTTTACAGTTAAAGTACACAGGTCATTGTTTGAAATGATCATCTGAAAATTCAGGCTTTATTCCACAAACTGTGGTCAAACCCTTTACTGGTGAGATAAGGCAGATAGGGAAATCTTCATGTCAGATCAGGAGGAGGATTAGATATCTGTCTCTAATGCAGTCACTGACTTGTTGGGATGACACCATTAGTGCTAAGGGTCAGGGAAATAGTGTTGTGAGAGGACTAGATTGATTTTTGGTGTTACTACATATATGGAGTGAAATGCTCCCAGTCTGTCCAAGGGGATGTTATTTTTCTCCTCTCCTAATTTTCTTCCTTCTTTGTTGTGATGGGTATATTTTTTCAAGAAGTGTCCAAAGGTAAAGAAAAGGGGAGAGGAGACTGTGTCATTGTAAAGGAAGGACTTCAATTTGTGGCAGAGTGTAGAAGTAGATAGGTAAGGTCAAGGGGAAAATATTTTCTTCAGATTTACTGAAAGATAAAATGTACATGTACTGTACTTCTGTGTTGTGGCCCCACAATTTGAAGCATTGAACTGGAAATGCCCCTTAATGCAAAAAGTAGTATTAAGAACAAGTTGAGAGCAAAACTTTTGCTTAGCCCAGGTCATCTCGCTGATTCTATACCTGTGCTACTGAGGAGAAAATGAAGATGATGTTGAGACACACAGGAGAGGCAGAAGGGGAGAGGAATGGATGTGCAGTCCTTACTTAGACTCTGCCCTTTCTGTCATGAAGTGAAAACTCCTCAGGAATGGCACATCTATCTGAAATCAGGTAAAAGACATATTTTAAAAATAGGTTAGTTAAATTGATTTTACTTATATCTCTGAAATGGCAGGGTACATCTAACAGAAGCACAGATTAGCATTTTTAAAGGAACATTATTTAAATATATTTTCAGTTTCAATGAACAGCAAAAAAATTCTTTCTCACGAATAGATGCCTGAATATAAGCAATTATAAAAATGTCTGTAATTCATGTTGCACATAGCCTTGTGTAGCTTTCTGTGGCTTTGAATTTACTGTCAGCTCTTTGGATTAAATCTAGAAAGCAGATTAAGCCACTGGGAAATAGAAATAGTTCCAGTATTCTACCTCTGGGGTTGCACAGTTTAGTTGTTCATCCTCTTTGAAGGAAAGACAAATAAAATTATGTTTTCTCATGGTGCCCCCAGTGTCTGAGACCATTGAAACAATGAAGCTGTGGACTCAATAGGCTCTGTTACTCATGCAGCCCTTGTCTCTATGCAGTTCCTTGTAAACCTTAAGTGTAGTTCAGTTAAATGTACTTAAATTTACTTAATTCCATACAATAGATTTGTTTATTTCCAAACTCACATGTTTATATAAGGGGTATGAATAGATGAGCTCATTACTCACAGAAACAAAACAGATTAACTGCTTTTCTATGGAATTTCCTCAAAGGAGTGCAAACAAATAAGTTTCTGAAATGTTTGGGGTTTTTTTTTAATCTTTCTTTGTTTCATATAATAAACCACACTCTGCAGGCTTCTTGTCTCAGCAGAAAAATCTCATTTTAAGGAAATTTTTTTTCCTGGTTCCAGAAAGAGAATCATTGGAAATATCACCTGGCTACCCAGGTCTCCTTGAAGCAGATCAGACACTGTTGATTTTATAGCTCCAGTTTTATATCAGATGCCTGGTTGGAATAGGATCATTAAAGAGCTGCAGAGGTCTATTTCCAGGATTTAGGAGAAATGGCTCCCTGAAATAACACTTCAGGGGCCAGAAGGGGCAAGCCTGGTATGGCTTGGTTTAGGAGCCCTCTAAGGCCATGTATTCCTATTTCAGTCTTTATTCTGTTTGCATACATCAACATTTCTAAAGCATCCCATCTGGCAAATGTGCTGATAAACAACACCAAAACAAGTAGATCAATTACTGCAGCTATGGTCTCTTTCATGTGAAATCACATTTAGCATAGAAATGCCCACACTTTTTTGTAGTCAATCAGTGGTCATAGCACTAATGCAACAAGTGGAGATTCAGCTTCCTCCTGTGACTGAAGAGTTCCTCATTCATGTTTCTCAGGAGAATACACCATGTCTCAGCTGGCAGCAAAGGTGAGAAAGCTGGGGTCGGTCACCACACATGTTGCTGAAGGTGGGATGATGTGCAGCTCAGAATGAGAGAGCTGTGAGAGCTCAAAACTGACCACGTGGCACTGCAGACTGCAGCTCCTGGTTAGGGGAGACATTAAAAAATGGGGAGCTTGGCATTCAAACTCTACTCTAAACATTGCTTATGCATTTTATCCAAATACTGTTTAATGAAAAATTCTTTGGAATAGTCATGAGGATGCAGTTCCACAAGAGTCCCCTTTACACCAGGCAGCGGGAAACAGGCTTCTGCTTGCTTGTCAGCTCTCTCTGTAATCTCATGAATCTCACATCTCAGACTCTAGAGTTTAAAAATTTTATTTGTAACATCCCTTGTATTCTTAAATGAAGTTGGAGAAAAGAAGTATAAATGCTTCTTAAAATGTTCTGTGACCTTCTTGTCCTGTTATCTAGTGTCAAACTAAACTAATTTATTGCTACCCAAAGCTGAAATATTTTTTCCTCATCTGAGATTTTCTTCCAGCTCCAATCCTTGCATAGCACATGCTCCAGAGAACAGATTTAACTGACGCCCTGAATGAACATGGTATCTCTCTCTGAGATGTTGTTGAAGTTGAGCTTTTATCTGTCAGTTTTCATCTATTATTTGGTAGTTAGAGGAGACACATGCAGGATTTCTTGTATAAATTATTGATTTTGTATTGGGTGAAAGTCTCATAACTGTGTATGTACATCTGAGACACTTAGTAGGATAACGCTTTGCTGCAAGTTGTCCTCAGCAGATGTGAAGTCTCATGGCGAGTATATTTAAATTTAGATGCACATCTTCAGCCAAATTGGATGTTATTTTTTGGGGGGGTAGAGGGTGTTATGATTATTATATTTTGTTTGTTAAATAATGAAAATGTAGCTTAATTTGTTTAAGTTGGGAGCTTTTCTCACTGAAATTAAACAGCCATGAATCCTAAAATTACAGATATTTTGGCCTGCACTTAATGGATAATTCATGAAGCCTATTTACAAGGAAGAACAGGAAGAGAAATCTTCTTGCTTTTATATTTTCCCTTTCTGTCCCAAACCCTCATTACCTACCTCCTCAGTGCTCAAAGAGAGTGAAGTTTCCAGTCTGTTTTTAGCAGATCTGGTATAAAATACCCTGTGGGCACTGACAGAGCTTGGAAAAGGTACATATTAAACCAAGAAGGCAGGAAGAGGCAGCAAGGAGCAGAAAATGATGTAATAGTGTACTCCTGTGATTCCCTGGCACTGTATTGCAACACCTGAGAGGTTCTTTGAAAATGTCACTCTGTACCATGCAAGCCCATTTTCACAAACTCAAACCTCCACAGTGTCATGCAAACATGGCAGAGAGCTGATTTAAGCCAAATCAATTCAGAAAACTCCTTAAGGGAGATTTGTCCTGTCTAATTAAGTAAAGACACACCCTAAAGGAGAATGTGCTTAGCTAGAAAGATTATATTAGCAAGATTAAATGTAGAAAAGAGTAGGGTTAAAGTACATGGGGGGAATGCTCCCCACTCTGCTTTGACTACACCATCAGTAGAGTTAGTTCAACTGTTCAAAGGTCAGACATCTTGAAGATCCACTATATTCCTGCTCAATATTAGCATTTCATGACCTTAATGTGAATGCAACAAATATTATCATGAAACAAATATTATCATGAGGTTTACTAGCTTTTTTTTAATTTTTTTTTCCAATTTTCAGCTTTTTGTTTTGGGTGGTTCTGGTTCTATGCCGTAATAATAATAGTTAATCCCTATGAAGGAAAAGAGTCTTAGTTAACAAATGAATGAATTAACTGGCAATTTGGTAGTTAAGAGTATTGCTCCTGGAACAGCAGGGTCAGATGTGCACCTTTATCAACCATTCTTTGACTCTTCTTGCCCTTCCTCAAGTTTCTTTTTCTCTGTGTAGTAGGAACGTGGCTCATTTTCACCCCACAGAAGAATAAGAATGAATTTTGGAACCTTCAAAATTTCCAGGAAATAAGTGTCTTGTTTTTAGCTTCCTCCCTTCTTGCAGTCCCTATGGGAAAGCTATTTTGGTTGTTTCCCATTAATAGTGACATTTGTACCAGAAAAAGACAAGAAAACAGCTTTTTAATTAAACGAAAGATTTTTGCACGTCTTTCTATTATGAATGTATTTTTTGCTTCTCCCAAGTTGTAGGGGCCTAAGATTGATTCAAGAGAAAGGCAATGAAAACTAATAGACTCAGTGGACAGTCCTTGGATAGACGTGTTGGCAGGCATATGAGACATGTATTTTTAAAGTATTTTGCTGAACATCAATACAACTACATATACTTAAAGTAGAAATTTTCTGACACTATGGTGATTTATTTCAGTTCCAGTCCCAGTTTAGATTAGGAATGGCTGTACATTTTATTCTTTTAACTGATGTCCTTGTCAAGACAGTCAATTTCAATCCTTTTTGTTATTATTCTGGATACTTAAAACTTGCATGCCAGACTGTGAGGAGCAAGTGACTATTTGGAAAATGCTACCTTGGGAGGCATATTCAGGGAGAATAAGGGAGAAGGCTTCATGAAACTAAACCAAAAAGCCATGCATTCACCAGAGATGGTTCACTTCTTCAGACCTACCCTGTAGATGTGTGTTAAATCATTTTGTGGGCAGGCTTGTCTGCTACTAGGCTTTGCTCACATGCTCATGCAATGAGCAAATTATTTCTTGCATCAGTATTTTGAATTATCCTTTGCTCCACTGCAAGCACTATGTAGTAAGTGTTCCTTTCTTGTAGCCTAACCTCAGTCTGCCCTTTGAACAATACGCTAGGCCTTCTAATCTTTTCCTAACTGAAATTCATGGAGGTAGAATTGTGGTAGTCATAATGGACTGATAGTTCTCTGCCCTCTTGCTTAGCAGAAATACCACAACCTATTTTTTACAGAAATACTGGGGCATGTAGTTATTGAGAAGGGAGATATGCTTTTATCCACCTCAGTGATTCTGAAAACCATGTTTTTTATGAAATGTATTTTACTTTTGCCTATGTGTGTATCTGGTAGAACTACAGCATTTTATTCATGTTCAAAGTAAGAAAACTGACCCATTTTTTCTCAACTTGTGAAATTTTCTACCTAACAGTTGCTTGGAATAACAGCTTAATGGTAGTTTAAGAACTAAGTTTCTTCCAAACTAAAATAGCATTATGCCGGTATCTCATCAAATTTATTATGTAGGAGAAAATACGGTGAATGATCCAGCTGTCTTAGTACTTTGTGGAAAAAAGTTGATAATGAGTATTTCTTTGATATCAGAGGAACTTCTGGAATGCTGATATATCTTTCCATGTGAGACAAGGCTCCAATTGAACCAATAGGATACTCTTCTGAGGTGTTCTGACATACAATTAGCTAAGTAATCAAACCAATAATAGTAGCAAATGCACTGATAAATAGTAAAAGGGTATCATGTTCCCCAGGGGTACTGTAGTTCTTAATTGCTAGTGAATATAAAATAATATCTGCTTTTAACCTGTGGTTGTCCCTTAGTACTTTATCATTATTAGGGACTGATCTCCTGCTTTCTTGTATGTACTGTAATCACATACTGGAATAGTATTTTTTTCTCTCAGCTGTAGCACTTATTAAAGAGGCAGTCCTTACACCTAAGTAAAGTTTACAGCAATGCAGGACTTGCACAAATATTACCAGGGAAGACTCAGGGGCTCTTGCTTCAAAGAAGAAAATAGATTTTCTGAAGAAAAGGACAATTGAATCCAGTTGTAATCTTCACTTCAACAACAGATAGGAAAAGAGAAAAGGGACAATAAAATAAGCAGCTTTCTGATGCACCAGATTGCTTCAGTGCTGGAATGTCATGACTTAAAAGATCCTTTCATTTGACTGTTTGGCAGAAGCACTGTGGAAACATATGACCTTTTACATATGCTCAGGGAGAAAGATGAGTTCCTGCAAACAAAACAAAGGCATTCTCAATGAAATTAACAGGGGAGATCATCATTGCTGAGAAATTCCAGTCTAGTGTTTGCTCATCTGGAAAAAATCTACCATCAGATTTTTCTGATTTATAGTATTCTTTAATATACATTAGACAAATTAATATTTCTTATATTATAAGAGAAGACAGTGGCTTCTTAGAACAAGATTTAGGTTTACATTACTGCACTAAGTGAAGCAGGCCAAATGGGGCCGTGGGAATACGATAAAACATTTTCCATGAAAGTTCATCTGATTTTTTTAATGAAACCATGTTGGAGATATCTGTTAGCCTTTCGGTTTCAGCTGCCACTTGTGTGGATAAATGCAGAGCATGTGGCTTAGCATCAGTCCAGTTAATTCAGAGCTGTTCTACTGTGACTGTCTGGTCAAACTTTTGCTAAATTTGGATGTATGAAAGAGGGACAAGGCAAATTATTGACCACTCAGAATTAAATCTCCCACCTTAACAACTAAGTTCAAGATTTTTTTTTGACAGATAATTGTTCGTATATGTCATTCCTTCTTTCAGATTCAATTGTCTGGTTTGGTGGATCTTAGATACCCTTTCCCTTAGACAAATTGTAGAGTGAGCAGTTTTATCTATGTCTTTACATTATTCACTAATCTATTCTTTAGTTATTGACAAAGATGGACTCAAAGAAGAGCTAATTTCTGTGCTTGCTGCCATGAATCTCTTGTAGAAGGACACTGAATCTATACTTTTTTGAGTGTCTTGATCTTAGAGCATATCTACTACTTCTGATCTTAGTTTCATATTGCTTGAATACATATGCTTTTATGTCTTTTCTCTCTCACACTCAGACACAGTAACCCCAGACTAAGCATCTGCAACTATTGCACTAACCTTGAAGGTCAGTGCCTCTGGTAAAATGGCATATTTCATTATATTTCTGTATTGTGAGCTGTGTCCCCTGTTATTAGAGCTATTATTATGGAGGAAAAGTGTTTTATTTTTTCTTTTAAATTCATGTGAAGCCCTTGAAGACAGTTTTCCTGCCTCAGTGACACTTAGCAAACTCACAATTATTATTTCACATTTGCAGAAACATGGAAGAACCATATGAGTAGCTTTGATGATGTTTCATCGGTACATACCAATGAACTCATTTAAGGAAGCTAGATTTGTATATCTAAAGTTGTAAAGAAAGTATCCCAAAAGTGATCATAAAAAGGTTTGTTTCCTACTACCTTTACATTTAGATCTGTTGTTTAGATAGTTCTTATGAATAAATTTAATTATGGATTTAAAAAATATTTAAAAGAGTGATATAGCAAGATTCACAGAACTTCTGTGTAAGGGAAGCTCATGTTAAAAAAGTGAACATATCTTTGGTACAGGGTTGTGTTACTAGTCTGTGCTTTTTATTTGTCAGATGAAATTTAGCATAAGAGTGAAAGTCCATCCATTCATTCAAATTTTGACCACCCAGGAATCCTATGACTTCTTTAACTTACCATAAAAATATTAGAAGCATTAGACTACAAAAGACACAAGCAAGGCAGCCTATCTTGTACTGTAAAATAAAACCACTATAAAATAATGAAAAGTAAAATAAACCCACTATAAAATAACAAAAAGCAAAATGACATGAAGTAAATCTGTGCTCTCCTCTTCCTTTCAAGCAAAATGTTTAGGCCCTGGAATATGTAGAATGCCTTCACTTGTGTAAATTACTTTAAAAAAAATCTACCAAGATCTAAAAATGAGATTCATGCTTCGAAAGGTTTTCCAGACTTTGTTTTAAAATCCACCTTTTCCTTTTGTCTCATGTCTCTGAGAGAGGAAATTATATGCTCCAATTTTAATTTCCCTGCACAAAGAAGTGGAAAAGAGCCAAAACTGAGGTTCCTTCATAGACATTCTTATTTGAACCAATTTGTATCTCCCATCTGAACACTGGAATTTTGCGGCTAGTTTTGATGCTTATGCATTTTATTTGCTCTCCCTTAGGTGTTAGCTCTGAGGATCTGAAACCATAGTCATGATAAAACATTTTGTCTTTTGCTCTTACACACATGAAGTATTACACGTGAGCATGCCTTGGGAACCAAGTGAGTTGAATGCAGTGTGCCAAATAGATTTGGGATCTGGCGAGCTGCAGTGCTCTTTTTTATTTACCTGATCTTGGCATGCTTAAAACCCTGGAAAGACACAATTTACTTTCCACACAGCCACCTCAGACAGCTGAGAAGCCGAGCCGTACAACAGGATATCCAGCTATTGAGAGCTGCTGTCACAGGTGGCCAGCAGCCCAGCTGCAAAGAGCTTCCTGCCAGGAGGGCAAAGTGGGTCCACAGGAAGAAATGTTCCTTTCCTCTTCCAATCTGTTTTCAACTATAAAGGAAGGCCCAGGCTCACACTCCTACAGTGGATCTGCCTACGCAGCGTTTTTCAGCTGGAGCAAAATCTCAGCTAACATTTCTAACAATAATTGCCTGAAGTGAAGCATACCCTTTCCAGGTCTTTGGGCAGCAGGGAGCTCACCCTCTGTAACATAGAGCTGCCCTTGAGAAATGTTTCAGCTTGATTGTCTTACTGTTGTGCATAATTGTATCATGATTTTAGAGCTGACTTCAGAGCAGTCGGTGATGTGCAGAAACAAGGACAACAAAAGGAGCAGCTACATTTCTCTCCAGACACCACAAGTAGGCAAGTCATGTGTTTCCTCTTCTGTCCTGCCATCAGCCATAAAAACACTCACAGGAGCAAAATTAGTTCAATCAATTGTGGATATTTACTCTAAAGGAGGACAGAGGCAGATAACTTCTATTTATGAATTTTACAAGCTGACACTTCAAATCATGTACACTAAAATTGTCATCAGGTAAAGTCAATGAAAGAGCGTGTTTGTTCAAAACAGAAAGCGATGCTCAAGTTCATTGTGTCATGGGGAACACAAGTTTATTTCCAGGAAGCTCTTGTGCTAAAGAAACACCAAGACCAGAAATTGAGAGAAGTGGCAGATGATCAGTGTGCACTTGCAGCCAAGAAGGGCAACCAAATCCTGGGTTGCATCAAGACGAGTGTGACCAGCAGGTCCAGAGAGGTGATTTTGCCCCTCTACTCGGCACTGGTGAGACCCCACCTGGAGTATTGTGTCCAGTTCTGGAGCCCTCAACACAGGAAGGATATTGAGCTATTGGAGAGGGTCCAAAGGAGGGCCATGAAGATGGTCAAAGGGCTGGAGCAACTGCCCTATAAGGACAGGCTGAAGGAGTTGGGGTTGTTCAGCCTGGAGAAGAGAAGGCTCACAGGGGACCTCATAGTGGCTTATCAGTACCTGAGGGGGTCCTACAGAAAGGCAGGGTAAGGAATTTTTAATATGATATCGGACGGGAGGACTAGAAACAATGGATGTAAATTGGAGTGGGGTAGATTTAGACTTGACATAAGGAAGAAATTCTTTACAGTGAGGGTGGTGAAACACTGGGTTTCCCAGAGAGGTTGTAAATGCCCTCTCTCTGGAGATGTTCAAGACCAGGCTGGACAAGGCACTGAGCAGCCTGATCTAGTGGGAGGTGTCCCTGCCTATGGCAGGGGGGTTGGAACTCGATGATCTTTGAGGTCCCTTCCAACCCAAACTATTCTATGATTCTATGGCGGACAACAGGGTTTTGAATACTGTTGTGGTGGTCTGAACTTGCATTGAGGCTGAGGTACATTAAGCAGCTAAATAAAGAAGTTTTCTGTGAATAGACAAGCTGAAGTACATTTTAAATATCTTCAGTACTAGGGCCTTTCTGCTAGTATGAAAGGCCACTGAGATCACAGGAGAAATTTGAGTGATGCCAGTGGGTTTCCAAGCCTCAATCCTGCAAGTCCTTGGGCTACTGAAAACAGCACCACATACTTCTGTCTCAAAGTTTTTCTGCAGTTTTCTCTACCAAGAAGTGGAGGCTCCGAATCTTAAAACTCAAGTTTTAGACCATAGATTCTGGGGGCCATAAGCACATACACTAAAATTTTGTTCTCTCATATCCAAATATCTCATATCCAATGCATTCTAAAATAGCTAATTTCAATCTGCCAGGAAATTTGAAAAGTAACACACAACTATTATTCCTAAAATGGCTGTAGTTAAGATCAGTTATTCCAAGAGGCCAACTGGGAATGCAAAATATCTTAATGTACTTGCTGACCAAAGTCAATTTATTTTGTGAATAAAGGGTTGCCACTCTCAACATTTGTCACAGTCATTACTGAAAACTACACAGTATTCCTCCTATTAAGGTTATATTCCTAGAGGACTCAAGGAATTGAAAATGATAGAAACACAAAGAGATATTCTATGAATAGAGGGAAGTTCTGGTAATAGGGGGAATTTCTGGGAGAGAGCTAATCGGAAGGTCCCTTCCAACCCAAACCATTCTATGATTCGATGTTCTTGCCTTACTGTCCTGGAAAATTGTCTGTTAAAAAGGAGCTTGAGGTAAATTGTTGAGCATTTCTAAGTGATTTCACTGAAAGTAGTGTGCAAATGCCACAAGCCTGAGTAAAAGATGTATTGCACCACAAAATTTGCTGTGTAAACTGATGCCATTAGATTTTATTGTACCTGAGAGAAAGACCTAAACCTTGGAAGTACAGCATAAGATAAACCAATTCATTAGCACAACAAACAGGAAATATTGCTACATTCATTACTGCCCTCTCTAATGTAATTTTAGGTGATTATTTGCTAACCTAGAATTCCTTGAAAATACATTGAAAAGGCATTCTCCTGCTTTTTCTGGGAAATAAAGCAAAATCTAAAAAACCCTCAAAATACAGAAACTAAGTACTTCCCAGCTAGTCTAATCTTGTCACATACAAATTAGCACTGCAAATCTAAGGATTATCTGTTTACTGTCTCATCCTCATATCCCAGATGTCAGACAAGCAGATGCAGGAAAACATGCAGCTCTATGAAATCTCATGTTTTAGAGGTAATCACATTCTAGCTGATGCCTTGTAAATGCAAAAACATTTGCAGACTCTTGAAATATGCTGAAATTCAAGTGGAACTTTGTGAGACAGATATAACTTGCAGTGTCACAGGCTGAGGACAGGGCAATTTGGTTTGCCTCAATTCAGCAAAGCACTAAAAGCATCAGAGGATATTACATTAGCTTCCTCTCACATAGAAAAGCTTCTAAGTAGAATCACAATTATCAGGTTAGATGTAGATAATACACTTTAGCTTAACTGTAAAGTTGTTGAAATTGATGGATGCCCACCTGCTTTTCAGATTTGTAACATCTCTCTGTGATGGGACAGAATAATGAACACACGGCCAGCATCTGACTGGTGTAGCCTGTTTTGTCCTTACTGACATTTCAATATAATAATAAACAGCTCTTACATGTCTTAGCTAGGCTTAAAATCATACTTTGTTAGATGTCAGATTATATTTTTGCATCAAAAAAACAAGACATTTACTTCATGGTGTTCTTTGACCTTTTTTTTTCTGCCAGAAACCAATAGTATTTTAGTAAGATAGTAGACCCTTCTTGCCGAATAAGGAAAGTAACAAAGAAGAATGATAAAGATATTTTATTTTGGGTAAAAAATGGTAGAGGTTATCAGTAAAATCAAGCTCCACCAAGTATACAAGAAAGTGATGAATGCGAAAGTGCAACTTAGTTCACCAATCTGTGACTGATAGTCATCATATAAATTATATAGAGAAATAAATTTCATAGATATAAGATCAAATATATTCCATCTTAAAACATAGGATCAGCACATGAACTGTCTAATTGTAGCATCTCAAATCTCCCCAAATTTTATAAGCTGAGTCCACTAAAGAAATACTATTAAAGGATTCTACTGTAACACTGGAAAAATAGTCTAACTGATTTTTAGTAGAAAACGAATTTATTCATATGGTACAAATCAAGAAAAACAGACTAATTTGGCAATTATTCATATTCTGTAAGATATAATAATGAACCTCTTTTGCAGAATTAATTAACCTTCAATTTCACTTTGGAAAGATTGTAGAATTTAATGACTCCCCCAAATCATCTCCTCAGTCAAGCCTACTGGGAATTAATAATGCCTGCTCATCTGAAAATATTACAGTTAGCAGACTATTGCCACTGCCTAATCTTAAGGCTGCCTGACACATTACATTATAAGCCCTTTTTTTCATTTCAGGCAACAGAAAACCAGAGAAACTTGGCTGAAGACTTTATTCCATCTGCATACAACTTAAAGTGTTCAACACAGAGACTCAACATGGCCAGGCTTGTGATACCTTTGATCCTGCTGCCAGTCGACCACTGAAACAACTGCTGAACAAAGTACTAAAAATGCACAGTAATGATGCCCACCAAGGATGTGACATCTGTTAGATTTTTCATTTTCTGATGATCCTCAAGCTACACATAAATCAGTCAAGCCTTTGAATGTCTCTTTTTCTTTTCTTTCTTTTTTTTTTTAGTTAATTTCATTTAAGCTCTTACAAATCTGGAGCAATGTACTGAAATGAAGTGGGATCAGAGTTGCAGTTATATCACTGGGAACATGTTCTGGGCCAGTGGGAGTTGAGTTTTGCCAGCTGGCGCTACTGTTAGGATGAATTCCTACCCCAAGTGACATGGTGAATTTTGCATAGATTTAGAAATGTCTGGGTGAAGGATTTACTTAAACTAGTTATTTAAACAGTCTAGACAATTGCCAATCATGTTGCAGGATACTACTCACCCACAGATTTCATGATTTATTTTCTCTAAATGTGGAAACTGTCAAAAAAAGCAATATGCAATGAAATGTGTTATGCTGAGAGTTTCTTTTAAAATTTTTGTGCCCATTCTTCTGAGAAGTCTTTTATAGTGGTCTTACTTCATTTGGTAGTTTTTGAAACTGAAGATGGAGATAATTTTTCTATGCCAAAAAGAGAGATATCACACATTATATTATTAATTATTTTCAGTTATTTTGCCCTAAGTAGCTTTGCCCTAAGCACATTATCTCAAAAAAATATACAGATCTGGCTGCCTCAAATACAGGCTTAGCTATCCTTCACTTTCCAGATTGCCTGACATTTTTCATCAAGGGTTACAGAAATCTGCAGAAAGTGTCCTTATGTTACTTTTCATTAGTTTTATTCACCACATTTTAGCAGAGAATCTGAACAGAGAGCATGTACAACTTCCAGAAACCAAATGGCAATCAAATGAAAGATCAACTTAATGTTAGAACACAATACATCCAGATCCAATTGAGCTTTTAAATTCCTGAGCACAGTGTAAGGCAATTCTCCCCCTGAGGGTCTAAGAAAATGAAATGTGTGTGAGGAAATGCTATAATAAACTGGCAATATATTTCCATAGGGGATACATAGGAATTTTCCATACATCCTCCTAGGATGGCAGTAAACCAGACTTAACAGCAAGAAGAAAGTCATTTCCACAGTGAAAAAAAAAATAAAATTAGATGCATAGCAAGGACAGAGGCCCAGGCTCCAATCTTGATTATCTGTTGAGAGATGCTGTCAGCTGTGCCCATGGAGCTACCCAGTTTGAATGAGTGATATTGGCACAGAAGGAAGTTCAGAGGTGTGTTGGTTGGCTGCATGATTGACAGGCTTTTACCCATCACAGAACTCTTGGAGAATATAATGCCAACTCTGTCTAGGTTAAATATTTGTGGGGAATGGCAGTGACTCTGGTGATGCAAAAATTTCTGGTGGTCATCAAAAATTGGATAGTCACCTAGGATTCACCCTTTTTTGTTCTTTTTTTCCTTTTTTTTTTTTCTTCCATATCCCTACCTTCCATCAAAGTAGCCTCTCCTCTCCTCTCCTCTCCATAGAGAAGAAGGTATCTCCTCAAAGCAACTGACTCTTACCCTTCTCAGCTAATAGAAGCAGCTAATGACACCCCAGAGGCTCCTTACCATGTTGTGTTAGAGTTGGAGGCCTAAAGCTTGAAAGTTTCCCAGATCAACGCCTGAACTGCCCAGAGATCAGGAGCTTTTGCTCCTAAAATTTCCTGAGAGAGCAGAAGTTGATTGAAGCTTTAACATTGGAGTAAAAACATTCTGACTTGAACAAATTAGTTTAATATCAAATTTTTTTCACAGTATTTGCATTCAATTCTAATTCTCTCCATAATGAGTTTACAGAGACACAAATCAGGGTTTGTTGTATTTTTCTTTCCATGCCTGGTCCAGTTAGTAAATTTAAGGCATACTTAATCCCATGGCAGTGGCTCCCCTTCTCCCCATAGTCTCATGACTGGAGCATCTGGGATGCCGGAAACATCTGCTCAGATTCTTTCTCTTTCCTGGATATGATTTGGATACTCATTCCCCACCACAGTCTCCAGAATGCATACATGGGAGGGAAGGGAAAAATTCTTCATACTTTTGCACACTTCTTACTCTTAGACCATTAATTTCTATTTTACTTTGTGTATTGAGGGAAGTGTTTCTCCCTGTATACTGTATATAAATGCTGCTATGCTGAATATGCAGCCCTCAGCTGGATCTAATCCCAAATACCAACACAGAACACACAGAGAAAAACAAAACAAAGAAATTCTATTTCTTTCAGCATATGTTCCTTCAGGAGCAAATGGATTCCATCAGTTTTCTGAACACTGAGATATAAGACTTCATAAATATTTTGGAGACTTTTTTCTGAGTTGGTTTGAGATGATGGCACACACTGAAAAGTTAGGTTATCAAATTGACTATCTTAGGTAATCATTGCAAGCAACAATGAAAGCTCAGTACTTGTTTAGAGAAGCTTCAAGGATTTTCCATATGCTACTATATGTTGAAAGTTAATATGTAACATTGATTCCCTTTTTTCTCCACGTCTCTGTCTTTGCAGTAGGTCTCTAGTGTTATCAGCCAATCTGTAAACAGAAAAGAAATAAACCCAAGTTTGTCTGCAGGAGGCCAGAGAACCAAATTCTGAATATTAATCTAGGGATTGACAGTACGGTTATTCATACTGGAAGGTTCTATTAGGGAAAATGCTGTACATCATGTAAAGAAGAAAACATCCATTGGCCTGGAGACCTTACCATTCAAGAGGAAAGAGTAGATGAAAGTTTGATTTATATTAAACATTTAAGCTGTTGAAAAAAAGAGAAGAAAGATTTATTTTTTGTCAAAGTAGAAAGAAACATGAGTAGAAGTCAAAGTCATATCATTTGTCACCTGTTATTAAACTTTCAATTTATCATTAAATGTTTGCTAAATGTGATTGATAGGTATAACATCTTTCTGTGTCTTCAAGTGCAAAAGCAATTTTGAATGGAAAGATTTCTGACTGGTGAAGATAGATACCACTGATATTTAGTGATTAGAATCACATCCTCTGTTGTCACAGTCTTATGGTTTTTGGTTCTTTTATATCTTTTAATTATATCATAACATTATTTCATGTACTAAGCAAAGAATTTCTCTGCATGTTTATATAATATAAAAGGGAGAGAAAAATGCCACCACAGTCATGCTTAAAAAAGGTACAAAGCCAGTATTTTAATAGCACATTGAGTCAGAAGTTATTGGTATTGCCTTTCCTGAGTTTAAAAATTGGATGAAAGAATGAAAGCAACTGAACTCATGGGAATAATACAATACGTGCTTAACTACTGGTTTCTAGAATTAAATAGTGTAAGTATATCCAAGTCAGAATTTCCAAAAAGAAATCCCAGTCCCCTTATTGCCTCCATGAGCTGGAGGTCAACTGAATTAAATTATGTGAACTAATGTATATGATTTATCACCTACGATTTTTAAACTAAACAATGCCTCATCTAGTAGCTCAGCAGCAGCATTTCAGTTTACAGTGTCTTGCAAGGGAATTTTTTAAATCTTTGTAAAAATGTTAAATAACTCAGGCTGAGACTCTGCAACTGTGGCACAATGTGGATTAAATACAGCTAGTGACATCTATATGTAGTGGAACCTTAGCCCCAACTCATGACATTCAAAGAGTCAGCTTGTTTGCACTTCATTTTTTATTTATAATTTGATATTAAAATGTCTAAAATTAATTATCTGTTTCTTTAATTTTTTTAGAAGACTCTCATGTGATTTTAAATATAGATGCTTTCACAATGGTATGCACAGATTTATCATTGCAGAATCACTTCCAATACTCTATTCTTGCTTGTGTGAACGTTGGGACTCAGCATGGTCATGATATTGGAATGGATGACAAAATTAAACAAGAGTTGGATATTTACAGCATGAATTGTCTTTCTACAAAATTTGTCTTACTTCTGCTCAATTATTCTGTGATTTTTAGAAATGTATACATAAATATAAGGAAATTCTACCATACTTACCCAATAAATGGTCTTTAAAAAGTTGAAAAAAAGATAATCTACTTTCAAATAGCCTTTAAACACAAATGATCAATGAGGGACTAACTTATTTAGATGACATCATGCAGAAGGATAATTTCATCTGGAATACAATCCAAAGCCACAGAGATACTTACCAGCAATCTTTAGAATGATAATTTTTTTGATACAAAACAAACAAACATCAGTTGTTTTCATAGATCTGACCTAAAATCTCTCCTGCTGTATCTTACTGTGTTTTTATCTATCTTATCAGACCCAACAGCAGGTGTGAGGCAATTGAAAACAATGTAAAACTGAATTGTTTCTTTCACTTCCATGTGAACTTCAGCAGTTTGCATTCTTGGAGAGGAATTAGTTCGAGGTCAGCATTATTATCATGTTAACAGGCTGTTTGTTACAAATGAACATTTGCCAAGGTCATTCAAATCCTAAACTGCCAAACCTTTGAAAATTAAAAAAAGCAGACATGGAAAAAAAAGTATTATTATCCAAAGCAGGTAATTTTGAAGTTAAAATTTTACGTCTTTATTGCTGGCAGGCAAGAAAGTGTGGTTACTAAAATATTAAGGAAAAACTTTCTTCTTTTGAAGATGCCATAAAATTGGTTGTACATTCACAGTGCTTAAGGTGTCCAGGCTGCAGAAGTATGAAAGACTTCAGGCTGTGCAAGAAGGAATCCAGCTCTACATGTCTTTCTGATTTTCAAAAGGCTCTGAACTGCTCAAAAACACAGAGGATCTCTTTTGAGGAAAAGCAGGAATGTGACACTCTTGACCACAGTGTCTGCAGCTGGTTGAACTATTTGGCCTTGTATGCTGCTCTTTCCACAGACCATATGTAACTGCACAAGATGAGTGGGATAAATACAATCAGGAGCATTAGACAGAAGATGGGCTACTGAATAGTGATATGTTTGGAGTGGATCTCAGCTCTTTCATATGGCTAAGGAGAAAGATGGAATGGTGTTGAGGCATGTAGAAAGCTGCAGGTGAAATCAGCCTGGCTGGGCAGGCTCCAGCTTAGAAAGAATGGTGAGAGTAAATGGTGGTATGTTTGAAAATTATAATTTGAATTTGACACCCTTTCTGTTCACAAAAGTCTCCTAGATGCTGTGAGCTAAGTTTAATGTGCTACAGATTCATTACTTTCTCATTCCCAGTCTCATCTTCTATGCTCTGTTTGAGAGTACAATGAAGTTGAAGGCTTGGGCAACTCTTTCAAGGGCTTACCTCAACCTCTAGAAAAACATATGAGAGATTTTCCTGTTCTAAACGAGTTTGTCATAATGGGAACAGAACACATAAATGTTCAATGACCTCTCAGGTGAAGACTCCAGTTGAAGATGCAAGTTTGTTATGCAGCAGAGAAAAGAAATTTTTGAGCACAAAGAGATTGAGGTACCCACATTTAAATGGCAGGAAATGCATTTTCAGATAGTTTTTATTTTCAGGCAATTTTTTACTAATTTATAAAACAGTCAGTGGGTGCTGAGCACACTAAGTGGCCTGTGTTCTGCTTTGTAACCTTCATTTTTAGCCTGTGGGTTTTCATTAAGCTAGGTTCCATTCAGCTGTGTGTCAAATGTAGTCCAGATGAGTGTCCACTGCAGGCTATTAACTAAAGAACCAATAAAATATAGTGTTTAGTCCAGTTAGTTCTCTTCCATTAATCAGACTGCATAATATTCCAGTAACAAAGTAATGCTGATTTTATAGTCTGCTTACATGAAGCCTAATAATTCCTCATTCATCTTAAGCTAACATATACTTTAGTATGGATTATGATCCCATAGTTAGAAAGAGAATGGTAGTATTTTCACCACAATTCATTCTGATGAGAATTAACAGTTCCACCCATTTGCTTTTATTCTGGGAATTGCTGTATAAATGAATTACTCTCACATTATATAGTTGATCTGGTTCAAATATTCTGACTCAAGAAACCCATTTATGCCAGGATTTGAATCTCTCTCTCATAGGCAGAAAGACACTAAAGGTCCTCTCTGTGCCTGGCTAAAGCAATTCACTACTGTCATCTGTCACATTTTTCACTGCTTTCTGGCTAGTTGTTTGACACTATTTGTTCTTTCTTGTGTCTTTCTTTAATTATTTTCCAGTAAATCACTTCTAAATAGACTATGCTGTCTATCTCTCCATCTCTTCTTGATTAGATGATACCAAGATATGTTTCAAAACTGAATAAAAGAATTTTCTGGATAGCATCCATATGCGTTGCACTATAGGGGGTGAAATATTCAGAAAGATCATAATTATGTGGTAGATGCAAGTTCTTGAACTTGGTAACAAGAAAATAAAACTAATATTTTTAATGTTAAAAAACCTCATATTTACAGCATCTCTTATATTCGTATTTGCATATCTGCATTCATAGATATACACCTGGAACTAATATTCTAGAGGAAAAAAATAGTTATTCAATTTAATTTTCTCACCATTGTCTTTGTAAATACAGATAAACCATGAACAAGTGTATTATTTACATTATTTACATTATTTACAAGTGTATTATTACATTTTGGGGGGTTTTTTTGTTTTTTTTTCTATTCATTGCAGGAGTACTTGCAAAGAATGATGGATGAATTGGCTGTTTCTTTTCAAATGCTTTAAAAAATCTGGATAAAAGTATGGTACTTTTCTGTATTTACAGTCTAAATTGTTCATGACTTTGAGCACATCAACCTATTCCAGTGTTACTTTAGACAGCTCCCTGAAGTTGGTGAATTACTTCTCAGGGGTCTGTCAAAGGCTACTGAAAACCAGGTTTGTTTACAATACACTTCAACTCTATGAGGACCCAAAACTTCATCAGGAAGCATAAAAATGTAGAAATAAGCAATAGTTCCACAGTAGCTAACAGAAAGGTGTTTGCAGTATTCATAGAACAATAGAACACCTCATAAACTTCCTCAGATTTTAATCAGCACTTTATCTACACACTACTTTCTCTGCACATTTGGCAGGAAAAGAAATGCAAATTATTTCATACTATACTAAGGTGATCTGTTCATAAATAAAAATTATTTATTCTCCATATAAATTAAAGCAGCACTGACATCGCTGCAACTTTTCATTTTTATTTTTTGTCACTGAACCTTAGTGACTGAATAATATTAACTAAAATTAAGCTGATAAATGTTATGCAAGTTTTTGTAAGGGAAGGAGACAACCATCTCCTCAAAGTATTTACTATCACATAACACTTAATCAAATGGAAAAACAAATAGGAGAACAACTTCCAACAAATAGATCTCAGCTGTCAAGGAGTCTCAGAGATTAAGAGGTGAAATGCAATTTATATTCTGTCATAGTGACAACAGTAATCCAATATTTAATGGCATTCCACAGAGTGATATCAAGAAAGCTTTATCTAGTAATTTTCTGATACTTCAGTTAATGTCACTGAGAACATCAACAGTTAGCAAGGGATAATTCTATCCTCAAAAATATGTGGGGAAAGATAAAACAATGTCATTGGTTGTTTACTGTCTCCAAAGCAGGGGCTACATTTGAATACAAATGTGTCTTTAGAAATTAAAATGTTCTTCAGGCATTTAGTTGGTATAATGCTGGAAAAGACAAGAGTATTATCTAACCTTCAGGAGTCTGAAGCTCAAGATTGCGATAGAGTTGATTGCTGCTGTCAAGAAGCAGAACTGCTTTTGAATTAGTAATCTAAGGATGTGATGGAGTTCAGACTAACCAAAAGTATGCTTCAGAAGACAACAGGAGCTGAATGTCTCACTGCTATTACCTGAAGGGCAAGCAGATAGCTATTCTACAAGTTAAGACTAAAATCTTCAAAAGCAGTGGAAGGTATAGCAAAACTGAACTGCTTTGTGTGTTCCAGGTTATTTTAGGTTTTAACTATGAGGTGGCTGAATTTGCCAATAGACCGGTATAGTTTAGAAGATTATCTTTGCTCCACATGGGCCAAAACCTCCCATAGTGTATTGGTCAATCTTTTCTCTGAGAACTGAGGTAAGATTAAAAGGTCCCCAACCTAACAAATAATCTCAGTGTTTACATACAAGACTTTAGACAGTGTGTCTCGCCTGTGCAATGTTTCTTAATTTTGGGAATATGGTCACATGCTGTGCTCTTCTAAACCTTCTTTTTGTATAATATCTCAATAGATCAGCTTGCAACCTCTAGATATTTCTTTAGATAGTTTTTGCTTACACCAGATTAAATTTTTATCCATTTAGAAGCATTTTTTACATAACATCAAATAATCAAATACATTTTTTATAGCTTAGCTTTTCTTCAATGATGACTTTTGGATGAAAGACTTAATCTATTACCTTCGATTGACTGCTGTGTTCAGTAACATGCTGTTTTACTACAGTATGTCCAATCTAAATTCTCAGCTGCATGCAAATTTAATGAAAGCTTTGAAGTTCTTTGGGTAAAGAATCTATGGCACCATGTACAAAATAAATCCATTCTTTTAATATTTCAGAATTAAGGAAATTCATACTTGATTTTAAAGAAATGAAAAAGAAGATTTGAAAATTACTCAGTATATCTATTAAAAGAGGTATAGAAGAAGCACATCTCTGAGGAAGACATAGTGATAACTTGAAATATTGAACAATGACATGCCACTAATATTCCAGTGCTTTAAGGCATTGTTTATCACTTCTGTTCATGCTCTTTTGAGACTTTGTAATTCAGGCCTAATTTCCTTATTTTATTTGTCTATCTTCAACTTACTGACATCTAGATACTGGTTTGAATCTTACTATTTATAAAGAGTAGCTTGATAATTTATTTTTTTTAAGAAAAAGAGAAATAGGGAAAGCTCCATCTTCCCTCCCTCAGTTTCTCTTCTTTCAGGAAAAAATCTTCTATTTTGTAATTCTGAAAAGTCATACAAACCATACTCTTTTCCACACAAATCTGAAAGCAAACCAAAGAAGAGACAGGACTGCTATCTTCCCATAGCAATTGCATTTAGTGCATGCTGAAAAACATTAAACAATGCTTTATTCTGACTTCTATTCCTCACTCTTTTTAACTGAGAGTAGACTCCTTCTTCTGAGAAGGACTTACAGCATGACATTTTTTTGGTGATACATCATCCACAGCTGAACAGATATTACATTTATAGGTATCTTGGTAGGATAGATTAAGCTGAAAACAAGTTTGTTGTCAGTTGAGTAGGAGGTCTCTTTCTAATTAAATGGTTTTAATAGTAAAACCTCAGTAAATCATCAAAGAGGTTTTTGTTAGTTTCTTTGGCTTGTTCCCACTTGCTTTTTTATTTCTCCTTTAGTCCAAAACTCAGGCTTGTTTTCTACTTGTTTTAATAGAGAAGAAATAGAGTTTGTGGCCTCTTCCAAGACAGGTCAGGTCAGATCCCTTGACACCTATCAAAAATATCTTGTAACACTGGAAAGTGAAAAAAATTGTAAAGAGAATTCAGAAGAGAAAAAAAAAAATTCAAGATCAATAACCTTTCCAAAGTGCAATCCAGAATGAGAAAAACATTGAATTAGCTTGGAAGATCTATAAAATCCTAGTATGAACTGTAAGTGCTCCTTATTGAACAACAAATTGGTAGAATAATGCTCAGAACTGAGAGAAAACAAGTGACTGTAACAATCTATAGCATCCATTTGTAAACTAATCTACCAGTAGTGCTCCTGGCAATCTGTTGATATGAGAAAATGCAACAGCAGAATGCAGACAGAAAACCTGCAAATAGGTAGCTAAATATGTCAAATTTCAACTGCTATTATTTGGAACTAGAGAACACCATGGATGTACTCTGCAGTGCACATGACCTGAAAGTAGGACTTCAGAGCTTGCCTCACCCTGTTCTTCTCATAATTATTTCTTTAATTTTTCTTTTTTACAGTGAAATGAAGATTGTAACAAGGCAGTTTATTTTCAAACTGTAGATGTTCTCCATTTTCAGGCTGTTTTGAATTATGTTCATTTTGTCCAAGAGAATTAATTACATACTAGGAATATTTAATATATCCACTGTTGATGTGCTGCCTCCCCATTGGAATTTCAGTTCACTTCTGACAATAACAGAATCACAAGGGCAGTGGGAGCCTTCTGCCTGTCTCTGCAGACAGTTTCTGGATTTGTGCTGTGGCCAGAAGGTATGAAATATCAGTTTATCCAGCACAACTGTAGAAAACTAAGCGTGATAATCCAGCCCTGATTGGATGATTAATTTCACCCCTTTCCAAGCTTCAGCAAGGAGCTGTCAGGAGACATATTTAAAACCCACAGAATCAAAATAAGGTCATCTTCCAACTTGCACATTTCCCTTTGGAAATAATCAAGACATGCTTAACTGGCAATCATTATTTAGGCATGATGTTTTTTGAATGACTATGCCTAAGATATAAAGGGAACACCCTCACACATGAAATCTAATATCCCTCCTATCAATACTACGTAGCCAAGAACTGGCTTCTTCCCTGCAGACAACTCAAACATTCAACGTAGAACTGGTGGTTGTACTTTCAGCCAAGATTAAATTGGCCAAAGTGTTTAAGGAAAGCTGAGTCTGTACACAAATGCATTTGGATAAAGTGTCAGCAAAGCCAAATGCTGACATAAGCAGACAGCTGGCTACCCAAAGGCTGGGTCTGAAGCTTAATTCTATCTTATTTTAAATGGCTACTATATTGAATTGGAAACATTTACAGAGCAGTACTTATTAGATGTTTATTTTGATTAATTTACACCAAGGGAAATTCTTAGTTTTCAAGTGAAGAAAAGCTGTATCCTGTATTCTGACTTTCTACCTGCCATATGCATCTTTGGTGAAAGAAGTGATCAATCCAACATACCTGTAATCACAATAAGTATCACATTTATAGCCCTGAAATATTTCTACTAAGCAAATAAGTAGAATAACATTTGTCACATTCCCTGCTCAGCTGCTTCTGAATTTTATCCACAGGTTATTTTTAAAATTTATTTTTTAGCAGATAAATAATAGCTGACTTCCACAGCAATTAAATTCTACCATTCAAATAAAACATTTAATAATAGTTCTCTACGGGCAGTGATTCAGGCATTATGTGTTTTGTAGGAGTGTGAAGGGAAGGAAGGCAGGGTAGTGTACATTTAAAACAAAAGCATGCAATCAGCTATGTAATTTTTAGCTAACATTTATGTTAAGATAAATCCCAGACCTAACACAGTCACTGAGGGAGATTGTATCAGTGGGGTCACCATGAGATTGGTGTGCAAGTGTACAGTTAAGGCTCTAAAGGGGCTGGTAAGATGGGGTCTGTACATGAAGTGAAAGAAGGAGTGAAATATTGACACATAACAGAGAATAGTGGAATGAAACTGGGGTAAAAAAGGTCATTTCACATGGATGTTTGATGAGGAAACTCAACAGCTTTACAAGCATCCTGAGACTATATGGCTAATAGGCAGTTTGTCCAGAATTAAAAATCCCTGTGATCTCAGGGGGGTGCAGTTGCACATATGGAGTTTGTACTTCCAGCATTCATATTCAGCTGTAATCCTACAGCTTTAAATTCAGCTGCAGAAAGGCGTTTTCCCCTACAGCCTTACCTTCCCAGTAACAGTATAAATGAGGCAATAAAGATTTAAAATGTTCAATAATTAACTCAGAGGCCAGTAATGGTCTGAAATGAGTGAACTAAGGGAGACACTTAATGATGGAGGTTTATAGCCATTGCTAGCTTGATTTGTAAGAATCTACTAAACAAGATTCAGGAACATGAAAGTGATCTATAGCTTCATAAAGTGTTGCACTGACAGAAGAGAACAGTAAAAGTCTTTCCACATGGAAGATGACACAAAACAAATACTGTGACTGGCATTACTTCTCTAAGTTCTGCAGTTTCAGTGTGTACACTTTGCTTATAAGACAGTTAAATAAAGATGCATACTGGTAAAACTATAAATAAAAAAGCTTCTTGTAAAATGTTGTGGTGCAGATATATCTTTCTGCACAACTTCTGCATGGTGTCAAGGACAGTGGAGAAGCAAGACATACCAGTACAGGGAGCACTAACTAATTTTTGGTAGCTTTCATTATTTTACTGGTCAAACCAAAGAAGCAAAAGAGAATGTTCTGTAGAGTAGATTCACACACAACAATAAATGTACACAGTTAAAGTTTCTAGATGTGGAACAACATTTCATAATTCTACCAACATAGACATGGTAGGGAAGAATAAGTGGGAAGGGAAAGAGCACCTAATGTAGGTGTACAACTAATTGTAGCTCTATCCTCCAGCATTTAACATAGACACCAAGGTTTTCCAAGGGTGAAAAAGAAAAATGAACCAAAAACCATTTACAATGTTTCCGTTCATGAAATAAACGCACGATCTCAAAATGAAATTGCTTGCTTGATTTTGCTAATATCTATTCTAACTTTAAGTATTGATATCAATGCTACAGACAACACTTTAAGTATTCTAAAATTGATAATAGCTTGAAATAGAAAATAGAAGATGGTCAGACTTTGAAGTCATATACCTTTCCCCTTATATATTAGAATATGAAAATACATTAAAAAGCGTACAGAATACTGAACATGCCACTGTTGGGCTCACATAGAACAGTCTAAACCATATGTTGCTTTTAATCACTTTCTCTCTAGGGACAACAAAACTAGAACAGACCTATTTCAGCATTTCTTCTAGAGTTTTCCAATTGCTAGGCTTGTGGGTTTGTCTGCTTTTTGTAAGTGATATTATTACTGTAATATAAGGTGTAAAAATTAGTGTGGGAATCCCACATTTCAGAATATGATGCCACAGGTATGCATGTGGAATGATTTGCTTTGTCTTATTTTCTGGGTCCCTGTGTATGCTTTCTGAAAATTGTTTGACAGTGAAAATACATTTTGCTGACAGTTTTGTGGCTCTGTTTACTGTGTTTATGCTCCTAGGTCTTTTCCCTACTTTCTGCCAAATATGCCTATTTGAAATATACTGTCTGAATTCTTTTAACCCCAACACTGTCAGTCTTGAAACCTAGAGTTTACTCTCTAGAAGAGAAGTGTATCTCTGTCTTCTTCCAAGAAGCTTAATGCATAGTGTGGGTTTTCATATGATGATATTTTGAAAGTAGGTTTCACTTTTTTCATAATTGCTTTCATTAATGAATTTTCTTCTCATTTAAATGTTCACTTTTCCTCTATCTCCTTTTCATTGTTGATGCTTCTTAAAAGGGTTGTGTATACCAGATCAAAAGTCTTCACCGCTAAAATGTGGATCTAGCCCTCTTTTTTTACCTTGTACAAGTCCTGTTTTCCAGGTCAAGCCATGGGCAGCTTTGATCCTTCCCCAGATACACATATAGGTACAACAGATAGCTAGCTGCAGAGTGTCTAACTAAGGCCATTTTAAATCCAAGCTGCATAGGTGACCACCAAGGTGAAATCAAGTCTCCAGAGTTTACTTAAACACAGTCAACTCAATTCCTAAGGTGTGTTTCTGGTTTCAAGAGGGACTTCATAAAATTAACAGGAATTTTGGGCAAAATGATGCAGCACACGTATATTGCTTTAGGAGAGTAAATTAGTGTGGGACAGATGAACTAGCACATGATAATCTGTTCTAAAAGAGGATGCAACTCAGAAGGGCCAAACTGCAGCAGGACAGTTTGGGTGAGTTTGGGACAAGGGTTCAACCACACAGGTGCCCTTCTCAGCCCAAGCCAACAATCTGTGGGACAGGAGGAATTTTCTGTTGATTATCCCTCCAGTTCCCTGGCATAAATATTTTGTGCTATACCCAGCCTTTTATTTCTAGATTAGTAAATAACTCTGGGGCTGACCTCATGTCTCTTCTCTCATTTAGAAAATAGGGCTGTGCAACACTGGGAATATTCACTTTAGGACAGTCATGAACAGCCACGAGGATAAGATCATGTCTGTTATTTCATCAGTTTAATAATTAGAGTCAGGATGGATTTTGTTCCTGTTAGAAGTTAGAATTTTTCTGAATTTCAGATGGTCAGAAAATGGAAAACATATTTTGGAATCATGTTTTGTTAGTGGTGTTTTCTTCATTTGATGAATCAGATTTCATCTTGATGAAGAATTTCCAAGTAAACACCAGAAATCATTGGGCCAAATTATTCCCAAGTGTATTTGAACTTATTGCACTGAATGATTAACTCAGAGCCAAGGAGTTCAGGATGTTGGAAGAAAATGTTTTTAGAGTTACTAGATTACAGTCTCTGTAGTGATTTTCGTGCTGTATGTTAAAACACACTAGGGAAGATTCTCCTTAAGTAAAACTAAGCATAACTATAGTGGGAAAAGTTTCATATGAGTGGAGACATTGTTTCAGAGAAGAATAGATTATACTCTAATAAGAAAGCTTCAAGTTTCTTTGTCTAGGCATCTCACAGTAGGTGTGAGGAAGTATATAAGGAAAGGTATTTAGGGAAAGGGGCAAGAGAAATCAGAGAATGGAAAAAAGAAAGTCATGGCAAGAGGTGTAGAAAATTATTTCTTTATTCGTTCATTCATTGCTGCAGTGGGGCATGAAGTGAATTAAAAAATGCATAAGGTTTTAAATGAAACCTTATACAGCTTACTGGAATATTTTGAGGGTTAATTTCTTACCATCAGTATAGAATTTCAAATGTACAAGGAATAATGCAATTGCATGTGCTTATTTTCATTTCACAAGTCAATAATGAGTCAAAAATTAGTTCAAAAAATTTTCAGGTACCTCTAATTCTAAATATGCTCTTAAACATAGCTTTTAAATTGAGGAAAGTAAGATTCAGAAGCTTTGAAAACCACTGTAGAGATCTGCATCTGGTTAAGAAAGAAGAGACATGATGTTTTCACATTTGTACTCATTTTCATGTGATGCAGTTTACTTTAACTTATATGAAATTTAACTTGTATTACATTCATTGTAGAGGAGTCCAGAGCATCCAACAGTACTTTGGGAATTCATAAAGAAAACTTGAAGGAATTCTTAACTTCCCAGACATTATATTTCAAGTTATACTAGATTCTGAAGATGCTTGTCTGAAGTCTACAGGCTCCAAAATAGACATTTCTTTTCAGAAATACTTGGTAGAAAGCTGGTGTGCTTTCTTATTTAATTTTTTGTATTCATATTAAGATTTATTTATTGTGTTACTTAATGGTGTAGTTATACTAAACCAATAGTTTCCCTGGATGGTAAAAAATAAGTGAAGAAGTAGAACTTACCCAAGAATGGTATATTGTTTCCTAATTGTTCTTATTTTTCAATATAAGGAAAAGAAGAAAACGTAGACAAAAAGAGTAAAAAGGAATACCAAAGAGTAAATATTTAAAAAAATTAGAAAAAATAATATTGGGAAGTTTACATTTAGGAATTTGAGTGCAACACCTGTAGGAAGGAGAAAGCTATGTTTGCATGGATTCAAGAAATTGCCTTAAATGCCACTAGGACCCTCAAATGCTAATGTGAATTTGCCCTTTGCTAGTTTTTTTTTTCTAAGATAGCAAGGAGTTTTTGACACACTTCCCTTTACCTCATGACACCTTCTGGAAGGAAGAAAGGAAGGAAGGAAGGGAGGGCTTGCATTTCTTTTCATGTACACTAGTGCAAAGGAGAAGAAACTTCTGAGAAATTATTGCACCTACACTGCAATAAGCAGTTTTGAGGTCATGATCCATGTCAAAAATAACTGGATAGAAGAACGCACAAAATTTGTTCAGGTATATTAGGGAAATCAGAGTCTAAGTAACTTTTTGCCTTGACCTAAGAAATGTTCTGGACAGACCTGGATGTGTAACAGCTGAGGCAAGGACCTGTGTGTACTCAGAAGGAGATGCAAGAGAGCATCTCAGACACTATCTCAAGCAGACTCCTCCCTGGAAATTGGACAGTTCTTCCATTTGTGAGTAGACCTGTGTTACCTTCATACACTATTGAATTCAAATTATCAGTTGTTGATTTTTGTTGTTTGATTTTGTACTAGAATGAAACAAGGAGAGCTGTGCATACAAACCAGGCAAGGATGAAGCTTTAGGCTGCATCAAGATTTTCAAGATATATTTCTTAGTATATGGAAAACAGTTCTGAAATTCAGTTGAGAAGCCACAGGCTTGGGCCCTGGGGTGCAGAATGCTCTTGAGATTACTTTCTTTACAATTGTAAAAGAGAATTCTTCTGAGATTTCCAGCTTCTGGAAAATGTTGAAAATGTCCACAAACAGCTTTTTCAACAATATGCCACAACTTCATCTGCTCTTCGTATTGAAGATGTGGAGTGACAGTAAAAGAAATAACAGTGAATAGTACCTGAAGCCTCATATAAGTGCAGTTAGCAGAAATAAAAATATGCATGTTTTATAATGACATAACATTCAAGACCAGTAATCAAGATAAAGTCTCCCACAGCTCTAGGAATGTTGCAAAATTGGTTAAAAGTCCTTGCCAAAAATTCTTTTAGTATGATGCTGATTGTGAATGTATCAGATCTTTAGAATAAAAAAGTTATGTAAGAACAACAGCAAAGAGAGAACCCAATGTTTAGCCTAAGCAGCTGTTCTAGAACCATGAAAGTTCTGTTAACACTGGGAGATTTTATCTCACTTTCACATCTTGATAGCTTCATGACTAGCTCCCAACAGAGTGACTATTGTTCTAAAAAGTTGAAAATTTAGGCTAAGTATTAATACTAGTAAGATTTTCTTTGACTTTACTAGTTAGCAAGGTGATGACCATGTTTCAGAGCAACCATAAGCAAAGAAATAATTGAGCCAAGCTCACTGAAGCTGTCAAGATAAACACAAAGAGGATTCAAATTATTGGAATCATAAATCTTTAACAAGGTTATTAATTCAGCCATTTACTTCAGGGATGTTAATAGCATTCTGAGTGTTCCTAGAATTAGAGTACCCTATGCCAGAAAACCACTGATGGAAAAGTAGTAATGAGTTTTGCAGCTTTTAGAACTATAGCATTTTTAAAAAATTCTAGTAATATCTGATTTGATGTGTGCAATGCCACTAATATCAATTCACACTTCTACAGAAAAAACATTGCTTGCAATGTGAACTTATTCACAGATTTGAAATAGTAGAGGAACTGAACCACAGAGGAAGTTCCAACTTCAAATGGAACATGTTGTGTGATTTTACAAGTGTTTTGAAAACTGCCACCTAATTTTCATAGGATGGTTTTGGGTTGTAAGGGACCTCAAAGATCATCTAGTTCCAATCCCCCTGCCACGGGCAGGGACACCTCCCACTAGACCAGGTTGCTCAATGCCTCATCCAGCCTAGCCTTAACCAATTGCAGGGAGGGGGCATCCACAACCTCTCTGGGCAACCTGTTCCAGTGTTTTACCACCCTTACAGTAAAGAACTTCCTTCTTATATTTGGCCTAGATTTCCCTCTGACATTGCTACATAGCCCTGTAACTACTAGTTGGAAGCTTCAGCTCCAAAATTGACTGTGCCATTTTACACTTGTAACACTTTTCTAGCAAAAGTAACCCTAGGATTTGGATGAAGTCAGAAAGTTGCAGACATCCTACATAACCTATGAGACAGATAGAGAGAAGCTAGTTCATGAGCCTGAGTGCACAAGCAAATAGAGCTTGCAGAAAGCTCTAGAAACACTTTTGCTCATCATTAAACCACTCCTTCATCAACAATGCATCACTGCAAACCATTCAACTTGACCTGTGCAGGTGATGGACTTTCAAAAACAATGTTGATTACCTTCTATGTGAGCACAAGGTAACCTAAAAGAGAATTCAAATAAGCTGTGACCTTCCCCATTCCTTCTTAACTCTCAAAACAAGTCAGTTCAGGAATCATGAGTAGCTTCCCACACTTATTTCTCCCTTCTCAATATTCTGTTCACAGTTCACAAAACTCCAGGATCCCTGGAAATGTATAGCTGAGCCAGTTCAGACACAATTGCCCCTTGGAAACTGGAATGGTTCTCATGAGCTTTGGATAGTTGAATAATTCCTGCTGAGAATAACACTGCTTACCCTTTCTTTACAGTCTATTTATACTCCCATTTTTTTAAAGTTTAAGTCTTCTACTCCCTGGCATTCCCAAAGACTAATGTCCTGCAATATTCAGCACAATATGCTTCTGATTTAACTTTCGCTTCCTTTATTTTCAAAATGAATAGTTTCATCTGCTTTTCATCCATGAGAAAGTCTCTGCAGCCATTCTTCACTTCATTTTGTTCAGTTAAGGGTCTCAGAGATGTCAGGTTAAAATAAAAGGTGAATTGGGACAGTTTGAGATATTGTTCAAATGTTGCCTTCTTGCATCCCACGGTCTAACGTGCCTCCCTCCATCATTTGCAAAGATAATTATGTGAAATAACAGAACAACATTTTAATAAATACATTATTGCAAGAAAAATTCACCTCATTGCTGAGATTTACCTACTGTAATTTTCCCATTGAGTGCCTCTTTACCACTTGAGCTAAAACATAAGACAAAAAAATCACTTGTTGATTTGTACTGATGGAACGTTATGGTAACATCTCCATACAGAGATTATTTTCTAACTCCTATTACATCTCACATCTGCCACAGACAGTGAATGTATCTGTTTCCATGTTTTGCTCAGAAGGAAGAAGCATTTATCAGAAACAAATGACTAGTTTATCACCAGGACCCTCTTTCCCCATTGAGCACATATTCTGTAGAGCTATTGTTAGATAGTTACATTACTATATTTCTTACTAGACGGGGAGTCTAAAAGAAAGAATACATTAGTCTGATGAGCTTGGGTATAGTTTCCTGAATCAATACTACTTCTTCAGCTCAGTCATAGTAGCAGACAATTGCATAATGAAGCTGTCTGTCTTTATTTACACAATGTATTTCTGTATTCAGCAGGCCAGAAAGAATAGTTCTGTGTAGCAGCTGTCATTGTGTTTTTTGCTTATCTCTGTCCTGTCTGCCAATGTTATAATTCACCAGCTGACACCCGCTTTGGCAGAGTCCAAGTGCAGTGACTCAGTGCCAGAGTGACAACAGTGCTCTGAACTATGACACGATTCATCCCCTTCCCACTCAGCAACAGGACGCTCTTTCGACTTTTTCTCTCTATTCTCCCTCTTTTTTTTTTTTTCTTCACACTTTGTGGCCATGGAGCTGGAGCAAAAGAGAGCTCTGGGAAAGAGTCATGGCCCTGTTACTCACTGTAACAGGGGGCTGTGGGAAGGAAGGCAGGGTAGGCTGTGAAGAGCAATGGTGAGGGTTGGACACTCAGGAGGAGACAATCTGGAAGCTTTGGTTTTGAGAAACAGGGAGGGTATGAGGTCAGGCTGAAAAGGCAATGTCCACATCATAGATTCATGTGTGCTTTTGAAAATGAAACATGAAGAGCTGATTTTTTTTTCCTTTTTTGCATTAACATTTCCAAGAACATTCTCCCTCAAAATTCTAGTGTTATTCTTTGAATATTCATAGAAAATAAAAATAGATTATAACATGCTGATGAAAGAAATTCTTTTTTGCCCTTGTTTTGGGTAGTTCATGCCAAAATCTCTCTCTGTGTCTGTTCCCTAGGGGATATAAAGCTATGACAACTGTCAATTGTATATTCATAGACTTGTCTGTGAGAGAAAATTCACATGGACAGTTATTTCAGTTTAAGCACCACATTTGTTAAATGAAATATAAAATCTTGAAACTGAAATTGCAGCTCCAGTCTGTGATTTACAATTTAAGATCAGATTTTCTTGTCTATGTAGCACCCTTGTTTACTCTGGGAATCTGAAGTATATCATGCTATCATAGCTAGGAATCTTGTATTGAGTTCATAATGGTGACCAAAGTAACTGTAAATTTTTTTCCTGAACATTCGGTGTTCTATTTATGCAGTAGAAGAGTGAAAAAAAGGGGGAACGAAAGAAAAAAGAAGAAAAACAAGAAAGAGAAGGTGGAAAAGCAGTGAAAAGGGGAGGAGAAAAGGAAAGTGAAAAATAAAAGGAAAATTGAAAAAGAGAGCAATAGGTGGTGAGAAAAGAAGGGAAGAGAGAAGAGAAGGGAAAAGTCCAAGCTGATTAGAGTATCAGGGAGAGTATCAGCAGGGTAGCCCAAATCCCAAAAACTTTTCTTTCACAAAGACATGCCTGATGACAAGGAAGTGTGCTGGAAATGTGTTGAGAGGAGAGGGAAGTGAATGGAGCAGGATGTGATTAACCTGGAAAGCCTCCATTGTGCTGCATCCTGATGGGCTGCCACTGCCAAGAGCAAAGTAGCATCCAGGTATCCAAGTAAGAACATCATTTGGAAAGAAAAGTAGAAATGCCAGTAGAAATGTCAAAGAAGAAAGGGCATGGGACCATGCAGGCAGGAGAACTGGTTGTGAATGATCTGTCTCCTGCCTTTCACACATATCTCTTATGTTAACTCCTGGGAAAGAGAAGGATCCTTTAATACAGATGAAAGCTTACTCGTAAGTGAGAAGAGTTATCTTGTTTTTAAATGAGTTGGTTATGCAATCATTGATGTTTAGGGGAGATCATCTCAGACTAACTCAAAATTGACACTCACAGGTGGGGGAATTCAGATGTCAGTATTGATTTAAACCTCTGAAGTGAGCTGTGGCTAATAAGTGGGCATCAACTTTTTTTTTTGTTTTTTTTCACATACTAAAGATTAAACAGAAAGTTCTCCAGATTTTTAAATGTTTTTTTAAATACTGCACATCACCTGTAGTCTTGTTAGTCCTCCCTGAGGCCATTATCAACCTGGACACCAAAGCTAACTGAAACCAAAACTTTTCTATTAGCTAGTAACAGCTTGGGGATCTTTGAGACCCCACCTGGAGTATTGCGTCCAGTTCTGGAGCCCTCAACACAGGAAGGATATTGAGCTATTGGAGAGGGTCCAGAGAAGGGCCACGAAGATGGTCAAAGGGTTGGAGCAACTGCCCTATAAGGACAGGCTGAAGGAGTTGGGGTTGTTCAGCCTGGAGAAGAGAAGGCTCAGAGGGGACCTCATAG
>VZTY01011099.1:268386-308170 GCA_013400935.1 Turnix velox
CTAGTGGGAGGTGTCCCTGCCTATGGCAGGGGGGTTGGAACTCGATGATCTTTAAGGTCCCTTCCAACCCAAACTATTCTATGATTCTATGAGAGCACTGCATAAAGGATCTAGTTGGACCAAATGACCTAAGTCCTTAAATATGAAGTATGATCTGGATGCCCTGCCTACTTCAAGGTATGTATTACCATAGGCATTTTGAATTTACTTTTCTTATCCATAATGAAAACTATCATTCAGTATTGCTTGTCTTTTTAATAGTCCCATGTTCACTCTAGGCTAATGAACTTAATGAACAAGCTGAAGCAAAGCAACACAAGCATCACGTAATGTCACCACTTCCTAACATATAAACCCAAGATTGTTCTTTTGATAATGAATTCATTAATTAAAAAAACAAACAAAAAACCCCCACAAACTTTCATTTTCAGCATAAAGGGATTTTAATGTCAATTTCACTAGTATTGAGATACAACTAATTGGATTGTAAATTTGTTAAATGCTTTTGCTATTGAATCCCACTTACAAAATCATCTTGGATCTTGGAAGATTGTTTTCCTCCTCTATTTTGATGATACTTCCTAGTAGCAACTGCAAAAAAACCAGTTTAATCCCAGAAGAGAAACCTGGAAACCATCTAAAGAAACCAAAGGGGAAAAAAATAACAGTGGAACAGAAACACTTGAAAAAGAGGGTTTCCCTGGCACACACAGCTTCCCAGTGACTCCCAACATTGTTTCACTCTCCCAAAGGCACAAAGCCCAATGTCTGTGGCAGGCTTTTGTAGCAAAACTGACTCCCACGATGCCAGAAAGAAAGAAAGAGGAAGAGAGAGAGAGAGAAAAGACTATGCTGCTAGTTTCTGCAGTATGAGCCAACTTGGAAACTTTAATTATTTAAATTAAATATTCGAGGACATATGGAAAGCCTTGGGAAAATGGAAATTAAGATCATAGGAGACCATCCAGGAGAATTAATCATTCTGGCAATTTATATACACACATAATTTTTTTGTTGCCAACAGATAATGACCAGAGAGTCAGCAGCTCTAGTGAAATAAGAGGAATGGAATTAGTGAAGAAAGAAAAACTTCAAATGACACTATTGGAATGAATGCAACATTGTGGTTTAAAAGCTGGTTTGGGACAGAAATTGAAGGACTCAACATGGGATCCTTTGGTGTGCAAAGAAAAGGATATTTGAAATGGACAATGATAAATGATAAACTGTACAGAAAGTAAAAGTAGAACAATTTCAGATGACAGATTTTCTGTGTCTTTCATTCGAATTCTTAAGGTAAGGGGAAATAGCTAAGAGTAAGCATGCAAGAGCCATGGCCTACTTTGCTCAGAAAACTGTATAAAGCTGAATTATATACTTGGGGGATATGACATAACAGAAGGCAATGAAAAGAACAGAAATTAAAACTAAAAGATAGAATGAAAAATTTCAGTGAATAAACCTTAGCTCTGTCTGAATGTCTTTAAAATCATAAGAACAAACTTTGGGTATAAGAAGAGACCTGAAGAAGGGCTGATGTGTTTAAGCTACTGACTCAGAGACTCAGCTGAGTCATACTTCAGTCCAACTGAACAAACCTTTAGTGTGTGAGTAATATTTTACTGCTAGTCTTTGATATCAGAATAATCCTGTTTCACTCTGCAGTATTCCAGCCACACAACTGCCTTTTCCAACAACTGAACTGGATAAAACCAAAATATCAGCTATTCCCTTTGACTTGCTCTGAATACAGGTGTCCAGGGCTAAAGGCTGAATAACCTGAATAAATATGTGTTGAAACCTGAGGTTCAGGCTTTCCATCTATATTTAGCTGATCCATTGACCAACACGACTATATGATTTAAAGAATGGTGTCTAGCCAATCGGCCACCATAGCTTAACTAAATGGGATCAACTTCCTATTTACAGCTAGACTGAGAGTGATCTTTGATTGCAGAACAAAGTTTAATTTCAAGCATGCAGATCTGCAAGACAACTGACAGTTTCTTTCCCATACCTTGGAGATGAACCAAATATTGCCTGTGGGTTGCTACGCTATTGTGTTCTCTCCTGCTCCATCCTACACCATGCTCATTGCCTTAATACTTGAAAGAATCCAACTGCTGTCAATGGCAGAGATATCTCTAGTTTCTTTCTTGTTCCCAACCAGAGAAGGACAGATATTATTTTAGTTTTGAGATGAGAGTTTATACTGAATAGAGCGGATAAAGGAACAAGGATGCTACTAAAATCTGTTTTTAAGACTTATTTTCCCCAAGGAGAACATTATACTCTCTGAGAAGTCTTGTTTCTCTTGAAAAGGTTTATTTCACCATCACTCATGCTCTTCAGAAGGAGCAAAAATCTACATCTCATAATTGCAGTTAATTTTGATATACTTTGGATCTTGAATACTTTAAAGACAGTGTACTTTGAACTTGATTCTACACCTTCTTTGAAGTCATTATAAACAACAGAAGATGCAATGGATCCTGCTCCTAATCCTTGAGAAATGCACATTATGTTTGTTCTCTACTACTTAGCAGTTATAATAGTGAGACAGCTTCCTTTACAGATCTACTTTGCTTTGGCTAAGAAGAGAAATGGTAAAAAATCTGAAAATGAGGTCATCATTTACCACATATGATACAAGGAATTAGCTGCATGTGAATCTTCAACATAACCAATTTTTGGGTTTGAGTTTTTAAATTTTTGCTGAGCATAAAGAGCATTTCATTATACACATGAGCATGCATTATTCAACAAATGAGGATATATTGTGGATATATTCTCTTTCTGCAGGACTCCACATACTCCTCATCCTTCTGAAGACCTCAGAGGAGGCAGCACATGATTGGAATACAGCTTTCTTTACCTGCTCACTGTCTCCATCTGCATCCCACTCCCTTGGTGGGACTGACTGTAAATCATCCTATGCCAGTCACAAACATGGTAAAAATTGCAAGTATGGTTCAGCTACTCTCTATAGGAACTACCATGAGGTCATTCTGTGTGTTCAGTCTATGTTACACAAGGAACAGCACATGTTCCTTGCACCACACTTGGAATACACTATTCACCCCACCCTTGAGCAATTGTTACAGATAAACAAGATTTAAAGTCTTATAGACAAAGAGAAGACATCTGTCAATGATGCAGCTCTAGAAGGCATCCAAAAAACTCTCCAAGAGTTTCTTGGAAGACACTCCTTACAAGTCTTCTTCAGAAATCTTCCACAATTTAAAGACTGAAACTATACAAACAGAAAAAAAGATGAGAAATTTACTGAATACTACTTAATGCTTGGCTAGAATTTTAATCTTCTTTCTACCTCCTAATGTTTTAAATGATTTTTCTAATGTAACCAGCTGTCTCTGAAGTATTTCCGAATTCAAAACTTTGCTAAATCAAATAGGTTTTAAAAAAAATAAACTAGAAGCTCATGCTAAAATTCATCTAGTTTAGACCCTAGTATCTGCATTTTACTAAAATATATGCACAGTAAATTAAAGCTCAAAAGTTGAGACATCTGCAAAAACAAACTGAACATTGTTTTTAGCTTTTCTTCTGAATCGTTCTTTGATTAGCTTTCCAGTGAAGAATCTCACTTGGAATATAAGAAGGTGTCTTCTTCTTTCCATCAAGCACTTTATGTTTGCTTATTTACTACCAGCTGCTCATGTTAAGAATTACAGAGATTCACAGGGATCTGTGAGTGTATGGTAGGTAATAAATCTGCCAAAGATTATCGAGTTTTGTGTATTTTAACATGCTGTGATGCGACCTTAATCTCTCTAAGTCTAAAGAAAAAGAAATTCAGCCTCTTTATATAAGATCCGTTATGTACATGAAGATAATGCTGTTTGCAATTCGATTCTGATGTTGAATCTTGATTCTGCTGATAGATTCTTGGCATGTGCAATGGAAAGGTCATACAGAAGATGTGGCTTTGTGTTGTGCAATCAGCAAAAACTGGATATTTTCAATGTGATAGCAATACTTTAATTGCATCTTGAGATTCTTTTTTCTTCTGGAATTTTAAAACTGTAACTAGTGCAAAATACAATTCACTACAAAGGTATTAGTGTTTGTTTGAATTAATGTCAAGGATATCAGATTTTTTTTCTCATACAAGGCTTAGTACAATAGTAGAGTCTTTGCTGCCTTCATGTTTTACAGAGTAAGAGCAGTAGTAAGTCTTAAATCCCTGCATAATGCTAAATAACAGGGAAAATCCTTCACGAAGTGAAAAGAAAGGAGAAGATTTCTTAATGGCCTCTTGTAGTGAGTTTAAAAGCTACAAGGCAAGTTTGTCCAAGTTTTAGCTTCAGAATTCTTCACATTCTTTCATCTCCTCTGTAAATGTTGGCTAAATCATATGATTTTTGTCATAGAATAGTTTGCGTTGGAAGGGACCTTAAAGATTAAGAGTAGTAAGAAACTGAGGTTATTTGCACCATATTATTCCATGTGTATTCCTACAATGTTATTGTTGCATTATTATTATTATTTAATATTAGTTTTCCAGTAGTCCTAGAGGAACTGTAGAGATTTGAGTTTCACTACACTAAGCACTCTGCAAACAGATTTATTCCTTGCTGAAGCAGTGTGTAGTTTAAGGTCTTGTCACTGAAGGGACAATGGAAAGCTAAAATGAATTAATTCACTCTGTGAAATTCAGCTCTATTTGTTAAAATATAACAAACTCTGCAGGTTGCCCCCTGGAAGTAATGTGCTCCTGCTAGCTGCCATTTAAATCCTGAAGGAGTTACAATTTTCTTTTGTGTTCTTTTTGCAAATTTCAGCATCCAGCCAAGTGCAGGTGAACACATACAGTCAGAATTCCATCTAAAGGAAAAACAAGTTACTGACCATTCAGGACATAAAACCAGCAAAATCTGGGCTCAGAAAGATACACAGGAAGAAAAAGACAAGAGGTAAAGAGTAAAAATAAAAGCCTTAGTGTGCTGTCTCTTCAGTTCATTTCTGGATGTGATTTTTGTATAACATTGTCTTTACACTAATCAGGTATGGATTTACTGAAGGAGTCAAGGAGTGTGAGAGACCCTTATTAGCACTCCCCCAGCATGACAACCTGCTCAAAGATGCAGCAGCTCTGAGCCCAGCTGCTAATCTTCCATGAGTCCCAGCCAAACCACCACAGTGCATTCTCAGAGCATATGTACAGTCCCAGTACGGAGGTAAGATGACTCAGACTTACACAAAGCATAGCCCATACACAGATGGTTAAGGCTTTGCCTGCTCACTATGCTGTTCACATAAAATAAGGTCAGCACATCCCAAAGGTGTTAGACTCACAGATTATGAACTGCACAGGCTCAACCTCTTCAGATATCCTGAATGAAGTATAGGAACCCTAAGTATAATTTTTGTGGATGTGGTCACCTCAAAGTTCTCCTTTGGTTGTGTTGTGTCAATTCCAACTAAATTTCTTTGCAAAATGATTACCCTTGTTCTGAGCTATCAAATACAGTTCTCAAAGTGTCTAAATAGATTTACAGATTGCTCTCTACATTTTCACATATTCAATTGTTCACACAGGTGATGGAATGACCAGCTCTCTAGATTTGTTTGGTAATTTGTGAGTACAGTTACTGTGGGTGTGATAATTATTTGAGATGGTAATGGTAGTAAGGTAAGAAGAGCACTTGAAAATGATACTTCTATGACAAAATATGATGACCATGCACTAAGAAGTAGTCCAGACTAAAATAAAATAGGAAGATATTGACAGATATGATATAATGGAGATAAACAGAGCCTAATGTATGACTAACAGAATTTAGTCAGAATCTTTTGGCTCATTTCAGTGCGATTTGGAACAATCTTAAAATACACATCAACACCTGTATTTATTTACTCTGAAAAAAAACCCAAACAACAACAAAAAAACAAACAGAGAAGTGAAAGTCACAGGAAATCTCATACAGATACTAGACCTATGCTCAAAGACAGTCTTATCACTAAGGCACTATGCATAAATACATCTCCTAATGTTTCTTGGGTCTGGGGATGTATGTTGGTTTGCATACATACTGCAGTCTTCTCTGCCACAGCCAAAGTATATCCTATCTGCAGTCTACAAACTTTTCCTGGCTCCATGACTATTCACATTTTAGTCCATAGGTGATAAAGACAGTAACAATTTTGTTTAATTGAGTACTGTGTTGAAATTGATATTATATCACAGAATTGCCTTTTAGTCTTAAAATATATTCAAAAGAGAATATNATTATAAAGACAGTAACAATTTTTTTTTAAATTAGTTGTGTTTAAATGAGTTCTGTGTTGAAACTGATATATCACAGAGTTGCCTTTTAGTCTTAAAATATATTCAAAAGAGAATATATCAACAACATTGATATTAGTTAATTATTAGTTAATTAATTAGATATCACTGAGTTAGGAACTATTCTGGCTTGAGATCACTCTGTTTGGATAATCTGAGTGCTCCAGGTTACAGCAGGATTTCTTAGGATTCAAAAAGTTTAACACATGGTCAAGGATACAATACACATATTTATGTGCATGAGATATGTATACTTTTAAAAAAAATATATATATGTATAAAGCCTTATCCACAACTGATGGCTTTAATAAGAGCTTCCTTCAAGGAAATGAATTTTAGTCCTCATAAGCATCTTACTTATCCAATGGATTTTTATGCAGTTTCATATTACCAACAGGAAATATTTATGCAGATTTCTGAATACCTAGAAGAGTAAGTATAACATGGAGAAGGAGAATTTTGAAGCATGAGAGCCATGTTCCAACTGGATACCCTTTCAAAGAGCAAAGATATTGACAGCTTTAACATCAATTACAGAAATCATATTCTTCTCAGTGTGGTATGAAACCATGTTTGTTTCCATGATTTTTTAGATCTTCATGTATTTGAAAGAATCAAAAGGAGTAAGGAAGGTTCTTCATATTTCTCCAAAACAGTGCTTATATCTAGTCAGTGTGTAAACAATCACCATAAATAATTCAATTTATTTGTCTGAGTTGGCTCTTTGACATTAACCTGGGGCCTAAATGGATTTTTACAATCTCAAAGCATCAGGATATGTCAAAGATTAAAAGTACTCCTACATCAGTTGGTACTCTGTGATTTAACGTGCCCTTATGGAATTTCTCAGAAAATTTCCACTTAATTTGTATTTTTCTTAGAAGATCTAAATGAGCATATAGAGATAGTAGAGAATAAAACACTTTTTGATAGCTCTTTAACCTGAAATGGAAGTTACCTCTTTCAAAATGAGAAAGAATGGTGTTTTCTTTAAGGACAACCAAATTTTTAATGATGTTTTCACATGGTTTTAGTAAAGTTGTCTTGACTAAGATGTGTTTTCTATTTTAAGCTTATTTAAAAGCTGAAAAGTTTCATTATTTAACATTTTTTTCATGTTATGTAGAGCTACTAGGAAAAAAATTCCATGTTGAAAGCAGGGATTTGGCCATGTAGTTCTCATTATCTTCAATGAGATTCAGATGCCTAACTCTCTGCCTTGACTTTGAATAATAATATACATGTGTACACATACTTCTGTGTTTTACTAGAGCTGTTCCTCTCTGAAGATCAGAGATGTGTATTTCTACCAGTGAATGTGCTTAGCTCTTGCTGAATTTTTCTGAGAAGCATTTCAAGCAGATTTTGTCCTAGCAGTGTTTTCACTTCACATGAACCCTGGTTACTCTTCACAAATACTTCTCTAATGAAGTTTATTTTGCATATTTGGGGAACTGATGCCCATTTTTCAAGCAAATAAATTTCTAAAATAATGGAAATTCATGTGTGTTAATTGTTAAATTATTTTCAATAAAGAGATGCACAAACACCACTGTGTTAGCTGGAAGATTAGTTGAGTACTACCAGCAAAGAATTTCACATGAAGTCACCATCAAAGTACTTAAGGAGAAGCTTCTCTGCTGTTTGGGACCTTATGAAGAATAGTAATTATGAATTATTAATAATTATCAGGCTAATCCTTCTTTGAAAGAGAAGCTATTTGCAGCATAACAAGTTCTGTAGGTAAAGTGCAAGAGCTCTGCTTAGAGAGTAGTTTTAAACCTTTACTACATTTGCCCTATAAGTGATAGCTATAGTTCTTCTTTGAAGTGACTTTGTACTTCAGTGTCTGGCAAGGTGATCCACATACAAAAACTGTTGCATTTTGTCTCCATTTGTAGCTGAAAAAAATCAACTTCTCAATGTACCTTCCAGGAAATGGGCTCTACCTTGACTAGTATAAAGAAAATGCACCTCCTTTTTTGATTCGATGAGGCTTCCTGGTTTCCTGTGAGATCAACATGAATCACAAATGCTTGGGATGTGTAAACAGCATGAAAATTTTACTGAGATGTGATAAGATCCTGAAGTGACCAGGGTGGAACCACATCTTGCTTGATTTCCTCTTGAAATGATTGTGTCAGATGATGTTGTCACTGTTTGATCTCTAAAAAAATGTTTGATTTAATTAAAAGCAAACTCAAACCCCTTCAGAATATCTCCCAATCTCTGAACTTAACCAGAGCAACTTTCCCTTCAAATACAGAAAGCTCAGTGCTTCAGACTTAGTAAATAAAAGGCTCAAAGAGAAAGTTAACAGTAACTTTGTAAAACTGGTCTTGTCCTTTCTTCCTGCTTTCCATGTGAGTAAGGCTTAGCATGTTCCTTGTTGATAATTCCTCTCAAGTGTATCTCAGTTTTCGTGTTTTTATCACTGTCTGCCTCTTGAGGCAATGTTGAAGTGTCTCCACACCAAACTGAAGCTGCTCTCAGAGCATCTTACATCCCTCCAAGATGCTCACTCTGACCCTACCATGAACAACCAGGTCATGGCACATGAGGAGCTTCCTTCTCATCTGTTCATTTCCATGCTCCTTCAGTGGTACATCCCAAGAGAAGTACTTGCACAGCAAGTTGCAAACAAACACATTAAATGGTTTTGCCCTTAACTATAAAGTGCCTAGGTGCTTTAGGAAGCAAATATCTAAAAAGAATAAGTTATAGAGATTAAAAATCCAAATAAATACACAAAAAACCCCAAAACAAACAAACAAAAAAAAAGCAAGCATGTCTTTGTAGCTAGTCCTGTTTAAATGTTGACCAGACATGATGCTTATAACACTGGGAGTACAGTCTTATACCCTAATTTGTCTTCACCAGAACTATTGAAGTCACAGGTCATGCTGGGTAGTAAGAAATTATATTTTTTGCACAGAGCATATAAAAGCCAATGTCTTCCCTTTCCTCTCAGGTGCAACCAAGTCCCTTTCCTGTTTATTTGAAGAATTTGCTCTCGCTGTCTCAATTTCTCTCTCTCCTCCTCTCGGCTGTGCAACCTACCATGTGTAGTTATAACATAAACCAGACGTGGTATTTGGTTTTCATTTGTTTTTTTCATCTAGTGAGATCTGTTTTCTGCAACAGAATCAACTCTGGCAGCATCAATTATACAGTCTTGCATCAATTCCACAAACATTTAGATTATTTGCCACACTAACTGAATGCTAAGTGGGAAACGGAAATGTTCTCACAATAATACTGACAGCAGACACCATATTCTTCAGAATGCCCACTTTTTTTAGAGGCATTTAGCTTCACACAAGACCAGATATCTGTAATGAAAAAAATCTATTTGTTCCTTCCCTATCCACTGCAAGAGCTACACCACAGAGACATTAGTGTTACAGTGTAGTTTTAAATATACAAGAAGGAATCAGCTTGAAATCTATTATTATTACTATTGCTATGACTACTATGATCACATTTTTGTAGACTGTGCTAGGTTTTATTCATATGCACAAGAGTCTTTACACCTTAAGTCACTATTTAACAACCGAATGTAAATTCCAAACAAAAATTTTCTCTTGCATCCTGACCAGTCTTCACATCTTTCTTTGGATCTCGGTTCTCACCCTTTTGATTAATCAGCATCACAAATCTCATTTTCGGATGCTTGTAGACCTGCAGCACATTTGGTGTCATCATGCCTATTCCATTCAGAACAATGACACTGCCTAAGTTATTGCCCTATAAAGTAAGTTTATGAGAGTCTCTTGCAGTTTTCTGCTTCAAGGTGCTAAGCAGAGAAATATATTAATTGATTTTTTTAGTCTAGTGGACAGACACAACAAAAATAAAAAATACCTCAACCAATAAAGCTAATTTTCAAATATGTGTTTATTTTTGGCACATATTTATTTCCATGCTATCCTTCTCTCACTGTAAACACTTCAAGATGAGTTAAAGATTTCATTTACGCTATATTTCTAAAAAATAATATAATTTGCTTGTTAATAAAGCTAACATTACTAGAAAATAAAACCTTCACTGATAAATTTCACTGGGTAATCTGAGTGAATATTTTCCTTATGTGAATGATTTCCTTATGTTATGGCATTTATTGTATGTCTCCAGTTTTCCTTGGTTTTCCTTCCTTGTTTCCCTTTTTATTTTATCTCTGTAAGGTTGTTATCTTTTTGATAACACAGAATAAAAATCTCAACTAACTATTCAACGTTTACTTCCTGCAGGGCAAGATAAGTACCTATTAAGTTTTTTCTTCATGGAGATGTTTCATAATTACATTCATGATTTTATGACATATCATTATTCAAACTCCTACTATATCCTGTTTGCTGTCATCTTAAAGCTACTTTTGGCATTCCTCTTGTCTGGTTTCTCTTTTGCAGCTGTGTACAGCTTTAGTATAACTTTCTTTTTGTGAGACAGCTGATCATAGGTCAGTTTGTATTGGATTTTAAAATCACCTACTTCCAACTCCCCTGCCGTGGGCATGGATAACTTCCACTAGACCAAGGTTCTCAAATCCCCATCCAACATGCTCTTGAACATTTCCAGGAGTGGGCATCCACAGTTCATCTTGGCAAACTGTTCCAGTGTCTCACCATCTTCACAGTAAAGAATTTCTTGCAGATGCCTAAGCTAAATCTTCTCTCTTTCAGTTTAAAATCTTCACCCCTCTTTCTACCACTACAGTTCCCAAGAAAAGAGTTCTACCTCATCTTTCCTGTTGGACACTTTGGTTGCTGGAAGGACACTACAAAATTTTCTTGTAGCCTTCTCCAGGCTGACCAGTCTCAACTCTCCCAGCCTGTCCTCATAGGAGAGGTGCTCCTGATCTTCTCAGCTTCCTCCAGCGGGTCCCCATCTTTCCTGCAATATGCACTTTAGAGTCCTTACAGTTTACTAATGTTTTTCTGTGGGCACTTGTCTAACAGCTCTGTAAGTTTTTCTCAGTTTTCTGGTTTATTACCAATTCATATTGTATGGAAATTCACTAACATATCTTCTAGAACATGAATGAATTAAAAAAACAGAATTAAAACTCACTGATGCAATTTCTCAATAAGTAACAAATCCAAGTGGATGCCCATTTTTGCTAATTGGCATTATTTCTCTCAATCACCTTGTCTATCTTCAAGTTATTTCTAATCTTAGTGCTTTGGGGTTTTTTCCTTAAATAAGATCTTTGAGATAAACAGATTTTGCAGACACATTCATTTCTTATAAAATCATAATCATATGTTAGGAAAGTATGAGAACTCAAGTTTTCTATCCAAATTCCAAATTGAATAACATAGAATTCCAGGACACTGAAGATTTGGAGAGTCCAAGAATATAGGGGAAACGGCATTAAAAACCAGAATAATTAAATTCCCAGATGGGTTTATAACAGTGAGAAAGGGACTGGATTAAAGGTTAAAATCAGTTTCTGGTGGATACAGATTTTTCAGACTTCTATGAGGATAAGATTCTGATTGGTTTTATTAGTTCATTTCAAATATACATTTGCAGATTTAAGTCAAATTTTCACTCCTGATCTTTTTTTAACCTCTTTCCCAGTTTTGTATTGCTTTGTGTGGGATTGCTTTCTTTAAAAGGGGATACTTTCTTGGAGCTAGACTCCAATTAATCTTTTACAGAATCAAAATCAAACAATTCTTGATCTAATGAAGGTGGCAGCATAATTAACCAATAAAGTAGTGTGATATCATTTAAGCAACTAGGTCTACCCAGGAGAACAATGCTTGATTATTCTGGAAGATTACAATTTTAACAGACAGAGGAAAAAGTATCTGTTTAATATGTTCTTAATTTATACAGCTCTTTTATTTTGCTAAACAAACAATAAATGCTCATCTGTGGGTCTGCAGGAGCATCGTATACTTCCATATTCACAACTTGCAAACTTACTAGAAAATATTTCACAGATTTTGATAATAAATTCTTTTTATCACTATGCATAAGATTTTTAATGCAAACACCATGTTTACATATTGTATATCAAAATTAAATAAGACAGTTAAATTACTTTTGGCCCTACTGCAAACACAGTGCCATAAAAATTAACCATTAAGGATTAAGTCTTGGCTCCATCAAAGCAGTTAATGATGCAAATAATCTAAAGAATTTATCAGTTCAACACATAATTAAATCCTTGACTGGACTAAATCTCCAGATTATAATAGCAAAAATATGGAGAAATTTAAACTGGCTCCCTTGGTTTGTTTGGGGGGAGGTTGTCTTTCTTCTCAATTTAGGATATGTGGTTCTCAACTATAAATTTAAACATTTTTCTGTCCTTGATCTTCGACTTTTTGTAGTTCTGGCATACACCAAACTCCACCTCAAAAACTGGACCATCTTGTGAGCAACCTAGATGATAAGTGGAATGAACAAAAAGACCACGTAGCAGGGGGTTATAGAGCTAGTTCAAACTGATTTATTTACAACTTGAAAGTCCTAAGTGGCATATGATACAAAACACATCGAATGTCCATCAGACCTGTCACTTCCTCTGTTAAAAATAACCCCCTGAAATTTGTGCATAGAGGAAAATTCAAAAATGTGAGGGCAAATTTATTTCAGGAAGATTAATTTTAAGGTTTATTTTGTTCCATTGAATAACTTCACATAAAACAACTTTCTGAAAGTACTAACTGACCTTCTTCACAGTCTGGCCTTCTAATAGGTATTAAACGGGCAACTCGAACACTGAAGCTACAAAGTCACAAGCCATCCACAAACAGACCATTTCAGATAATTTCCATATTAGTAAAATTGAGCTGTTTGTCTTTCATTAATTGATACCTGAAATCAATTTAGGAGTTAAAACTAAAATGTTATATCTAAGCTATATATCTTAGATTACTTCAATATATTTAATATAGTCAAGCACTTTTAAACCAAAATAAAACTGCACAAAATTTAAAAAAATCAGTAAGGGGAGAAAAGCTTCTCCAATGTTTTCACTTCCTAGAAATTTAGGGTTATATAAAATATATTTCCATACCCAGAAATATCATGACAGCCAAGACTTCATAGCATTCTTTGTAACAGAAGCCAATTCTGAATAATTTGAACTTTTATTAGTGGAAAAAATGTAGTTGAACTCAAATGATTTAATTCAAATCCATATTGCAGAGGCATTCCAACTGCATGTGACTTCCTTTCACATATGTAAAAAATGCAGTTGCAGTTTTCTCTCTTATTTTTTGGCAATAATGTCACAAGGAGGAAAATTACAATGTCAGCTTGATCCTTTTTCAGTGCAGAATACTTGCTTTACATCTCTATTAAAACTGTTACAAAGGAGTTCCTGTTACCTTTGTGCAAACAAATCAATAAAAACTATGGAGGCAAGCACTTTTTGCTATAACATTAGTTTTTCAGCTCGGGATTTTTGTTGTGCTGCAGAAATAGGAGGAAGCATCTGTCCTAGTGTACTGTAAATTCAATCAGAAATTAACCTGTCCAAATTCAAGCATGCTATTTCTGATCTACTGAGGAAATGTGTTTTGTAACAAAGTTGCCAGCACTTAACTCCATGGGTCAGGTTTGGGTGACATTCAAAACTTCTAAAGAATATCTGAATCTTTACCTAATTGGATAATATTTCATTTTTTTCCATATAAGATACAATAATTTCTTTTTATGCAGAAGTAATTCACTAGCACTGAAGATTTTTGAGATAATTTTACCCAGATTTCATTCTGTGACACCCTTATTACACAGCTGCATCTACAAGATGCTACCAATTAAGCACAAGGTAACAAAGGCAATGGAAACCCTTCTCTCACATTTCCACAAGCTGCAGAATTAGATCCATATGACTGAACACACACTCTGTGGACATTCCTAACATTACTTGCAACAAGGGGCAATTTTTTGACCATCTGTACTGTAAGAGTCACAAACTGTGTTTTTTTCTTTATGATCTTTGTCTGCCTTTGCTTAAATGTGTGAGGGCAGACACCTGCAATTAGAAATTACACCACACAGAGAACAGCAGATCAAACAGATCCTTAGGACTCTCCTTCATGATGAAGAATTATTTATTCTGACATTCATCCTAGCAGTGTAAAAAAGACAAAGACTCAAGGATGATAAATGTACAATACCTTTATTCCCCACTGAAGAACAATATTGAAGAGAGTCATAGTTGTTATTTGAAGTAGCCTGGCTAGTAGATGTAGGGGGGTTATTGCCTCTCTACACTCAGAGCTGATGAGGTCTCACTTCAAGTATTGTGTTTTATTTGGCCCATCCCACTACAGGGATGTTAAGGTGCTGGATCATGTTCAGAGAAGGGCAAAAAAGCTGGTGAAAGATTCACAGAATAAGTCTTATGAGGAGCAGATAAGGGAACTGGGGCTGTTTATCCTGGATAATCTGAGGCTGATGGGAGATGTTCTTATGCTGTATAGCTACCTGAAAGGAGGCTGTAGTGTAGTGAGAGTCAGTCTTTTCCTAAATAACAACTGGTGGGACAAGAGGAAGTGGACTCAAATTTCATCAGAGTAAGTTTAGACTGGATAGTAAGAAAAATTTCTTCATTGAAAGGGTTTTCAGGCATTGGGACTGGCTGCCCAGGGAAGTGGAGGCAAGTAAAACATATGTATATGTAGTGCCTCGCAGTGGTTTTGGCCATTGGACTTGATCATCCTAATAGTCTATTCCAACCTAAATAATTATATGACTCCATGCTTATATTACTGTCACAATAGGAAAAGTTGGTCTGGAAAATATATTGACTGGATTATAGTGTGGAGAATGCTTGATTGGAGATTAGTTATTATGTTTAGTTGTTGAGTATACAGGATGTAGAAACTCCTGCTGTATTTAAAAGGTATTAAAGTCATTAAGATAGTATATATGAAACAAAAATGTCTACATCAATTTATGCAACATGATTGTAACAGGATCTAAAAAGGCAAAAAACAATATGAGGACTGACTTATCTGCCCGTAGACAAGCAAAGATGATGGGACAGGTGACCAAATCTGCCATGTAAATGTGTGCAGCAGAGCTGGTCATACCTTTGTAGTCCCTGGAAAGAAATCAACACACCCAGAAACTGATTCATCCTGTTCTAAAACAGATGTCAGACATAGGCCATATTGTTCTGAAAAAGCTTTCTAAGCCTTGAACAGAATATTTTGCACAGAAATACAAATCTTAAGCATTTAAATAGTAATTTCTGCCTAATTTCAGATTCTCTAACTGTGCAGCACTTAGGTTAGTGGTGCTGTGCTTTTCCTGACTCCTGCTGAGATCAGAATTTATAAGTGCTCAAATAGTAGGAGAAATGTCATGTTTACAAATCTTTTCAGTCTGGTGAGAAACAGGAAGAGACAGAAATAGCATTCTTGGATGATATTCTAGCAAAAGGCTCTCAGACATTATTCTTGGGGATTTGTCACAAATGTCTTACACTATGGTTATGTGAGTTTGCAGAGTGATAGAAATTAAAATCTGGGATATACATCCATATTGTTTTTCTATGAAAACAAAAAGGGTTTCCTATGACAGGAAGAAACTCCAAAAGGGAAGAAACATTTAGCAAACAAACTTATGTTAAGAATGCTTTGCTGGAAATATTTATACATTAGTCCTGGAAATTATACAAAATACAGTTTCACAGTGGTATCACTTGAATCAAAGGATCTCTGCATGTTAAGATATTGAATGAAGGTCCAAGGTTATCCTTTCTGATGAATTTTGTTTAAAAGTTCTTGACATGTGTTGAAATATGTTTCTTCCAACTGTCAAACAAAAACTGGCCTTTCTAAAAATTGTGCAGATTTCAGGAAAAGAATCTCTTCTACAAGACTGAAGTAATTGACAAAGTTCACAAGGAGGATCCTATTGGTAGCACTCATGCTATCTTTTCTTCAAGACTATATTCTCTTGTCATCCCTTCAACAAGGGTGTGTGAAACATGCTTTCAAGTCACTGGAGTTAAGGATAGTGAAAATCTCATGGCATGATAGAGGTACCAGCCAACCATTTATAGACTGAGTTTGCTTAAGGAGACTTTGAGAAGCATGATGAGTTCTGGGAAGACTTATCTCTAAAGTGGGATACCTTAATTTCATGCTTTCATGAATGATTGGGTTTTATTTTGGTGTAGCAAAGGAAAGTATGACTTAAACTGTTATATCAAAGCATAAAAAAACTCTTCTAAAGTTGCTTTTCCATCAGCCACTGACAAAATTTCCTGATTTCCCTAAAGCCTTCAGAACCATTAGTGGGAAAACACCTTAATAAGCTTTAGTTTTCATGGGTCTGACTGGTAATAAGTTAAAATTTAAACTTTTGAAGATAGCTTGGTGTATTTTTTCTCTCACAGTGGGTTAGAGAGAGCTAACGTACTCAGTCAGCCAGTGTAGGCCGTCAGTAGCCTCAGGGGAGGCACCATGATGGGTAGCTGGAGTGGAAAGCTCTCAACACAGCTGAGCCTGGAAAAGGACAGCTGTCCTCAGCCTCCATGCAGAGAGCCTGCTAAAGGCAGACAGATGGGCTGAACCTGGGTGAGATGTTTGTCTCTCCAAAAGCCACTCTGACCTGTGAAACCCTGAGTTAATGGGAACACCTTAAGACAACCTTCTTTCTTGCCTTCAAGTGCAATGCCCCCTTTTGTTCCATTTTATATTCTCTCTCTCACAAAAAAAGTTCAATTAAATGGCATAGTTTGTGCAAATAAAAAGCCTTTGGGGAACGGGAACACTGATTTTTGTGAGTAGATTTAACATTAAGCATCTTCAAATTGTTTGGTGTTTTTTTTGCATTTTTCATTTACAGGTTGACAGCTGAAACATCATTGCCACTGAAAGAACTGACATGACTGTGTTGAGTTCCTTGATCCACTGAAATGTATGACAGATTTAGTTCGATGTCTCTGCAATTCTGAATGAGATGCTGGCCACCAGTATCCTGAGAATTAACCCTCTGCACAACCAGTAAACTCTATTAGGTATTTTTTCTCAAACCACAAAGATGATGTGTTTCAGAACAGCACGGAAAACTTTCTGTGTTTGTCTTTATAGAGAACCAAGTGAATGAGGAAGGAAGAAGAAGAAACTATCAAGTAATTTCATTATTTTTTTATTGATGTCCTCAACTGTCCTCTCAAACTTCTTTTCCTTAAAACCCTCATGAGATACCTGGTCAAAGGTAACTTCTGGCAACTCAACTTCTTTCTCCTCATAACTCACAGATTTTCTGTGATTCTTGACTTCAGGTGTGTTTTATTTCTTTCTGACAGCTCCCTTTGTTTTCATCAGATTCCCAAGATCAGATTTCTGATTGAGTTTAGATGGCCTACCTTGAGAACTAACTCATCACTGGAGTTTGTGCATAAAGAAGATACACTCCAGAGTGATGATACTTCTCAGATAAATTTTTAAGCTGATGGATCAAAGAATAATGCCATGTACAATGTCCCATAACTCAGTATTTTGCTTCTGAATCAAAACTCTACTAAATGTCATTACTGCTTTATGTAGCTTTGTGTCTTTTATATGTATGACAGACTTCTGCATCATTAAAACCACTATATCTAACTGACACACTTGTTTGAAAATACGGAAGTGATTGGAAGCTGAAGGGTTGCTATCTCACTTAGAAATTTTAATATTGATGAAAACAAGCAAATTTTGGCTGCACAGATTTTACACCAATTGTTCTGCAGATGATAAGTCTGGATATAAGGTTTAGCAGTTCAGCATATGTCATAGGGGCAGCTACAGGTAGAGATCACAATAGTTTGGAGGGAAAGGAAACTTGCATCTGGATAGTCGCAAACATAACCCTAATGGAAAGAATGACCTTCTCCACAGATTGTACTCGTTTAAGTAGACACAGGCCCAGATTCTCCCCATCCATGGCAAATTTGTGCTTGTTCTATTTGTTTGCTGTTTTTTTGTGTTTTTTTGCTTCAGAAATAATTTGTTATTAAGTTGGAATCCAAAGAAACAGTTTGAGAGGTGAGCTCTGCAAGCACATAATTCCCATCATACTGAATCTTATATCATATCATGTCATATCATATGGCATAAACGGAATCCTCTGAATTCCCATCCAGGATTTATGAAGCTGTTTTTATCAGGGTTTGTGTAAAACCCACACCCTGTTTTTTCCACACAAAGCTGAAATATATTAGAGATACAGTGAACTAGGGTCAACCAGTGCTGTTTTATTTTGTACATTAGACAACAAGTCTCACATTTTCTAGAAAGTGAATTCATTGAAGAGATTTTTGATTTTCATATTGAGTGGTGAAATGTGCTATTTTTACCAAGAATTGGAATTCTAGCTCGCAGTCATAATTGAATATCTGGCAAGCAGAACACAAGCAGATTACTATGGAAATAGTAATTAGAAAGTACTATGAAAATCTGCTTTTTCTGCAAAGCAGTATTAACAGTTTTTGACAAGCATTATTTTACTTCCCAAAATATCTATGTTTAGGTGCACATATTAAGAACAATTAAAAAGCTTTTTTACCTTTTGGAAAATTTTTCAGTCAGAAACACAATGTACAATCATAAGTACAGCAGGGAAATCCTAGAAAGTCAGTGAATAGAGCATAAATGATTGACCTCCAAGATTATGGAGAAAATTCAGAAAACCTTTTTACTTCAAAGAGATTTTTTTTTTCTCAAGAAAATGTTGTCCTTTATTTATTCTGGGATAAATGTACTTATCACTAACCTAGTACCTTCTCCTGAGGGGTGAAATAAGAACTTTTTTTTGAGGAAACAGCACAGGCTGCAGTGAAGTGAAAAAAGAAAAAGAAAATAGGGTAGAATATTTTTTTTGCTTTTGAAAGAGACTTGAAGAAGAGTTTCCGTGTGGATTAATGAAAAATACTCAAGGCCTGCATTTAGTGTTCATTCTGTGACTAGAGGGATTCCTAATCCATATTTTCTAATATTCAAGACAAGTATTTAGGCCCAGATTCAACTTTGATACCAGATGTCATGGTTAATTTTGAATAGCTGGATTATAAAATAATTTGTGACAAGACAGATCCAGGAATGCCTTCCTGAAATTGTCATGAAAAATGGATGAATGATGGGGAAATGTATTCAGGTACTTCATTCAATCCTTATTACATAACTTTGACATCAAAAACAACTTCATGTAAATAATCAAACCTCAATAAATGTAATAGAAATAAAAAGTGACTGACTTGATAGCATACAAATATCTTACATCTGTACTTCATGCTTCATATTAATATTTCTTGGATTAATATGAAAGATAGTGGGCATTTCTGTCATTAAAAAGCTTTTCACTGCAGTTTCTGAAACAATGTCTTGCTTTACTCTGTCTCAAAGAAATGGTCTAAGTTGAATTATTTTACCCTGCAGAGATACCCTGAGATGTCTTTGTTAGCTGACTCTTCACACTTAGACACTTTTCTGGGAATTATGAAACTTAAAAATGAAATCACATGAATCCATGCAGAGTAAGTCTTCAGGCTGTTACAACAGAGTGGAGTATTGCTTCATCTTACGATCCATGATGCTAATGAAGCAAATGATTTTAAGTAGTTCTTCTCATATAATAACAACATGAAAATCACAGAAGTGTAAATGACCGAGAAAATAATCTTCTCCAAAAAGCCACCTAACATTAAACCCACAATTACATTCCTTCTGTAAACTCTAGCACTAGAAAAAAATCCTTCAAAACCAACACTTTGGGGCTTCTAAGAAAATTTAACTGTGTTAGGAATATTTAATTTGCTTTCTCAAACTGAAGTTGCCCTTTTCAGGATGGGAAAATGTGAGATTGACAATAATTCTTGGTAATTAAATGAACTACAGAAAGTACTGAATAGATTAAGCAGAGAATAATAGTTTGTGACTTGTTTTCACAATGCCGTGTGTCTTTAATTTATTTTTTGCACACTACAAATCCTCCACTTGCCATAAATTATGTCACATTGGGCCTGCTGCATAAGAAGAAGCATGCATGACATTTCGATGACACCAGCTAGTGTCACTGCAATTATAGTGGCTTGCCTATTTTCATTTTATAATCCATTTTAAGCTACTCATGTGTTTCTCAATAAAATACATACACCTCAAGAGCTGGAACCCTACTGATTTAAGGAGAACTTTACAATTCAAACAACTGTGGTTAAAGCAAAAATGCATTTATTTCTCAAGCCTTTACATTTTTTATGAATTCAGTGTTGCTTTCCCACAAGTTTTGTGGAGGAGCTGCCTTTGTAGCCCTATAAGCATAAAACATAAAAGGGAGAAGATATAAAAGTGCAACCAGATTCTTAGTTCCTCTTATGTGAGTGAGAAAGAAAATGCTTAGATTTTTCTATGGATAGAGTCAGCAATAAATTGCAGTATTTTACCCTCACTCAGCCCTCCTGTCTCAATGAAGGAGGAGGCAAAGTCCTACCTGTTCCCTGATGCCATCCACACTCTTGGAGATGAGGCTCCCACTCAACTCTGTGAAGGAGCTCTCTCCTGCTCTCAGATTAAAAGGGAGAGTTCTCCACCTTCTATGTGGAAAAGGAGGGTAAGTAGAAATGAATGTATGAAGGATCAATAGATGGAAGTGTAGAAGGACAGAATGAGAAGAAAAGAAACAACATTTATCTCCATTCCTACACAAAGACAAGCTAACTGTGAGAGTCTCTGACACATTCAACCACCCAATGAAAACTGTTAGAGGAAGGAAACTTCTCTCCCCATAATTAGCATTCTCCTTTATCAGATCCTTCCCACTGTACACTTCATGTTCTCTGGGTTTCGTAACGGGACAGATATAATCTGTATTACCTTTGGTGAGTTTTGCATCCCTGAGGAATAAATAATGAATTCCTAAGAGAACAGGTAAAATAGTAATACCAACCAAGAACCAAATACTCTTCATGAGTGATTTATTCTCTGGGTTTTGTGCCAGTTGAGACCACGCCTCTGGATAGATATATATAGCCACTTTATGTCCTGTTGTATGAGCTACAGATGATATCCCTCTTATTGATCAGGCTCATTTTCTTCCTTTTCTCTCTGAATCATATGTAAGTGGTGGAGAAGTCACTGAATAAATACCTGTTCTGTAGTCACATCAGATGTGTTTTGTATGTAAAACCATCTCCTAGTCCTCCTGATTTTAAAGATGCTCACTGAGCACTGAAAAACTGAGCCAGCAGTAGCCAAGTCAGCAAATACAGCTTTAGTGCCTGTCTGTAATTAGTTCAGACATTCAGAAAACAGAGGATGCTAAGATATTTCTCTTTGACAGTATCATAAAAGGAGAGTCAAAAGGAGCCCGAGCAGTTTAGTGTACTACATTGAATTATTTCCATGGGGAGGAGACATAGTCATTGCGTATCATGCTGCTGAGACACCTGAGTACTACCTGTAAAGAATTCACTATTGAACACATACTCTTTTCTCAATGAAGCTATTGCTCGCTATGTCTTCACCTAATCCATTATGACATGGCTCCAAGCTAACAAAACCTTTTCCTTTGAGATACAGAACTTTGAGTGGCTCAATATTAGCTTCCTGGTACAAAAGAAATGAGTTAGCTCGTTCACTTAGCCACACCTAGTTGCGTTCACTGGAATAAATGAGAAAGATATATATCTACCTCCTTCATCAGCCATGCAGTATCAGCTTCTCAGCTACCTAGTAATTAGGGCTTGTAAATCTTGCTGATTAATATCTAATTTTAAAGCTTCTCATGGTGACTCACCTCACAGTCAGCAGAATACAAGTATTCCTGTGTAAGCAGCTGGGCTTATTATACACAAACTATGTGAACTGATTTAAGGGAAACTGGATTTTCCATATTTATGGACTTTCACTTAAACAAGTACAAGCTCAGGAATAACCCCAGGTTCTTAAAGTCACATCAGTAGAATTAAGGGAGCTGAGTCTAAAAATCATGATCCCATTATCCTTCCCCGCCTTCCTGCATTTTGTTTCAGATACCTTAACACAAGAGTTTACTATTTAAAGTTCTAGTTCACTCAAGAGTATAGGTTCTGAGCATTCCCAGGAGCTTACTGTTGTCAATATCAGTGGTGAGTTCATCTTTAATCTCTGCTTTGGATGCACAGAAATGATGTTTCACTGAAGGACTTATCTGGGCAGCTTGGGCTAGTTTAGTGTCTGCTGAATAAAAATGCTCACAGTGAAAGTTAATGATGGTTATTAGATGCTTGTTTGGGGTTTTTTTGTTTGTTTGTTTTCAATAGAAGGCTGATGTTTTCTCTATCGTCTCCTTCAGATCACTGGTAAACACTACAGCTGAGATGGTAGTTGATGTAGCATGGGAAGGGAATGTCTGCTTATGGTCTCTGATCCATGAGAACTCTCATACAGGTGTCCTTATGTGGCTCCCACTGCACACTGCCTGTCATACAACTGATTAAAAGGTGCATAATGCCCCTGGCTTCTGTTCGGGAAGCCCTTATAATTGTAGTTTGAGGATACAGACTCTACAGCAGTGATCAATTTTTAAAAGCCAGAGTGCAAAACCCACCAGAGTGGGGTTTTTCTTATATCAGGGACAAATCTTTGTTTTCTTCCAATGGCAGTGCATAAGATCTCAAGGGAATAAGGCCCAAAGTACCTGCAACTCCATCACCACATGCCAATGAAAGTACACATTCCCTGAGAATTACTGTAAATATAGATCTTGCTTCCATTATCATGACAACTATTGTCATCTGAAGACACAAGCATATAGGTAGTGCTGCTAGCAATTTTTACACACAAACAGGTCCTTACTAAAGTAGCAGAAATTGGTGTCTCCAATTCTAATTACTCGGGAGAAAAGTATCCATCAAGTCAGTTTGCATTTTTTATCATTAATCCTCATGTTCTATCCAGACTCCTAGGTCCAAAATAATTTGGATTGTAACTGGTAGAGAATACAATACTTGTTCCATCTTTAGGAATGGACACATGCTTCCTTAGTAGAATTTGGGGATAGCCATTTTGTCAAGTCTTGGGTAGACTTTCCACAGTTCTACCTAGTAGGTTGCCCAGGCTCCAGGGTGTTTACAGTTTACTACTAAAGGAACTAAGAGAAGTGTGTAGCTTCTATAATGGAATTTTTTCTATTCCCTGTTCCTGAGCCTGAGTCTAAGGATCCTTCATATACATGCAATGCATACAGGAAAATCTGTTTCTCAGAGCTGCTAGAATTTAAACATCCTGAATATAGTGCATGTTCCAGGCTAAGAATAATCCCACACACTTCAAACAGGTAAAACTTCCATTAAAATAATTTTTAGCTCATTTCTTTCTCTCTTCCCCTTAAGCCTTTTTTCTTTGTCTTTTATATTACTGTTTCTGCTGCTGGCATAGTAATGGACTTTGCACTAGGTGTCTGTTTAAGCCTACTGCAGAGGCAAAGTGGTACTTTCCTCAGTTGTAATCTTACCAACAAAACTTCCAGCTATGGAACAATCCTTTATCCACAATGCTTTATTCTGCATCTGATTTCTTGATGTGGTGGGTATAAGCAGTAAGGGAATACAAGGCTGACCCTGGAGGTGTTTTCCACTTGGTTGAGACAGGTTGGGCTATGGAGTTTACACCAGCAACATATTCCTGTCTCATCACTCAGATAGTTCAAATACAACATCTCTGGCATTCTAAGACTGGGCATTCTCCTCTACTCCACAGTACAGTGAAAACCAGAGAAAGAAAGAAACACTACATATTAAATGATACTTGGTTTTTGGTGTTTTGTTCTTTGTGGTTTCCTTCCCTGTTACTGTTGTTACTGGTTTTATTCCTTAGATCACAGCAATGTCCTGGGTTCTTGATGAAAAGGAGGGTCCCCTGCTGTGGCAGGCACTGAACAAGACTATAACGAAAAGATAGTCCCTGCCCAAGGGCTTACTTAACCTTTTTAAATTACTGATTCAGTTTAAGATTGCAATCCTCACTTGAATTATTCTCTCTCTCTCACTCAATCTTTTCTAAGAACAGAAAGACTAGACTGTTCTTTGCCTTGTAAAACAACAAAGAATTTTCCCATAATACCCCTTTTTATCAAATTTTATATAATTTTTTTCTTGCATGGTTAGCTCTGCAACATATACACCACTCATCAAAATAAATAAAAAACAGATGATAAGATGAATTCACTCTTCCACCAACAAAACCAAACCAATTTGAACTGCTTTAATTTTGCAGGTTTTAGTAATGAATTGCACAATCTTAGGCATTAAAATTCATCCTGTGAACACAGTATGTCTTGCAGGGTGTACATATTGCAGCACTGACACTGAAAGCTTACTCCACATATAAAGTGCTGTTCTCAGAGACTGCAAAAATATTTCTTATCTGAGGTTAACAACCTGGCTTAGCTATGCTTAAATAATTTAATCCTCTCTCCATTCAGAATTAGGAAGCTAATATTCTGCTCATCTCAACATAAAATTGAAGGGAATTACAATTATTTCACACCTGAAATATATTTCAGTTAAAAAAAATCTGTACATTTCTTAATAATGACATTATTTTGGATCTGTTTTTCAGAGAATGGCATGGTGTTTTCTCCCATTTTTCACTATAAAGAACTTTAAAATTCAAAATAAATTAAAATTTGCATTTTGGTCAAAAAAGTAATTAAAGATTTTCAGTACAAAACAAAACACAATAAAACTGATTTTAATTCCTTTAAAGTCACCTAAACATTACTCATCAGAATGTGCTTGCTGATATTGCAAATATAAGGAATATTCATCTGAGTGTGAAACTTGCCACAGGGAATATTCTACTTTTGTCTTAAACAGTATTGTTTTAAACCTCCTTTTTAAAAAGTACTTTGTTCTCTATGCATTTAATTAAATCCAACTTTTTGCCTATTTGAATGAGGAGCCTGAATGGGTACAAATACATTTCCCATCCCAAGGGCCTTTAGAAGAGTGGCTCATATTGAAGTGCCTCTGTCTCTATAAGGGGACCTTGGATTTTAGAGTCTGGATAACACCAAAATTTTCATCAGTTAAAAACAACAAAAAACAATACCCAGCATAAGTAACATTTCCTTCATTTCACCAATGAACTGCAGCTAAAACTACAGTATACAGCACCAATATACCAAGTATGCAGCACCAAGCTCTTATCAGTTTTAAATAACAGGCTTTTGGGTGCCTGGTTCAGTATTCAGTAATGTCACTTTGCTTCTCTTGCATTAACATTGCTGAGAGTACAGAGCAAGTTACAGTCCTTACTGCCAGCATATTTGAACCAGATCCTGAATCCATGCTAGGCCTTCAAGCAGTGCTCTGCAGCACAACTTCCAATTATCTTCTTTGTTAAAGCAAGTATGGATCAATTCAAGCCATGGGGATGACAAAAAAGGCAGAAAAAAGCTGTCCATTTGATTTGCAACTACATCTTTGTTAGCCTCTCCAAGCACTTTTCCCTGGAGAAAAGTACAAGCTCTACACATTAAGATTTATCTCTTCTGGTTCTTGAATAGTTGTGGGTTTAGAAATTAACAGCTTAAGTGTCAAATGATTGCTGTTTATGTTTTAGGGCAAGTTGCATTTTTTTTAATTGTCTGGTTGATTTGTTTGACAATAGGAATGTTAAGCACAGTACAACTGCTGCTCCATCCTAACCTAATGTACTGCACACATTACATTTTGTAGGCTCCCAGAGCCATCAGAGGCAAGCAATACAGGACTGAGAAGCTGCATGGTTAATAAAAGGCTGTGCAGTACTCCACTGGCCACAAAGATGGCACTGGATTATAACAAGACCTCTAGGGCTGCCAGGAGTCGGCTTTCAGACAAGTGCAACTCTTGCTGCTGTTCAGCTCAGCTATTTCCTTTCTTCTCTTCTTCTCATGTTGCTTACTGTCAGGCTCACAATCTTCCTCTGCCAGCAGTGTACCAGCTGTGCCCAGGTGGCAGCAGATATCAAGGAACAGAGAAGCCAGGACAGAGGGACCAGTGGCAATGACCAGAGATGGTGAGGCTGCAGTTAACTGATCAATGGCAATTGCCTGAAATTGCCTTCTTCTCTCTCCTCCTATGACTGACATAAAAGGAGTTTGACTACGCTGTGCCACAGGCTGTTGCACTACAAGGTTAATAAAACAGAGGGGCAGGCAGTCATACCAGAATATTTTTTTACTGTTTTGGAGATGAAAGGCTGGGTGGGGAGCTTCTTTTCCAGCTCTTCTGATCCTTCATCTACGTTTATTTGCCTTCACACCCTCCACACATGTTCAGAGTAAGAGCTGAAAAATGTTAATGTTTTTCTGTTCCTCAAATATTCTTTCCCATATAGAAAAGATGATTGATTTCTTATATAATGAAACTCTTAAAGTAGAAGCAAATCACATTCACCTTGAAAACAGGTGTGCTTTTCTGTTATTCATTGAATTGTAAAATAGTTGGCTATTTTAAAGACAACATGATTCACTTTTGGAATACCCCGGTGAGTAGCAAAATGCATACTTACTTTCTTCAACATCATGTTGTTACTATACAAGACACAATACATGCCATTTTGTTTTCCTGCCCAGCTTCATAACAAAACACTGTCAAAATTGAGAAAATCAAATGTGGGTGATTTCATTATCTGGCACCTATCTCATAGCAATCAATGGCATGACAGCAAAGCTTGCTATCGTATATGTACTTTGCAGGGGTTTGAAACATGCCTGATACGCTTGTGTGCAGAGGAGTGTGAGGGAACGGAGCCAGGGTGATGTTTCTACAACTAGTACCAGTCTGTTTGGCTTTAGCTCCATTTGCTGATGAAAGGCTTAGCATTTGAGTTCTTGATAGGTATGGGAATAGAAAAAGAACAGCTTATACTGGACTGGCATAGCCGTTCAAATAAACTCAGCCAGCATTCTTTGTTATTTGCTGTTTCTTGCTGACGTACAGGGCAGCAGACCAGACTCTACTTGATGCTGAAAAGAGGATAGCCTTAGGGACCTGCCCTTTGCCTGATTTTCATATTCTTTCTTGAAGCTTTCCCTTTTGCTAGCTGCTTCAGAAAAGGTAGTGAAGTAGATGAACTTTGGTCTCACATATTATCACGGATGGCTAGCAGCAGTTGTAAATAAATAAGCCATATGTACTCTAGAAAGCAATTATTATGTAAAATGTGGGTGAGAAGTATAAAGACTTACTTGTTATAAAAGAATCAACAGTGAAAATTACTCAGGGAAATGGATTCGAAATCTTAAGAATGAGAATCTTAAGAATAGCCTCATTGTTATCAGTTCAGCAAAAATAAAGAGCCAAAAAGCTATACACTGTGTTGAATGATGCAGGACAAATAAATAGCACATGTGTAGCTGTCTAATTGTAACTTCAGTTGCAGAAACACACATGTATCCAATGATTTTTAAAAAATGGAGCTAAGTTGACCCCAAGTACATATGGCTCCATTGACTTCAGTTAACTATGCTGACAGGAACCAGCTGAAGATCTGTGACATTAGTAATTTTAATTAATTTACAGGAATAGGATTCGTTTTATCCCTACTGTATCTCCAAAGACTTCAAAGCAATTTTGTGAAATATCCATGAGAAAATTAGGTGCTCCTAAGCATATTTTCCTCTCAGAAATTCACTGGAATCCGCTTGAAAGGCACCGCATACGTTGTAATGTCTTTTTAATAGAGTTTTCCTACAATAAAATACATCTGATTAAGTGCTCTAAGAAACATTATCATTAAGGCTCTGTGTCTGGTGAATATCATTCTCAAGGCTTTTCCTTGCCTGCTTGTGATAAAAGGGACATAATGGTCAGTTTTTGATGAGTTCTGAATGACTTGATGTGATTTCCTGTTGAATTGGTGCATTTTATGTGAGCATTAAGTCACATTTTATTCTGCTGCATATTTTCTAACCAAAAATGTGTACAGTAATTTCTTGGCTTTGCTAGTGCTTATGTGAAGAGAAAAATACACCATCAGATAATAAAATGAAGAGGTTCCTAACAAAATTAAAGCTCTAGTGTTTCTCACCTACTGATTCACTTGAACAGCAAATAGGGTTAAGTAAAGAGCATGATTCATTACTGAAGCCCTTGAAAATATCTTTAGACTCCATTCATAGACTACGTATAAACTCTACATATAATCTTTTAGGTTCAGATGTGTGCAATAGCTACTTCTTGGCTGTGTATCAAAGAAGGTCAAAAAATTGTTACCTTCATGCTGGTTACCACTGAGAGGAGAATCATCCATACCAGCAGGAAGGACATCACAACATACTTCAAGACCAAGTGCACTCAACTGAGTACTAAATAGGTAGACAAGCTAACCTTAGCCCTCGGAATTCCAGATAGCCAGAATATTAGAAAATCATTCTACATTGATTGGAGGAATAGTCAAGAAAAACAGAAAATTCAGAGCTGAATTCAATTTATTCTCAAGTGATTTTTTAAACTAGGTCAGATAGATTTTCTGTAACAGATAAAATAGATTTTAACTGCAACAAGGAAGGATTGAGGGCTGTGCAATTCTTCCTCCACACATCACAATCCAAACAGCCACAATATAATGGATGCATCTGTCTGCACTAGCAGCCTGTGAAGTGGGATATTTTGCAATGAGAAGACACAGATTTACAGATGTCACCAAGGGAACAGAAAGCTCTGTCCCATGATCAGGGGTGCACCTTCCCAGACTGACTGTCTCTGTCCTGGACATTAGCACTGCTTGTATTTCTACAGGCACTCAGTGCCCACACACTTATGTGTTCATTGTCATTTCAAAGATTTTCTTAGCAGAAGGCAGTAGAGAGACAGAGGGGTGGTTTGCTTTACTATTGCTTCTCTACTACTTGAGAAGCTACCAGAAGTTTCTCAAACTTGCAGGGAAAATAATAATAATATGAAAGGATTTGAAAAACAAAATAAATAAAAATTGAACCTTTCTAGAAGGAGTAGTAAAAATAAAAAAAGTTTCATCCATGTTAATATTAAGTTATATTTTCTGAAATTATTTAAGGCCTCTGTTTTCTGAGCTATGGTTAATGCTATCAGCATAGAATTTTCAGTCTTCTGTTTATTCCAGTAGAAGAGCAGCTTCTCAAGACAGGATCTTAAGGGAGATGATAGTGCCTGAAAAATCAGTAAATGTAGTTTGTGTAACATGTAAAGAAGTGCATCAAGAATGAACATTTGCCACAGTAAACCATTTATAATCTAAAGACTGGATCATAATTTATAAGAAATTTTGAATTTAGTGTATTAATTATAAAAACGTAATGTATTCTTGGATTTAAAATTGAGTGCATCGCCACTGATGTAATGATTTCTGGGAAATCACAAAATACTCAAGTGAAATGGGAAAAACAGAAGCACTTTAAGCATGTGGTTGAAAACAGAATGTGCAGACATATTTGGCTAAGAAAAATCGTATAATAGCAAAATTTAAAGAAAAAGAAATTAAACTACAAACAGCACTTGCAATGTGCTCTTAGTTTGAAATGAAACATTTCAACAAGATTAAAAGATTGATACTACTTGCAGCAATGCTTTTTCTGAGAGTTAGTGCTTTTCAAATTCATCCTTAAGTACATTTTCAATTTTTTTTTCTCATTTGATAACAATATAATTTTTTTCTCCTGAAGATAATCTAAGCTTATTGACACTCCTCCTATTTTCTTCAGTTATCTTACACAAATCTTTCGAAAATGGACCACAACTGTCAAGGTATCCATGGATTCCAGTCTAAAAATTACTGTTTAATATTCAAGCTAACTTGATCCAGTTTAATAGGAGAGATGGTGAAGGAAATAATTCATCTCAAGCATAATCACAGAATCACAGAATATCAGGGATTGGAAGGGACCTCAAGACATCATCTAGTCCAATCCCCCTGCTGGAGCAGGAACACCTAGACCAAGTCATACAGGAAGATATCCAGACAGGTTTTTGAATGTCTCCAGAGAAGCAGATTCAACAGCCTCTCTGGACAGCCTGTTCCAGTGTTCTATCACCCTCACTGTGACATACCATGTTAAAGGTGTGAATATGAGTCAATTTTATCTGTATTATATAGAAATCTACCTCTTGTAATGAGCTATAGAAGATACTGATGAAAATACAGGGCCTGTATTGAAGAGTGACCCATTGTGATTCCTACTATATTAGGTATTCTGTGAAATTAAAGTAAATACTAGTAATACAGACTGGATATTATAAGTAAGGAATTCCTGAAACTGCTAGAAATGTGACATTCTTATTTTCAGGACTTGCACAAACCTTTGCTTTACAGTGACAATGTAACTGGAAATATCAACAGTACTATGAACAATTACATTTCACCAATACTAAGATGTCTTCTTGTGCACACAATTCACAGTTAGACACATGAGTCTTTAATGTATCTAGAGCTGATCATTGGCATAGAATTTCAAGTCTTTATGGATCGAAATTGCAAGTCAAACCAGAAATGTGTTAATGATTCAACTGCTAAAAAAAACACCTCAGTGAGGTGGTCACATGAGAGAAAGAGAAATTAAATCCCTTTCCTCTGCTATTACATGATTTCCCAATAACTGATGCAAAATGCATTATCATAGATGGTCTGATACCAGGAAATTCCTGACCACCAAATATCAGATATCTATGGATCTAATTGTAATAAGGACTACCGCAGATAGACAGTTTGTTGTAAAAGGCTAAGGTTACCATCTGGAACAAAGTTCCCTGGAGTCTAGCTGAAGTAAATCAAAACATATTCTTCAGTGACTCTTCAAATCTGTTTAACTCCATTCTGGTTTGTCAGGAAGGTTAGAGAAGGCTCTTTTTGTTTCATAATTCAATTAAAATCCATTTGGATTGGGGTAATAAACAAATATATAGGAACTGAGATGAGTTAATATAATGACATAATGCTGATGAAATGTTTGTTGTTACAGTATTGTAACAAAATAGTAATTTAGTTGAAAATTATATAAATATGATTTGATCTTTCTAGAAGCATATGAAATTTTTGCTGCCCACAATTCTATAATTGGGATAAATATGCAGGTCAAAATATGACTGGAACATATCTATGAGCATCAGTAAACAGTATATTTATTTCATCAAGGGCAGTTGGATTATTTTTTGTAAGTATCTACACCACCTTTCCTCTAAAATGCTGAAACTCTTTCCTTTCTAATACTCAGTATATCCATATTCCTTAACAAGCAATGCAAATGTGAACTTTCAGATCCTCACAGAATTCTAAATTTCTGAATTCAACTTAGTTGTTGACTACATTTTAGGAGTTCTGATGCTGTATGATTGTCATGGGAGATGAATTCCAAGAAACCTATTTTTGAGTTATGGCAACAGATGGTCAGTTTCTGCTTAATAATAGTGATTATAATAATTACAGTAATTATGATAGTTATTATAATAAGACTATAAATAAAATAGTATTAATAAAAATTATTCATATACAATATGAAGTAGCCACTGCTTCAGGGTTATAGACCTCTAGCAAATTAGAATTCACAGCAAAGAAAGAAAATAAGGTCTAGTATATTAGAAATTGTGTTCAAAACTCCTTTACATCATTCCCAACAAAATACAAACAAAATATGAATGTAAAAGGAAGCTGGTAATATTTGCATAACAAAGATAGGTAAGAAAATAAATAAATTTGGAGTCTGGTCTCTTTACAGTCCTTCACCTGCAGGGGTAACCCATATCCTAGAGCTAAAATATTAACATGGTATCTTTCTGAAGTAAAGGAGGATTAGGAGGAGCTCATGAGTGGACAAAGGTAAAAAGCCATTTCTCTATGATCTTAAAGGTGTCCTCCAACCAAAACAATTCCATGGTTCTATGTAATAGCCCCACAATATCTGCCATAAACTGCCTGCTTGATGATCCAAGAGCTGAACACTCTCAATGAACACTGGAACACTTCTTTGGAGTACAAGAGAATCAGGAATATGCTCCTGCTCTGCTTTTCCCTCTGAATGAGCCAATTTCTTTCCATTGCCTATAGAGCTGCATTAATCAGACTAGGCCCCTAATCTAAGTGCAGAGATTAGGTATCAAATGTTAGTGGCATGAATACACCACTCAATGTACTCCACCAAAATGATTGCACATGTGAACTGCAGTAAAAAGCAATTTGCCAGAGTATGTCCCAGATAAACCTAAGGACAGAAAGAGAACTGGGGAGAAACATCAGCAAGCTCTTTAGAATGCAGCAGTCATGCAGGATTTAAAGGCTTTTAAAATAACATACCTCTTTCAACGTTACCCCTTGGGACTTTTAATTGAGGCCTTATGAAGAAGATGATTGCAATGGTTCCCTTGGGAATAATAATTTCTGGGGTTGCCCAAGAGAATGAGGCAGAAATACTAATCCCAGTGGTGGTTAAATGAAGCAATGGGCATGAGCCTGGGTCATAAACAGAGAAGTTGAATTACTTTTCCCAAAGGTTCTGCAAAAGTAATGCAGGAGGAAAACTTATAAACTATTTGCAGTATTTTGCAACATGCCATTGGTTAGAAAGTGAGGTCAGTTCATAGCTAAAGAGAAAAGGGTATAAAAATGGCTTCTAGGATACGAGATTCAGTCCCAGAAGAGAAAATGTAGCTTGTTATCTAAAGGTAGTTTGGAAGAAGCTGCAAACATTTTCATTCTGATGAGATTTTTAAGGTGAACTTCCTATGCTATCATGGAAACCTCAGTCTTGAAAAAAAAGTCTATTGTTAAAAATAACGTATTTTTTAAACAAATAATTTTTTTAAACACATCTGATTTTTTTGTTTTTTTAAACACATATGATTTTTTGACAGGGTCTTTTTTCATACTCACAGGAATGAGGTGATTTTAGATACAAAGTGTACTGTAAAGGCAGTATGTTCCTCTCCTGAGCATTTTTCCTGTCCTTCCTGCAAAATCTTACCTAGAAAAATTCTAATCAAGGGTCCCCTTTCCTAATGCCGATATATTTCTCATAGAGATTCCTGCAGTTTCTGACCACTGTTTATCTACTAACTTCACCTAGGTACAAGAACATGGTCTCATCCTTCACAGGCTACCATAAATCCAAAAACTGAGATGTCAATAACCTTTAGAGATTGTAACTGTTTTCATCACATTTATTGTAGTTCTGAGGCTTTCCTGGTATGTGCAACAAAGTATGGATTATAAATCCCACTCTTTGAAACAGCATCAGATTTTTTGCTTCAGGATTTTATAGTCAGTCTCTGCTGGGCAGTAACCAAACCCTCCCTTGAAGGTGTTGGCTTGGGGACCCTGAACTAGTCAGTACATGCACAGTACATTTGTCTATGAACAGAGATGCAACAGCTCTGGAGAGTGCAAGTGAATAGGTTTTCTCCTCATGGAGGGAGGAAGGTGTGTTCCACACTTAGATATAGGAACTGATTTACTGGCTTGATGTCTCTCAATACATCTGCCTTAAAAAGATGAAAATGTTTTATTCTTCATGATTTCTCTGACTTTCACATGGTTTAGAATAAAGTCTGATTCTGCTTTCTCATCACTGATGGCTTGGTTCTGGAAGATGAAGGATAGTGTCTGTGAAGCAGTTTTTTAATAGGCTCAGTGTTGATTCATGCATTGAATTTAGCTTATCATATCATGTAAGTAGTGTTCAGTGTTGATTAAAGAAGCAAAGGACTAAAGTAGAAATTGTAAAGTAGAAATAGTGGCATAAAATATCTCAAAAAACACACTTTGATACATTTTTTCACTTAGGAGAATAAACCTATCCTATCTGTAGGCCAAGACACATTTAGCTTAGAAAGTTTCATGTGACACTGATACCATATAAATTCTGTGCTGGATCCCATTGCAAGACAGGACTTCAAGCAAGAAGCAATTTCTATCATTGCACCAACTGGTTACCAGGATCTCAGAGACATAAAACATTGCTATTACCATGGTAAACCAGCTGTTGCAGCCTGACATTGAAATCTGTGTTGGTCTCCATCTTCCTGTGTGTCTGCATTAATCACAAGGGCAAAAACCCACAATGAAAGCATTGCTATTAATTGAAGGGTTTTTTTCATTTTTTGGAAAAAAAACAGATGATTATTATAATACACTGGTTGTTCTTGCTTAATGGAGCATTGCTCTTTTGTTGTGCAGATGAATTGCAAAACTGGAGAGTGACCACACATTTCCTGATGACAATACTATACCACTTTCATTTAAAAAAAAACCCAACAAACTAAACAAAAAACCCCCATCCCTGAACAACAACTTAAAATAATCAATAGTCTCTGCCTACTGTAAAGTACATGACATGACTTTTAGTATTAAGCTTGTTTCAGCTCTTGCCTGCAAGTTTATTTGATTAGATATTGTGACACTTGAAATAGGTATAAGTTGCAGGAATTGCTTGGAAATATGTGACAGTTCATAATAGCAAGATAGTAAGATACAGACAAATATAACCATTCATATAAATATATTAGCTCAATACATATGCATTTAAATATGACTATATTTAAATATGGGTATGAAAACTTTTTGTTATATTATTTCATCTATGGGTCTATTCTTACTAACTTATTGAAGCTGCCCAGAATGCCAAGTCCAAGAATTAGATTTTTAAAACTTCCGGTAATGGTTCCATTTTTCATCATGCTGTAGCACCAAATTGTCCTTGGCATTCTATGGACAACTTAATAAAACTGTTTAAAAATAGCAATAGATATTGGAGGAAGCATCAAACATCACAAGACTAAGAGAGGGAAATGATTGCGCCAAGTACGTCAGAAACTTCCTTTTTCTTGTTCTCTGACAAATCCAAAACTTAGAGAAGGCTCATTTTTGCAGACAGAGTTATTGCAATGTCTCTCCAAGATTTTTGGCACTGACTCTGGGAAAACAGCATAAAAGGCAGTGGTAAAAAGGCGCAGCAGGTCATGATGCCACTCAAAATTCCAGTCTGGTGCACTGCTCCATGGCAAACACTTCTGCCTGAAGCCTGAAACCCTGGTTGCTACATTTACAAGCTTTGAAGACAAGGTTGTTGAGCCAAATACAGGAGAAGGAAGAAAGTATTTAGCCCTGAGAGGAGCACTCCAACTGGGCTGTGGCACATGATTAAAACCAGGAAGCAAACAAACCAACCACAGCTCTATTATCTAGAAAACTGGTAAGAGTCACACAATTGGGTTTGCTGAACAATTGTGCAAGAAAAGACTGAGCAAATTGTGAATGCCAGTGGATAGTAAGGAGGGAGATAGAAGTTACTGAGCTTTGCGGTGGCTTCCCACAATGAATACAAAATAATAGACTGTAAATTAGGAACTAGATAAGTGGATGGAAGAAAAAAAGCAGAGGTGGAACTCCACTGAGATTATTACTGGAATTATTCCAAGGCATGAATAGAGTCATAGTTTCATATTCATATTAAAACCTTGGAGATCAATATAAACTGTTAGATTTGAGTTTTGGAAAGTCTGAAAAAGTCCCTTGTAGAGCCTCTTCACATCCCATGCTTGGCATGTTGTTTATGCTTTGGTTACTAAAACGTGTGAAAAGTACAAAGCATAAGGTGACTGATGTTAACTTTGTCACTGTACATACTGCTGGAGCATTCTAAAATATTACTATAATAAAGGTGACAAATTAATAGATACATATTTTAGGGGAAAAAACCCTCAGTTTTACAGCTTTACAATTTAAGAAGGTAACTCTAATCTCATGCCCATTTCCTTCTTTGTGCAATATTTTCAGTTCAGTTTCATTTTTTCTAAAAATTATCCAATCCTCTGCTTTGTGCATCCAAAAATCTGTGCTTACCATTTCAAGTAATTTCACATCTGTAGTTTTGTAATCATTCAACACTGCATTAAGAGCAGCGGGAGTAATGTATTTTCCTACCTCTAGTTGGCATTGCTCTTGAAAGAACATAGAAATGTCAGTGCCTGCTCATATTTTATTCTTGAAACACAAACAAGACAATGGACTTGTAGCAAAAATAAAAGATGAGAATTTAATAGCTGCCCAGAGGTACGCAAATGAAAGCATCAGACTGAATAGCAATTTATGAGGCACAAAATTCAACATTAAAATGTGTAGACATTAGGGAATTGTTGGACAACACTGACCAGTCAAACATGAAGCTGACTGCTTGCACCTTAAGCTGCAGCACAAAGTGAGCAGGACAGAGTGGCCAATATTAATGTCTCTGAATTCAGAGCACATGTGAGATGGTGCTGGGTATTCTGGAGGAGTTCTGAGCCACAACTGAACTAGTAAATTGTAGAGAGATTCACCACTGATGTACTCTCTGCCAAATGCACTACTGTTTTCCTTTCCACTTATTGTAAAGTATCATAATATCTTCAGGTTTCTTCAGTGAAGTTGCTATTTTTCAACAATAATGAAACACCTTTTCTCCAGTCAGTGAAATTTTGAATGAAAAGAGGCCTCTCCTTTGCAAAAGCCACACATTTGGCTGTCAGACAAGAAGGTTTCTCCCAATGTCCAAAACTGAATGAGTTCTGAGAACTTGTTGACGTGTACTGGACTTTGTGAGACTCCAGTGAAGATGTCAGTTAGGATGTTGAGTACTAGAAATGTGAAGTCTGTAGTAGTTCTGTTGAAAACATACAGACTTCAGAGGAGCTATGGGACTGTAGCCCACTATCCTTTCATAACCCCATTGCTTCTAGCTAGCTTCTCAGAAGAGCAGCTGTACTCATGTTCAGCTTCTTGTGGCCAAAAAGGCCAATGACATCCTGGGGTGTAGTCAGTAGTTCCAAGAGAGCTTCTTCTCCTCCTCTACTCTGCTCTGGTGAGACCACATCTGCATTATTGTATCCAGTTCTGGGGCCTTCAGTTGAAGAAGGACAGGGAACTGCTTGAGAGGGTACAGCCCAGAGCCACTGAGGTGATGAAGGGTCTGGAGCATCTCCCTTATGAGGAACAGCTGAGGAAACTGTGTCTCTTTAGCTTGGAGGAGACTGAGGGGGGATCTCATTAATATTTATAAATATGTAAAGGGAGAGTCTCAGGAGAATGAAGTGACCTCCAATGATAGGACAAGGGGCAATGGGTGCAAACTGGAACACAGGAATCTGAGAAAGAACTTTCACAGTAAGGGTGACACTGAAACAGGCTGCCCAGAGGTTGTGGAGTCTCCTTCTCTGGAGATGCTCAAAACCCATCTGGATGCATTCCTGTGTGACCTAGGTGTTCCTGTTCTGGCAGGCGGACTGGACTAGATGATCACTTGAGTTCCCTTCCAGTCCCTGATATTCTGTGGTTCCAGGATCCCTCCCACATATAGCTGAGGTGAATTAACTGCCTTGATCATAACAGCCTAAAAGCTCCAGCAACTTTCAATTGAATGGAAGTTGAATTAAGAAAAATATAGCTGAAAACAAAGAAAGAAAAAGCTATGAGTGAAATCGCAAATGTATATTTTGCTTAGGAATCAACTGAGACTGAAAGACTGCAAACACCTCATAACAACTTTGCTACTGACTGAAAATAGAACAAATTCAGTTTGATTTAGGTTAGTGGAGTACCAGTGATTCACAGCATTACTCAGCCACATACATTCTCACAGAAGTCAAACCCAGGAGCTATAAATAATACCAAAGTTGAGTATTTGAAGGATACAATGAATTTCTGTCTCAGAAGATAACATTATACTCCGGCTTTCCAATTCACAAGTGTTTCTTGGGAGCTTCAATACCTCGGAAAGGACAGCTAGGCTGCAGAACAGTCTGTCATTACGTTTATAGCTAAATCCATTGTACATGTACGAATGAGTTTTCTTAAAACAAGAGAACTGTGTATTAAAAAAAGCTAACTACATTCAAATTTGACACCCGCAATAAGTGTGGTTGTTGTATACTGTCTGCATGACAGGCAAGAGACTAGAGATTTTGAGAGACACAAAATAAAATCATTAGCCAGAGTAAAATCATCCAAAAAGTGGCTGTGCTCTACAGTGCAAAGTCTGCACCATTATCCATGCACAGTATGAGAGTCAAGAGCACCCTCAATGCAGATCTTTGAAAATAATAGAAAAGATCTAGGAGAAAACACATTTGGAGTAAGTGGAGAAGATGTAAAGTATCAAGAGGACAATTAAAACCATGAAATATAGTTGTCTAGTGAAGGTAGCACAGAGCTGATCATCCCTATGTTTGCTTTGAAATTGAATTCTTTATTCTAGGTACTTCAAAAACTGTAGGGCAAAAAAAGTCCTTTGGCAAACAGTTGGAAAAAAGAGAGAAGTGTCAAAGAGTGTTACTGTAAAAATATAGAGAACTTAATGCTAGACCTCAAGATATGATTTTATCCCTTTTACAGTCCTGCATTAGCCTGAGGGGAAGACTTCCCTTCAGATATCCTTACAGTCTGAGAGTAAAATCTTAATCATTCCACAGTGTATGGAGTTCAGAGCACTAGGAAATATTTGCAGTTCCCTCTAAAGTGTATTAAAAAAAAAAAAATCACAATTTCTGACATAGCACTCATGGCTGAAGGAGGCCAGGCAAACACAGAGTGATACTGGCCACACAAGGACTAACTACATCTGCCATCAGTAGGAACCCAAGGGACACTTGGACAGCTTTGGTATTTCTACATTAATGCAGTAATTTGAATACTTACTCATATGTTCTGATNATATATTGGAAAAAAAAAATTACTATTTCTGACATAGCATTAATGGTTGAAGGAGGCCAGGCAAACACAGAGTGATACTGGCCACACAAGGACTGACTACATCTGCCATCAGTAGGAACCCAAGGGACACTTGGACAGCTTTGGTATTTCTACATTAATGCAGTAATTTGAATACTTACTCATATGTTCTGATGAGAGCTGCTTTCCTCAGTCTTTGTATCTCTATACATACACACACACATACCTAAGGAATCACACAGATATGACTGTATATAATCATAGTATCATAGTGTTGGAAATTACTTTCAAAGGCCACCTTGTCCTACTCCACTGTAAATTTAATTTGAAAATATAATATTTAATGCTTACCAGTGGAAATTAATTACTTTTCAGTTGCCAAAATTTTTCTTTATTTTACCATGGAAATGGAAGAGTCAACATATATCTTGATATGAGTGTTCTTTGCATTGTTACAGGTATTTTTTTCAAAATTATTATAAAGTGCATTTTTCACCATAACACTAAGGGATTCTATTAATAGCAGCAGTCTATTCTAAGGTCCTCTTGGGGTATCCAAATTTACTTTTGAAATTAATATAAGAAAAATGCTAGATCATCTCCAAATCAGAGTCCAGAATTGAGAACAAAAAGATTCATGCAGAAATAAAATCTTGTGCTTTATTAATTTTTAATGGTTTCTTGATAAACAAATTTATAAATGCTTTGTATAGGCAATTGAGTGGAAAATAATTGCAAGAAGATGCAACAGACATGCAGATTTTAAAAGATCTTTATTATCTCAATATGACTTTAGAATTTGATGCAATTTTGATTTAAT
>VZTY01011102.1:0-35642 GCA_013400935.1 Turnix velox
CAGCCCCAATCTACCCCCAGTAACATCATTCCTCCTGCAAGTAACACCGATCCCCCACCGCAACATCCCCTCCCCAAATCATCCCAGCATCCTTCCCAGTACCACCAGCACCCCTTACTGCACTGGGCAGCCAAGCCCCATAGCCTCTCAGTTTTTCGGGTGCAGGATAACGGCATGCAGAGCCCTCCCCCTCCCTCCCCCTCGCCCCGCTCCATGCCTCTGCAGCCCCCATTAGCATCCCTGCGCCGCCGGCCCCCTGCCCAGCCTTGAACTTGGCCATGCTGGGGCTGCGGCTCCTTCTGCCTGCCTGGGCTCGCACAATGCCGGCCTTGACCCATTGTTTGCTTTTTTTTTTCTTCGGGTTTCAGCTGGGAAAGCGGCCACCTCGCGCGGCCTGCCCCCAGCACGCCGGGAGCCGGGCACAATGGGGGGAGCCCTGCTCTGCAGGCAGAAGGGCTCCAAATCATTTGAGAGACATATTCATTATATTCTTTCACGGGGGTCTGTTTGCACTGGGTTTAGCGGTTACTTCCCAGACGGGGTTCAGGCCAAATAAAGATCGTTTAGCGGCTGGGGATTCGCTGGGGCTTTGAGGGAAATGTGCCTGATGTGGGGCACGGCCGCTGGGCTCGGGGCTGCTCCCGCTTCCCTGCTGCTTTGCCTGGGTTTATTTTATTGCCTCCTCTGTCCCGAGACTGCACCAAATCACACGGCTCACTTTTGCAAATGGGAGAGTTTATTTTTCAACAGTGCATAGGATATTGGGGGGGAGGGGAGGGGAAGTGGGACAGGGGGTGTGGATTTTTAATGGGAGAGAATTACAGCCAGTATGTCTTTTATACAGGAAGAAAGAGAGTGGGATATAACAGCAGTGGGGCTGCCTGGCCCAGGCAGATTCATGGCTCTCTGGGCACTGAGCACAGCATGGCTGCACTTCTGAACACACAAGGATGAGGAACAGCAAGGGCCAAGCTCTGCTCCATGAGCAAAGCCCGGTACTAAAAGCTCCCTGCAACCTTCACGCTCCCGGTGTTTTGCCAGCTGAGATGGTGGCTTGCTCAGATCCCTCTGCCTAAGCACTGTGGTCCTGCTCTGGGGTATTTAGGGCACTGAAGGGCACATACAGGAGGTGATGTGGGATGATCCCGTCTCCCTGTGCTGCCCTGGCTCCCTTCCCACAGCTTGACCAACGTGATTCAAAGCCATGCAGAAACCCTCTGTGTTCATGGGCCAAAGCTATCTTCTTCCTGGGGCCACTGGAGAAGCAGGTCACAAATCTACTGGAGAAACCCGGAGACATCAGAGAGCAATGCTGGGCAGAGGCAGGTGGTAGTCAGCTGCAAGAAGGGGCTCACAGGCTTGAAAAATCTCTTCTCTGCTCACTGGGATCTAGGAAGGAAAAGAAAAAAGACAGAGCAGTTAGTCTCCATCAGGGAAACGGTCCAGCAGAGCTCACTTGAGAACAGACCAATTCAGCCCAGTGAGGGAGCAAATCTCTGACCTTTCCCTCCTCACCACACACCTCCCACAGCTCCAGAACACCTCACCCCCTTCCTGGCTGGGAAAACCACTGTCCCCAAGATGCTGAAGATGCTGAGCTCCCCCTCTCCTGCCTCATTTCCCCACCTCTGCCTGCCCTGCACACAGCCAGCCAGGGGAGGGCTGGCCGCTTGTCCTTCCTCCCCTAGGCTTTGGGGCATGGGATTACTCTGCATGTCAGAGCCACTAAAGGCACAGCCCTCTGATGTTTTAATCTTCGTGTTAACTTTCCCTGCCCTCGGCGCCCTTGCCTGGTTGGAGAAAGTGATACCAAGCCACCGAGCTGGAGCCGAAGCTGTGACGCTCTGTGTAAGTCCCCTTCTGGGCTTGCTCCTGGGGTTTACCCTACGCATCTTCCACCTTGCAGCAGGTTCTCTTCCCTTTCTCCTGAATTTTTTTTTTTCTTCATTATTTCCTTTGCACTTTCCCCACGGCTAGCACAAATCCCTCAGCACAGCCACCGAAACCCACTCCTGTTCTCCCTTTGCTTTGCCTCGAAACTGTTTGTCAGGAAGGAGCGAAGACCAACACAACTAAACTCTTCAACACGCTTGGATCCTGGGTGCGAAAGGAGCCATCATCTGGCTAATTTATTCTTTTTATTGAGCCAAATTGTAATTTTATAAAATATTGCAAATTTTATAAAATATTTGCAAGCCCATTTTAAGAGATAAATCTTCTGTGTGGCTCTCTAATGAGCCGCCCTGGGAGCAGCCAGTGTGTGAGTTGCTGTAGGTCTCACCGCGACGTTCCCGGGCTGCGACGGCAAGAACCACCGTAACTCTTTGAACTGTGCAAATACTCCACGCTCTGGGGTTCAGGCTGCAATTTTCAGGGGTATTTTTTCTCCTTCTTAAAAATAGATCTTCTGTAACCCCTTTATTGCAATATTCATAAAGCACTTGATGGGAATCCAAGGAAAATCCCTTCCCTTTTGCAACTTTGAAGCCAGCCTGGAACTTAAGGGAAGCAGAAGACAAATCCAGCCCACGTGTATGAGTTTGAGGAAGGCACAACAGCCTGTTTCTGGAGAATTAGGGTGCTGAGAGGACAGACCCCACACTGCTATGAGTGCAGGCTACAACAAGTCAAAGCTCAGCACTGCTTTCTCCTACATGACATTAGGAGTCTCCTCCAGTGACCCTTTCAAGGTTGGCAAGGATGCTGAGGTCAGGGGAGATGAGATCTGGAAGGTAGTTTGTGTTTTCCCAAGTCCAGAAGAGGAGGTTAAATCTTTGTAGTTTTACAGGGAAAAACCTTGGTCGGTAAAGATGCCTGCCCTGGGCAGCCTGAGAGTGCTATGACATACAAAGAAACTCATCTTGGTGCAGATAGAGAAGGTGCTTGTTGGTACAAGACACCAACCCACCCTGGAAATGATGCCCAGCCTGCATGCTGGGTTTGCACCTTCCAGCACTTAGTAACTGGGGGCAGGAGGGGCTGGACAGACCCAGATGATTTGACATAAACCTCAGGAGATCCCAAACCTCCACGTAAAGCATGCACTTTTCAGTCTAGCCTTGTGGCTGCCTGCAAAAATAGGGCTGCAGCAAGAGCTGATCCCAGCCCAACATTGTCTTCCCTCTCCAGTGCACTGTGCAGCAAAAGCACACCACAAAGGGGAATGTGGGTTCATTATCATTCTCTTTAAAAAAAAAAAGAAAAAAAACAAAAAACAATGCATAAATAATTGCAATTACAGCTCAGCCTCTGCCCCAGCACTTGCTCCTGTGCCTCCCCGTGCCCTTACAAAGCCAGTGCTGAGCTTTACAGGCTGACAAACCGCCCTGCCAAGGCTATTCCAGTCAGTGGGAAGAGCAAAAAAAATCCCTCACATAATGGCAAATGGATGCAGGACGCTCTGCCTAATCAGATTCCTATCCCCTATTGAGGCCGGGAAGGAGGGACCCCGCTCCTCCCCTGCCCTCAGCCCAGCCTCTGCTTCAGCGGCTCACACGCTGAAACTTTCTGGACAATTTAATCTCGCCAGGGTGTTACTTAGAAAAACCTTTTTCACTGTCAATTTTTTTCCCCCCTCCCTCCCTCCTTCCTTCTTTCCCTCCTCCTCCCCTCTCTTTTTTTTAATTCCCTCCCAGCCTTGATTGAATTTTGCAAGCCCCTGATATCTTTCTTTTTTGTAGGGATGCACGCTGCTTATGCAAATACCAGCCTTTCATACCGCCTCCCTGGCTCAAGCCCTCCAACTTGAATGTGACCAAAAGCTGTGCTCTCCCCTGCTAACTCCTTAGCACAATTACACCTCCATTCTGCTCCAGGGGCCCGGGGAGGGGGAAGAGTTTTTAAAAAAAAAAAAAAAGAAAAAAAAAATTTAAAAGTAATAACATGTGCTGTTTGCTTTGGATAATTACAAGGGAGCTTCAGCTTCTAAGAGCTATGAAATATTCTCTTCGACAGGGCAGGAGGGAGGCTCCATGTTCCGCCTACATGGTGAGTTTTATCTCCTGGTGGAGATGCTCCACAGCCTCCTGAGTCTCCTTCCATCTCTTGCTCCTCCTGTGCACCTGGACAAACATTTACATTTCCTACCGAGGAACTTCCCCAGCACTTTGGGCAGCGGGAGAGAGGAGCAGGCAGGCAGCTGACACTTTTCTTATCTCAAGTTACAATTTCCTGCAAGCATCAAGATAATAAAACATGGGCAATGGGCAAGCTCAGAGAAATGAATGCACTGGCTTGGTTCTCCCAAGGCAGCACCGGGCAGAGAGGACCAGGGAGAAAGGACACCCGAGGGATGCGGCTGCTCCGACGGCTCTCGTTTGCATCGTGGGCCTGCAGTTATTGTCCTCCCGCCCTGTCTGCTGGGGAAGTTTATGTGGAGGGCTTTTTGCTGGGGCGAGGAGGAGGGGAGTTTTCCCCAAAAGCACCCAGGAATCTGTCAAAAGAGGGACAGAAAAGAGAAGAAGAAGAAGGGAGACAGAGAGTGGGAACGTCAAGGACCCCTGACTAATGAATAGCAAGTTTGCCCTTGAACCTCCCTGGGCTTTGCCATTCCCAGGCTCCAAACAAGGGCTGATGCATGCTTGGGCCCAGCTGCAGGGGGACCGGGCTATGGTTCATCTCAGACACTTTGACAGCCCGGGCCTTTTCCCCGCATAGCTCAGACTCGCCTAACTACTCCCCTGGCAACAGCTCAGTGCAGGAACCTGCGCTGAGGCCCTGCCTGCTGCATACAGAAGTGTGAGGAGGAGGGGAGCCGCTGGGAGAAATTAGCTGGAGACCGGCTTAACCCATCAAATGCTGGGCAGACGTTGCCAGCCCCAGCACCCTTCCCTTGGTCCCCAGCTGGGCTGGCTGGGTGCTGGGCTGTGACAAAGTGGGAGAGGAGCTGAGATGGGTTAGATGTGCCCGGCTGCTGTGTATCACAGATCCCATCACCTGCTGCTTCGCCATGTCCTGGTGGGGCAGAAGGTTCTCATAGTGCCAGGGATGTTGTGAGGGAGATGAAATAGTTGTCTGGAAAAGACCACTGGACACTAAGAGGGAAGGGCATGGCCTCTCCCTGGTGTGGTGAGGACAGGGCATCCCTCTACCAACCCAAAGGAGGGTTCAGACCAGAGGAGAGAGGCACAAACTTGTCCCTGCCGCTCTTTCTGCATTGCAGATCAAAGGCAGGGGACGAGGTGGCCTTAGGGGTCTGAGCTGAATGGCTGGAGAGAAGAGGGACAGCACCCGGCAGCTCCAAAGCGCGACCCAGAAACGTTCCCACATCCCGGCCCCATATAAATCAAGGGGGAGAAAAAAGGGGGCTCCGTCCCAGCCTCTGTTTTTACAGAGCATCTTTCATGTGCAGCCCCTGAGAGAGAGGGCTTTGCTGAGCTTGTTAAGGACGGCTCCTGCGCCAGGCAGAGAGGGGGATGCACCATATGGAGAGGAGAAAAAGAAAAGGGGACACTGAAAATGGAAAATTATGCAAAGCAGGAGGAGAGGCGCTGGGGGAAAGGGGGGAGGGAGGCAGTAAGGTGTGGGGGATGGGGAGAAAGGAGGCTGGGAAGGGAGCCCTGACTTGGGGGACACCAGTGAGCTGGCACAGGGGGAGCAGGAAGAGCAGAAGTTTCCCCTGACAAGGTGCAGGACAGCCCTTGTCACCCTTGGGTGCTGTCACCTGTGGGCAGCTCTCCAACCTGGTCTTCCCTGAGAAGGTCTGAGATGCCCTGACAGACCATGGTGGGCGCACACTACATCCATAGCTATGCCACACCAGGAGATGCAGCAAAATGGGGCCTGTTGGTGACCTACTTCAGAAGTGTCCTCGGGACCTCTGTTACTATGGCAATGAGGTTTCAAGCAAACATTATGGCTTTTTTGGTCAAGGTTTTTGCTTTCAATCAGACACAAAAACCAGACTCATGTACCAAGGTGCTGGGGGCTTTGTAAGAAATGGCTCTGAACCACAGCAAAGATGGCAAGAGCCTGAATTGCCCCTGGGTTTCAGCCACCTGTGTGGTGACAGTGGACACTTGGGTGAATTAACTAACATCCAAATGGAGTTGCCAGAGTTCCTCTCTTCCCCTTGGATCTCAGAGGGATCCCTTTGTCCCCAGAAGGTCCTGGTGCCACAGGACAGGCTGCAATCCTAGCATGGGTCAGGTGAGGGCACAGGAGGGAGAATTAATTTCCCAGTCCCTTGCATGTGCTGTTGCTCAGCTTGTGCTCAAACTCCAGCATCCAGCCTGACATGGTGTTTGGAGAAGCAACTCAGTTTTTCTCAACTGTGGAGTTCCTTGTTCCTTTCCCAAAATCTTTGGTCACATCTCACTCAGCTTCTGTGCTCTATTCAGCTTTGGGAAGGAGACACCTTCCCCCCTGTTTCCTCATGAAACCCCCTCACGCATTTGGCTTGCAGGCTCTGTGCTGGCTCCCTGTCCATGGGCCAGGACCTCTTCACTGGATGTTAGCTCCCTTCTCCAACTCATCTTTCAACCCAGCATAGAGAGCCAGCCACTTAGTCCTCCAAAAATCCCCAGGCTTGGTGCTTGTTGCTCTGCTTCCCCTGCTTGGCTTCCTCCATCCTGTTCTTTCTTCCTCCATCTCTCATCTTGATGGCTTTCATTCAAGAGTAGCCAGTGCTTTTCCTTCACTCCTTTTGACATCACCCAGCACCCAGGAAAACAAAATGCTCCTGGCTGCCATCTTCCCTCCCTCTCTAACCCAACACAGCCTCTGCTCTCGTGCCCATCTCTACCACAGTGCTCCCCTTTTTTAGCTCCTTCTCCCATATGTTGCATCAGGAAACTTTCCCTCACAGGATCTCAAACAGATTTTTCCATTAATCCTTCCTACAGTGCTAACCCCCACTTACCCTCAGCCCTCGTGGTGGCCCTACACTCCAAACCCATGTTTCAGGCAGGTATGGAGCCAATTCATGTAGGCTGAGTGCATGGAGATGGGCTGGAACATGGGCAGGCGTGGGACTGTGCCTGCAGAGATGGGCACGCTTGCCCCTGCATACACGTGTTCCTGCCTGCACATGCCAACACCTACTTGTTCCTGCCCACGTTCCCTCTGCTGGATCTGAGGCTGTGGGATTTCAAGGGGAGCTCTTGTTCTCCCCTGGGACACAGGCGTTATCTGTGCAACATGGCTGCAGGCTAGGATTTGGGTTGCTTGGTCTTACAGTCACTAGAAAATAAAGATGCTGTGTCCATCTTCTAAGAGTTTCTTCAAGAGCTATGCCCTGGAGTAAGGCTACATATGTTGGCCAGATCCTCAGTAAAGCCCTGGAATAAGCTGTAGGCACTGAAGAGGATTCATCTAAGCAGCACACAAAGAAAAATAGCAAAAAATAAAGTTCACGGGGGCACAAGGAAAACAGAGCTTCCACCCACAGAGCAGCTGTGTGGGGCTCTGGGGACAGGCAGGCAACGTGGGAGACGTTTCAGAGCTTGCTCTCAAGATGATGCATTTGCAACAGCTTCCCCTCTGCAACCAGTGGGGGTAAATTGAGTTAGTTACCCCGCAGATACATGTTTCAATTCATCTACCTGTAGGTACAGGTAAGTGTCCTGAGCTGCTCTAAGGCTGGCAAGCCACTATGTCAGAATGATGCAAAATTCAGATGTGCCTTCATAGTAGGGAAAGCTGTTTTATCCCTCGATATTCTGATGCAGGCAAGCAACTGCCCCTCCGCAATGGAATCCATGTACAGGAGCTGCTTAGTGTTCTGCTAAAAATGGGTGGTGTGAGGTGGGGAACACAAGGGATTCAGGGTGTCCTTTGTATCTGTCTGGCCTCAGCTGCTGTGCTGGAAGCTGAACCATTTCCAAAGAGGATACAGCAAGAACAGCGAGTCCTGCCCAAGTGACAGTCCAAAGCATTGGCACTTTGTCCTGATTCAACCTTGCCCCAGATTCCCGCCCCGGCCTGCATCCAGGTTTCTTTCTCCTTGACCCATCTCCATCAAAAGAAGCACTGTTATGAGTCCCTGCTCTGAGTTTCCAGTCTACAAATAGAAGCAAAGCAGCCCTTGCTACAGAGCAGAATATTTCCACTAAACCCTATTTCGATGCCTGTCCCGGCGAAAGAAACCTTCGGGGACCATGCCCCTTGTATGAGATGTTAAGTATTTCAGCCTCCAGCAATACAAGACGGTGATATGATATTAAACTATACAATTGCTGTATGTCCCTACGTTCCCACCCCAGCTGCACTGCCAAGGAGCATCTCCAGTAAACCTTCCTTCCAGGGAGCTGACTGCCTGGAGCTCTGGGGCATAGACATGCTTATCGGGCAGCAGAGCTGGCTCTGCCACCCCACATGGAGAAGCTGTGTCATGGGAGCTGCTAAAAGAGCATTTCATTTCCAAACAGGGCCCCGGAGACCTCTTGTGTGAGGGCCTCGATGGAGTGATGCAGGGAAGCTCAGAACAAGGAGATATAACCCCAGGCTAAAAATGAGCCGGACACCAGGTTTGTCGAACCTTATGCTCTACACCAGGACTCAGGTTGGCCAGTCCCCTTGAATGAGCACATCTCTCCTGTGCCACCAGCGATGGGGAAATGGTGAATTGGGATTTTTTCACCTCCCTCTTCTTCCCCCCTGTTTCCCTCCCGTAACTCCTTTTCCGCATCATAAGCAAAGTCCTAATAAAGCTCCCATCCCCATCGCCAGCCCTGCACCATGCTCCCAGCAGAAAAGAGATGCAAAGCCACGCTTGGAATCTGATTCCCCGGCTTTAAACGCTGCTCTGCCAGCAAAGTGCGACTTGAAAGCTCCCCTGTCACAGTTACAAAGCTCCGAACAGCCCTTCCTCGGATAATCACGCTTATCTCCAGATTAAGAAAGAGAGACCTGCAGCTGAGGCTGGTCACATGGGCTGGGATGTGGGCAAATCTCTTATAAACAATCCCCGTATAGCTGTGACCTCCACCATAGCCCAAATACACTGTTCCTTGGTCCCACTCGAAAACCAGCTCTGGAAAGATGACAGAGCAGCATGCGAGAGGGGACCACGCTGGAGAGAGCGGGGGCTGGAGGGAAGGCAGGGGGAGGAGTGAGAAAGCGGTGGAGAAGAGGAGGATGAGAAAGACTGAAGGAGAAATAAGTAAAGGGAGGATGTGGGAGAGGAATAGGATGTGGTGGAGAGGGAGGAAGATCATGTGGATGGAGGGGGAGGATGATGAAGGGCAGAGAAGTCTCTGCCACTCTTCCTGCTGTCCCCACACTGTCCTCAGATTAACTCTTCCTGCTCTGTCCTCGGCTGGCAGCCTAGCCTGATTACGTGGCTCCAGCTGTGCCAAGTAGCCTTGGCAGGGTGAGAGCGTTACCTACTTTGCTGCCACGGATTCATTAAGAGGCTTTTGCTTGTGTGGGAATAGTCATCCCAATGGGGAAAGGAAAAAAAACCAACCTTTCTGCAGATCAACCTGGCAAGGAGCTCTGACAAAGCGGTTTCCATGGCCCTGCCTGAGCCTTGGGAGCAGAAATCAGGAGAGGCGGGGATGTGAAAATGGGAGAGGAGGGTGGAAAAGTGGAGGATTGGTGGGATGGAGTCCCCAGCAAGGGGACAAGATCCCCAGCGAGGTCTCATGCTCAGGGACAAGGCATTGATTAGCCCTTTTCAGGATGCTGGTCCCTGACTCTATTTAGTGATTGAAGGCCACTTTGCATCTGGGTCAGGTATGGACAATTCATCCACCCCGCAAGGAATGAAAGGGAGGAACCTCAGAATGTGCAGAGTGCCTTTATCCAACAGCAGGTTCCTCTCTTATGTCCATGTGGGATTAACACAATTACTTTGCACCAGAGGAGCCCAAATGGCTCTGAAATGGGCACAGATGCAGAACACTGGGGCTGTACCTCTCTGAGGACACCCATGATCTGCTGGCACCAAGTAGGGCTTTCCAGACATGGGGCTTGGCCACCGGCTGCAGCTCGCCGGGAGGGACCGCAGCGCTGCCTCCCCGCCTGCTCATTATTCACCCTGCGCAATTAGGCACTGCTGATAAGTCACACGAAATTGCCTTTGTTCTCCAACTGGATGACCTGGGTTTCACAGGAGTCCCTTTTTCCTGCACATTTCTGAGGAGTTGCCCACCATACCTACCACTGGAATGGCAATGAGGATTTAGGGGCACTCTATGGGCTGGCCACAGCCAGATTTGCAGATGCTCCCATGCTGCCTGGCCCTTCCCGGACTTCTCTGAGCACAAAGGGAAACTGTTCCTCTTGTAGCTCACCCTGCCTTGCTGGGGACATGTCAGCTCTCCTCCAGGTGGGTGGCTTGGCTTCTCCCTGGCTATTCCACCATCTCTTTGTGTCACTACCAGCTCTTCTACCAGCAGCAGAGGAAAGCCCAATGCAGCTGCAGAGCCAGTGGGGAAAGAAGCATCAGTCCTTGCCCAACCCAAAGCCCACTGGTGCCAATGACCATCTCAATTAATCACAACCTTTCCTTTCCTCCCTAGCCAGGCCACTAGAAAGCCTTGCACCATGCAATTCCCTGATATTTTGGCATCCAGCAGCTGCTCAGAAGCAGACGGGAACACAGGGAGAAAAGACAACTTGTCCTGTTCTAGATTTTCTCAGTCTTCTCAAGAAATGTCTGTAGGTGTAGGCCCTTAAGTCTTGTTGATTTAAGGGAAAGGAAGAAAGTTAATTTAGAAGGGAAATTAATTAGATGTAAAATGGTGTTTACATCCCTACATGGACAAAGAATTCTTGTGTGAACCTACAGAATGCAGATGGATGGATGGATGGATGGATGGATGAATGATAACAGTACTCTGGAAATGACATTATGTGCTGGTCCATACGCTGGGGATATAGAGAGACTTTTCTCTGCATTGGTAATTAATAATTCTATCCTGAGCAAATGTTGATAAATCCCTTCTAGCACACGTTATCTCTGTCTCTCCAACTCCTGTTCTGCATTTCCATTTGCCTGTTTCCACTGCTCCACCCCAGCACCCACATGCTTCACTTCCCTCCCGTATTTTGTAACTGGTAGTGGATTTGACTCCCTTTCTGGAGAAGCAGGTGGAGGTTTTGTTGCTGGGGCTTTGTGTGACTGATCGCATGTGTATGTGTATATACAAAGACGGATACAAATCCATTGGAAATAAACACCTTTTAAAGGGACTTGAGAGAGAGACACAGGGCAAAGGAGAAGAAAGAGCCTACAGACCCTCAGCCAGACAATCAGCGAAAATGAAGAGAAAGACCCAGTGAACCAAAAAATGCCTCAGTTCTCTTTAAATGCTCCATGATTTGCAAGGAAAGCAGCAGATCCCATCGCTGGGAAGCCCAGCTCTGCCAAAGAACCAGAAGTCACAGCAACCCTCACCCCTTCTTCTCCCTGCTCCGCACAGCTCAATTACCCCAGTCTGCCAGGCTGCACTGAGCACCCCCCCGCCGCCCCGCATCTCCCCCGCCGCCCAGACAGCTTTCGCCAATGGAAGGAGTACAAATATATTCATTGGCACCTTATCAGACATGCATGCAAAACTAATTAACATGGGGAGACATGCAAGCTGCCACCCAGCCACAAATACACACCCACGAGCATGCACACACACACGCACGCATGCACAAGGCAACCCTTGTCTAGGGGGGACATTCAAAAGGCTTTGTCACTAATTTAGGCATCTGTCTCAGTCTGGTCTGGTCCTCCTGGCTGGGCTGGAGTTGTGGTTTTTTTCCCACTCTGTTTGACAATGCTGGGAACATGCCCGGAGACCCCTCATTCAAATCACCCTTTGACAATGGTCTCATTGTGTGAGCATATAGAAAAGGGAAAGGACGGGGGAGAAGATGTGGAAGGGGGGTAAGGAATTAAAATGTGAACCCAAGGAAGTGTTTACTAACACAAGCTCCGCAGCTGCCCTGTCTCTCCTCCACCCCCTTCCGCCCCCAGCTACTCCAATGGCCCAGCTTGTCCCCAGCGTGAGGCGGGCAGCGGGACAGCGGGACAGTGGGGTGGAAGCAGGAGCAAGAGTATGGCAGAATGGAGGGATGAAGCCTCAGAACATTTGAGTCTTTGGCAGTTAGGGGGACAGGTATGGGTTTGGGAAGAGATGAAGATGAAGCCCAAGATGCTTTGGAGAGAGGATTAGTGACTTAAAATGTCCTGGGGAGGGCATCCTCATGGAGGAGCAAGGGATTTATTGCAATAACCACTCCAAGGCTTTCCAGGCAGGGACAAATAGTGTTTAAACCTGGCCTGGTGGATTAGAGCAAGCAAGCAGACTCACCACACGGTTTGGACTGCTCTCTTTGGTGCTGCTGCCAGGCGCACTATGGTGTGAGAAGAAAGGGAGAGAGCAGCAGGGTGGCGGGGCCAGGGGCTCTGGGAACAGACCCGACTCCCTTCAGGATCTGAATGTCAGCCTACTGCTAGTTATTAAGTATCAAGAGAAAGAAAATAGGGAAAAAATTCCCCCAATGCACACTCCCCCCAGCCACGCCTGGGGTAAGAAAGACCGAAGGTGCAGATGGGGGGTGGTAGCCCCCAGCCCCACCACGCTTGGCTGGCCTCAGCAGGCACCATTCAGCTGGAAATGCCCACGAGTCGGCAGAGCAAAGGGAACAGGAGCTGGGGAGGTGGGGGGAGAAGATGATGACAGCGTTTTCCATATATGCAAATGCATCTGCACAAGATACCCAGAGGGAGACAAAACAAAGAGACCTCAAAGAGGCTGGCTCTGAGACCCGCACAAAGCCAGATATCTCCCTACACCTATGGCGTTTGCATGTGAAACCTGTGCCATGCCAGAGGTTTCCCCCCATTTGAACAGATAGGAGCCCACAGAAAACCTGACTGAGAAGCCCAATAAAAGCTGCAAACACAAATGCCACAAGCCCACGTCCTCCTACACAAACAGATGCACCTCAGGAGTAGGAAACTATTCCTGTCCATCAGCTTAGTCAGAGAACAGGAAAGCTGCGATGCAAATCCAAAAGAGCTCTGGCAGAGGCAGCCCAGCTCCTCTGACACAGCTTCTGCAACCAGATGCATCACCTGGACCTTTGTTTCGTTCATATTAGAGGGGAGATTTCTGGAGACCACTACAAATGAGGGAGAGTAAAACGTCACACAGAGACCCAAGAAGATGCATGACAGCAAAACATTTCCTTCCCACGACCACTGCAACAAAACGAAAGTCACTTGTGCAAACATTTTTGCTTAGAAAAAGAGGGAAGCTACTGCCAAGTAAGCAAATCTGTGCTTTTTATCCAAACAAGTGGTTGTGAGCAGTTTTATTGCCACATTCCTCTGCCCCAGTACACAATGATAAGCACTCAAGATACAGAGACACAGAGGGACCTGGGGACAGAGCTGTGGTTTTAATAGGGCAATGCAGGCACCAAATGATATAAAACCCTACAGAGATCAGCTTGCCAGGACATGAGGCTGAGAAAAGCTATTTGACAGTAAAAAGAAACAAGGACACTTATGATTCTGCTCTCATTTCCATGCTGTAATTTTGGGCAGCTTTTACTGAAAGCAATTAAATCTTCACTTAAGATTTAACCCAATGAAGCTGAGGGCAGACCTTGGTACCAGAGCCACATCTGGGCTTTTCTTTCCCACAACTTGCTCAGCAGAGGTCAGCAGGAGTTGTGAAAAAGTTGAGTGAAAAAGCAGTGGGATTTGTAGCTCCCAGCCAAACATGGCCATTTCAAAGCCCCCTCCAGCTCTGTCTCAGTGATTCTTTCCCTCACTGGTGATTTGCTGCTTCGTTCACGAAGCCTTGGCTGCAGGGGAAGGGGCAGAACCATCCTCGTAAGCACAGACACTCAAAGCTATCTGGGTTTCTCTTTCCCTCTAATGGGAGCTGGTGACCTCAGCAATCCTTCAATACATACATTCCCTGTCTCTGGGGCCTGATCCTTCTTTTCGGTTACCCAAAAGGTCCCAGTGTGGACGCCATGCAAGAAACCATGACAGACCGTGTATTATTTAATACCTATTTGACAATCCCTTAAATTTTACTTTATTCTAAGGCAGAGCATTTCAAGGGTCCTTTTGTTCACCAGCAGGTTAACAGCCTGGATTTCACAAGCAACAAGTGATAAAACTCACCTACTTACACCAGAGGGATAAGGTCACTTCTGGGTTGTGACCTTAAATCTCTACTGGCTTTCCCTCTCAGACATTGAGAGGTGTAAATCTCAACATCTCATTAAACAGCTCTGCAGATCACTCAGAACTGATTGCCTCGCGACACAACTTTTCAGCTGGTCACTACCCACCAACAGATGATTTTACATGACATTTATTCATGCAAATTGCAGAGGCTTGTAGCCTGATTCCCCAGCAAGAGCCTAAAAAATGATGGTTTTAGATGCATAAATGCTGGCACCATCATAGAAGGCACAGTGAGACTGGAAACACATCCCTGGGTTTCAAATGCAGTGCAACAAAACTTAGAATGATTCTTCATCAGATGGGGGTTTATCAGCAACGACCCCCCAAAATGACCCAGGGGTGGCAGAGAAAAGCATGTGCAAGGCTGCAAAGGAGACAGAGAAATGAAGTTCTCCTGCTGCATGTGCAGGAACCTGCCATGGGGAGAGCACACGCGACATTTTACGTCACTCACAAAGCCTACTCTGTCCAATAAAGTGGGGAAGTAAAACAAAGCATGAAATCCAGGCATAAATTAGCATCTCTCTAGTCTAGTTTTATTTGTGCTGCTGCTGCTGCTGCGATTAGCATCTAGCTGCCTGACAGGCTGATCGGCAGACAGAAACAGGGAGAAATAATAAAAATAAATAATTTTTTAAAAAAAAATCAGTGGGTGTCTTTTTTTCCCTATGGTTCCTGGTATGTCTTCTGTCAAAGTGCAGGCCATGTTCATCCCTTTAGGACCAGAATTTTTCCACCTTTGTGGGAGAGCAGTAGGCTCTGCAGGAAAGCAAATCCCCCTGAGATGTTTGTGCCTGCACCCTGCAATGCTGGCACCCGTTATCTGACTGCAAGCCCAGTGCAAACCCATCTCATCCTCAGCTGGCATCCCTCTGGCATCCTCAGCATCGCACCAACAGGCTTTCCAGAGAGACACAAAGCCTCAGGAGCCCTTATGGAATGGGGCTGGGAGACCTTAAGGGTAGTACCTTGCTGCAGGCATGTATTGGGAGCAAACACCCCAGGATTAGCTCAGGATCATGTTCACCAGCGCTCGGGGCAGCTGCTTCCTTCACTGCTTGCAGCCATGAATGGGTTTAGTACCTGATCCCAGCTGACATGACTGGGATCTCATGCCGGCATCTCCTCCTAGTTTGTGTCAGAAATGTGTCATCGTCAGCTCCTCGGGCAGGAGGACCTGCAGAGAGCTTCCATCGGGCTGTCACACAGCCTCCTCACTCCTCAAGGCTGTGTGGAAAAATGAGTGGTCATCATCAGAGACATCTCATCTCCCCAGGGCTTGGTGGCCACACGCCCACCTGCCTTTTCTGAGCTCAGCCATGAAGGGACAACACTAAAGAAGAGCCAGTCCTGATGGCCACCACCCTGCCCCTTCCCAAAACAGACAGATCTGTCCAAAGGATGTGTTTCTGATCTAGCAGCTTTAGCCATTAGGGAGAAGCTGGAATGCTGAGGGAGGATGAGACCAATGTGGCACTTGTGCCCAAACTGGGAGAACAACATCACCAAACTTGACTGTGTTGAAAACAAACTGCAAACCCCATTTCCACTCTCACTGCACCATTCAAAGCTTGGTTAGGGCTTTCAGGTCACAGGAGATCTCTAGTCCCTGCCTATCACTTCAGGAGCCAAACAGAACACTCAGTTTTTAGGCTATGGAAAGCGAATTTTCAGCCGTTTTCAGAGGTGGCCTAGAAAACAGGCTAATTCTGCACAGCCATAAAGTGAGTCCCTCAGGAGCAGAGCACACAGTTTGAACACCCCAGTGTCTCTGTGCCTGCCAGTGCAACACTTACTGAGTGTCTGATCAGAGGACGCAGATATGAAAGTGCCCCAGGATGCAATGAATCCCCCCCCTTGACAGAGAAGGAACTCCAGTCCAGTACTGGAGCCACTTCCTACTGAATCCTCAAGCTCCTGCAGCAATAGCAGGCACTCCTTCAACATCTCACATCTGGGCTTGGAAGGAGTTAGTCAGTGCCTACAGGAACACAGCAAGCTGCAGCAAAGATCTTTCCTTTGCAAGGAAACAGTTCCTTAGTGGTCTCCCCAGCCAGTACTTATCTGTATGAACCATTTGTTTCCTCCCCAAGCTCTCAGCTCGCTCTGCTACATCACCCATCCACCTGATGACAAGCAAGATGAGTCTGATGGGTCCCAGCCTAGCACCCACTCAAGAGCCTTTTGCATCTGCCTCACTGCTCAGTGCCACACCATCACAAGCCCAGCCTGGGGATGGTACAGCACCACAACTGCTTTAAATGCTTGTTCAAGTACAGACTCCTGCATGCAGTTTGCCCTTCATTTTAGAGACTTCTAGTATACTTCTGCTTTAGATGTATTAAAAGTTACACTGGTTGCAGGACATTTAGGCAAGTGGCCAGTAGGGCCAGGGTGATGCCTATGAAATGTATCACAAAAGGACAGAAGGAGCACATTCCCCTGAGACACAGGTCCAAGTGGCAACTTGGGACATGTCTGCAGTAGCCTGGGGAGATGCTGCATGGTCCCATGAGGACACAGCAGAGACAACATCTCCTCTGGCTCTTGAAAAAGAGTCTCCGCAGCACTACACACAATACAGGACCTCTCAGTTAAAGCAAGGACAAAATGAATTTTAAAAAGCTCTTTTTTTTTTATCCCTAATCCCAGCAGTGAGGAAGTCAAATGCTGTTTTGCAAGCTGTCCCTAGAGTGACACAGATCCGTACATGTCCACTGGCACAGCCAGCCTGCGTCCATACAAACTTGTACCCACCCCCTCCACAAGCACAGACACAGACAAGCAACCCTCACTGGGTCTCTTATAGAATAAGACACCAAGGACAAACACCAGCAGAGGCTGAAGCACACAATAAACATTTACTTCCAAGTTTCTCTGTGCCCAGGTCCATATGATGGTGGTGGGGACCACTCCTGAGAGTCACCACCCTGTCTAGTGGATTAAACAAAACCCAAGACATCCACCATACAACCTAATGTAATCCATGATATATTTTGAGTTATCAGGCCCTGTTCAGAGTAATGCAGCATCCTAGACTGTTAGCCTTGAGCTGTGATTACCAAGAGTATGTATCTCCAAAATTACAAAGCCTGACTCCAAAAAAACCAAGTATCTGGAGGTTTTTTTTTTTTTTAAGATCAGTAATGCCTAGAAGCCCTGAGAGATCTCTGACTTATTTCCAGGATTTTTCTTGCAATGATGATGTCCCTAAATACATTCCTTGTTAGCATCATTTCATTACTTTTAAGTGAGAACTGAGATTTTCAAATTACAGTTGTTGGGGTTTTGCAATGCACACCCCAAATCCCAAGCTTTGCGCTAAAACCCCCATGAGTCATTCTGGTCCAGCCTTGCCAGCTGCTCTTTTACCCAAAAGGCATCTTCCCTTGAGAGCAAGATAGTAGAAGAATGGAAGAAAGCTGGAAAACAACCATTTCTGGCACTACGAGTTAAATCAGGAGGAACAGCTGCAAAAGCCTCTCCTAGCCTTGATAACCAGCAGCAGCTACTCATGAAGCTCCCACTGAATTTGTCCAAGTGAGAACCAAAAGACACATTGCTACAGCCTTGCTAGACTTTCTGCCAACCTTGTCAGCAAGGCACACTCAGCCATGGCTGCCCAGTGTATGCAAACCTGGCCTGACACCCTAACCTTTCCCAGCCCTCTCTCTGCCCTCCTTAAATCTCAAAGCCAGCAGCATCACTTGCAAGGTGGATGCCATGCCATAGGCAGCAAAGGTGTGCTCCTTGCAGCCTCTCAACCCTAGGCCTTCTGCCAACACTGTCCCAACATGAGGCACATGGGTGAAAGAGCTGACAGAGGAATCCACGCCAAGCAGCACTGAGCACGACCTTTCTGCTTTACAATGGTAACCTGAATCCTAAATACTAGATTTCTAGGCACGCATTAAAGCCATGAGACAATGGAGACGGAGAGGCTGGGGTTGGCTGCAAGCCAGCTCTGCATTGGCCCTGCCAGCTCCTGATGTTTCCTATTTCCTTCTGGTTTTCTTTCCCCTGGCAAATAAGCAAATTCCCTGTAAGCTGGGAGGCAGGTGCATGCACAGGCTCACCTGTGACTTGAGGACTATGCATGACTCACCCTTCATGCAAGGTAGATGCCTAGGAGGACCTGGAGAGGTGGCTGTCTTCCTCCCTAACCCGCTCTCTCATACAAGCATTGCTTCTCCTTTAATTGGTTTCATTCATGGCAGCCCTTTGCTAAATGTAATTATGCCAAGCTCTATCCATCTGTCTGCATTCAGAAAGAGCCATCGCTCTCAGTGTTTTTATTTTCAATCTTTGTTGTGCATGTGAGCTTCAGAGGGGGGGATTCATGCAGAAATAATGTCCAGAACCTTCTGAGGACACATAGGCATCAAACGAAGAGCGGGGTTTGTCCTTGGGTCTCTCCTGGCTGGAGGACTTGTTTTTTTCACAGGGAAAGCCCCGTAACTTAGTCGCTCTTTGTAACCATCTCCACCTCTCAACAATACCTGCACAAACTCACTCAAAAGCTGTCAGTGAGCCCAGGCAAGAGGACACAGCTTGATTTTGTCTGCATCCATAGACATAGAGATATCTCTGCCCAGTCTTTCCCAGGCCAGTACATAAAGGTAGCAAAGAGATGTCTGCTCAAGTTGACATGGACCACTTTCACACATGAAGACAGCATTCAATCCCACACGAACTAACATGCTAATTCCCCTGGTGGCGTGAACACAGCTGAGCACAGAGATTAAGAAACTCATAGCTGCATGTCTGAAGCTGCAAAGTGCCCAATGTACCCAGAAGCATTTCATTCTCTGGGGTACATTACCAATGGTCCTTAAACCTTTCTTAGCTAAGGAAGGTAGATCTTGGGGGAAAACACAATGCTAAAAGGAGCTGTTGGTTTATCGGGAGACCAAATCCAGTGACACAGACTCTGGGCAACCAGGCACCATCTGGTGACCGCCGTCTCCCGACACAATAGCCCATGTTGGCATGTTTATGATAGAGACCAGAGGCAGATTCCCATTATCCCCATCAGATCGTGTGATGTGGTTTCAAGAGAAGGACCAGGAGAAGCAGATGGGATGGCAGAAGAGAAAAGAACACAGCGAGACAGACAGACAGGAGAGATTTATACGAAGCTAAAGTGCATACCCATAAACATGGGATAAATAAATAGCATGTAAGTATGAAATTAAACGCAGGGAACCCATGGCATCCAGTAATCAGTCAAATATCTCCTTCACCTTTGTTTCAGTTTATCATCAGCATTTTAAAATGAGATATTTATGCCAATAAGTAACCCAGTTGTATATTGTAACCCTGCAAACACTGGCTGGGATCTGTGAGATTCGTCCCGACAGACAATTCATTTTTACAGTTATTTTTGGACTCCCAGCTTTCGTGGAACACTGGCTCTCTGTGTTGGATTTTATGCCCCTGAAATGTATTTACAATGCATGGCATCTGTATTGTGCATTACACACTTAAATCATTGCTTTTCATTCATCGCTTCTAAAAAAAAATATTGCAATATCCTGAAGCTCCCAAATAACTCAAATTCAAAATATTACTGCTGCATTTTTGGGGTAATCCTAAAAAATAAGGTTGCGTTTTTAGAAAAAAGGAGGGAAAATTGATCATGAGGAACAGGGATTCTCAAGATCTGGGAAGAAGGGGAGTTTGTGTTTCACGCCATAATAAATGAAAAAAAAAAAAAAAGCTGAAAATCCCACAAAGGTTTATTTTCTAAACAAGAACATGGAAACATTTTGTCACCTAAACAAAGGGAGGAGGGCGGGGGAGGCTCCACATCCTAGGCTTGCTCTCTGCAATGGACAAATACTATCAGAAACAAAAAGCATGGCATAGTTAGCAGCAGTGCTTTAGATTTAATGATATGTATTTAAGTTCCTTTTAGGGAAAGCCTCCTGTAATCGTTGGGTGTGTGTGTGGGGAGGGGGAGAAAGGGGGGGTTGTGTGGAAATAAAGAAATCATGGTTTTAAAGGCTTCTGTCATTGTTGCCTACGAGCAGAAGAGAAAGGCGCTTTCTTTGTCATCCGGGGGTTTATGGAAACACCTTAATGTGTCCTTTTTCTTAGGTGAAGCAAAGGCTGCACAAAGCAGCCGCGTGCCAACACGTCCCCCCCACCACCCGCAAAATAAATACATGGAGGGAACGCAGGGATGGCGGCCATCGTAATCCCCCGGCAAAGAGGCAGCGAGGATGCTCTGGCGGGGTAAATATCTCGCATCTCCTGCCAAACCCCGCGTGGGCTATTGTCCCACCACCCCTTTTAGATGTCATTAAGGATTTTTCGCATACAACCAAACGAGCGGAGGGGACGAAGGCGCTCGCTCCTTCTCCACCAGTTGGAGAAGCCATGATGATGAGGCAGTGCAGGGAAAGCATAGGGCAAATTAGGAAGTATGTTAATTCAATTAATATCACGGAGGGGCTGGCGGGCTCGTTGGTGAGGGGGGGGAGGAGGTACGCGCGCAGATTTTCCGCCCGAGGAGGGAGGTGGCAGAGAAAGAACTGGGGCATGCCAGCTCCCGTTATTGTTCTGCCTTCATCGGTAATTAGCAAGATAAGGAGGGGACGGCGTGAGGGAGGCAGCGTGGCGAGGACGAGGCAGCACTGCACCCCACCTCATGCCCATGCGGCCATCTTACAGGCGGCACTCGCCTCTCGCAAAATGGCCGCCGGGGCCCAGGCTGCCTCAGGCCCGCATCTGGCCTGCCCCAGCGGGCTCCTCTCTGCCCGGCCTGAGATGGCTGGTACTTGGTGGTTGGGAGCAGCGGCAGCCATCCCATTTGTGCAAAAGGGGGCCCTGGGATCGAGGGAGTTGTCATGGTGGGCCCGAGTTTGCTCTTGAGGCCTGGCGAGTGGCCATCTTAGCGCGGGCCCTGCTCACGGAGTCAAGGCGCTAGGCACGCGGCGCTTCCACAGCTTGTACCCCAGACCTCCTAACTGGGAAAATCAAAATACACCTCTCCTTCATGAGTCAGTGAACATTGCCCGGAGCCTGCTCTCGGCCATGGAGGCAGCTGCGCCCTTGCCATGGTTTCCCCCTTAGGCAGGAATGGTGGCAAAGGCAGAGCAAAGACAGGTTTAGCCCTGCACCAGAAGCCTGTTTTGGGGCACAACTGCCCACCTGAATGTACCCGATGACTCCCATAGGTTGGTATCCTGACTGGGGGCTGACCTTGGGACATGTGGCCTGAACAGATATAGCAATAGAGGCTGGCGGTCCCATAAGGGAAAATGTCACCCACCCAACCACCAGATAGCCAGTTATGGGCAAATTCTGTCTTTCTCCTGATTGAAACAAAATAAATCCCAAATTAAAACTGCAGAAACATGAATAAGGAAGGTGAGAGCTTCCTAAATCTTCATTTAGCACACATTTAAAACAAGATCAGTTAGAAAAGTAAGAGGCACGGACAACATGGACAACATGGACGAAGCCACACCTACATTTTTTTTTCCACATAAGCTTTACAGTGGAAACATAAGTATCATTCAGTTCTCAAATAATCAATATCAAATACGAACCCTCATCCTCGGTCCTGAGCTGTTCTCAGGACAGTTAGAGCAATTACTAACATTAAAACAGTATTCTGGAAGGTTTCTGTGTGTCCTTAGCCACGAAGGGACAATTTCACCCAGTGTGATAGGCACATGATGCACATTGAAAATTCGGCATCTGCTCCAGTACTCTGTGGAGAAGCAGAGCATGAGGGTGACTGCAACCACACACACAGACAGGGCTGTGTTATACATCTCGGTTAGACAGTGAAACATAAGGGATGGCAGGCAAGCTTCTTTGCTCCGGGGTTGTCTACACAGAAAACCACACCATTATAATGACAGCGCTATAGGTCAACTGCTACTGCTCCTCACCATGCTGGTGCACATCCCCACTCCTACACTGGCTTTCTCCAGTTCAGCTTAAACTGCTTCCAGCGTGACATAACCAGTATGCAGGAGAGTCCTGCCTTCTGCTAAAGTAAATATCTACGGAGGCTGCACGCGTACAGCTCCTTGCTTTAAAATCCGCCCCCCAACTGTACATCTGTAGCAAGACCTGCCCTTCGGCTAACCTTTCTGTACTCCACACACTTCTGGGCTGTTCACAGTGCCCGTGAAACACTATTACACCCTGCTTCCCTTGGGTGCTAATCCTGCTTGTCAACCCAAAGGCAGAAGCAGACGGTGGCTTGGCATTTTGATTACGTTGTGATCTGTTTGAACCTTCCAGACTCTTTTGATGTCTGTGCAAATTTGAAAGGGGGAGCCTTCATCCTCCACAATGAAACTCCGCTATTGCACAGTGAAACATCTCGGGACTCCTACGTCCTCAGCCATCACTAGATTTGAAGTGGGGAGGGGGACTTATGGCTCCTCCAGGAAGAGTGAGTTTCAGACTAACCAGTTCTGGCCCTGAGCAGAGAACACTGCGGGGACAGCGCGTTGCTCTTCAAACAAATGCATGCGTAAGGGAGTGTGCGCATGCACGGAGACACCATATTTATACAAATAGATGCATTCATAGAAAAATGCAAATAGCATCCTCTTCCGTCCCAGGCTCCCTTAGAGCTCCTGACATCCCAAGGTTTCAGAGGAGTACAACCGAGCTTCAGATCAAACATTAGCCCTGCGGGGGTTCCCTCAGGGAAGCAGCCATGCACCGGGGTCTTTTCCCTGCTTCCATGTGAGATTTCCCGACCCGGCCTTCCTTGGGTGCTCTGTTCTGACACACGTACAACACACGCGCGCGCATGCAGAGCCTTGCTAAAAGGTGCTCTGGGAATTGAGCTCCGCTTCCTCCCTCTTCTAAATCAATTGTCATAAACCAGCTTTTGTTTTATTTTTAACAAAGTGACAGAAATAATCTCCACGCGCAGCCCCTGCTGCTCTCATAGCCCCATCCTTTGGCACAACAAGCTGCCCAGGGACCCCAAGGACATAGACACAAGAAGACAGAAGGGTAAGAAAGACTGAGAGAAGCTGCTTTCTAGTGCACAGAAATCCACTGCTCCTCTCTTTAGCCCATTACTTGGTAGAAAGGAAGATACAGAGATGGGAAGGGGCATGGATGGCAAGTAAAAGCATTTCCAACTTCCTTAGCCCAATGTCCACTGTCCCCTTCCTCTCCATCCCACTAAGCTGCTTGCTTTCAACCTGAATTTTACCTTGTGCTCTGAAAACAATAGTTTCTCTCCCACTTTGGTACCAACAAGAGATGGCCCTTGCAGCAATCAATGGACTAATGTGCAACTTGTGATAGCCCAAGCTCTGCCTGCCTCAGGTGCACCCCTTCAGCACAGCCAAGGACCCATCTCTCCCCTCCTTATCCCATCTCACTTGCCCAGGTTCAGGACTCAGACATATGGAGACGTTTCTTGATGAAACCTATCAGTGGGTGAGTGGCAGCTGAGCAGGTACTAAGCAAGACATGGGGCCAGACAGCAGCCAGGGGGGAAGGCAGCGGGTGGAGGGAACGTGCCTCGGGAGGAATACTCACAAAGGGCTGCTTTCATTAATAAAACATTCCCCCCTCAGTCGCCTTTTGATTTGGGTGTAAGAATTAACCCCATCTGCCCAACAGCACGCTACCTACCAAGTCATCTCTGCCGAGGAAGGCCGTCTGACGTGTCCTCTCAATTGCTACGCTTCCCCCTGCCCGCGCTCCTCAGCTCTCCAGACCCCCTCCAAACAGCTCACCAGCTTGGCTGGGTCTGCCCTATTGAAGAGATCCTCTTCCCACAACATAGATTAGATCCAGTGAAAATAGGCTTAGTGAAAATACCATTTCACTATTAATTCCAACCCCCTCCGCCTTCACACTCTCTCACACCCAGAAAGATTATAACAAATCCCAGTCACCTTTTGCCCTTGCTAACTACTGCTCCAGTCTCTGCACTGCAAGGCTTCTACAGCTAGTAGAGCTGGGCACAGGGCAGCACTTACATACATACAGAAAATATATCTAGTCAGCAATGGAGGCGTTCAACTGCAGAGCACAGATTTCCCTGCACAGCATCTTGCCTTGTCACAACACCCCAACCAGCCCCTCTCTGCTGTAATTGCAGTGCCTGGTCCTTGGGCATCAGCAGAAAGTTGCAGCAAATCCTGCGCTGGTTTTAGCACAATCTGTCCGTACAAAATTGGTGGGGGGTTGCTTTTACATCACTCCGACATCTCTATTCTCTTTCTGTTTCAAGTAAAACCGAGATGCAGAGATGCCTTCGAACAGACAGCCCCTTCATTTTTCCAGAGGTGTGTTTTAATGAGTGACTCGCCTTCCAAAAAGGGGCCGGCGGAGGGGAAAGACAGCAGATTCTCCACACAAATTCAATAGCTGGTAGGTTGCCATGGGCTAAAGCATTTCTTTGCACACATGAAGGGAAGGGACTCCAGTGCACTGAGGGTTTTGCCTCCCATGAGTTATAGCTCTACCCTTCAAGAGCGGAATAAATGCTTTATCCCATTGCAGCCTGCGATGTATTCTACATAGATGGATTGATTTCCCCTATTGTTCTTAATAAATCCTGGCGCATGAAGAAACTCACTGCACAGCCATTTTTCCTGCCTTGTTCTACCTTGTAGAAGTAATAAGGGTCAGATGTGACTGCAGTGGGAAGCAAAGGCCATATGCGAGGCGGTGCATTGCTGGATGCAGTGGGTGTGCTCACATGGGCTCAGTGGGTGCAGACAAGCAACACCCTTTTTTTTTTTTTTTTTTTTTCCCTCTGTTTATTCCCTCTGCTAGTCCAAGCTGAGGAAAGGGGGAATCATGGCTGGGTACTGAAGAATCAGTGTAGCTCTGAGAGGAGCAGCCATTCTCCAAGCTGAGCCAGCACAACCTTCCCTGCTCCACACAGGGAAAGGCAAGGCTCTGACCCTTTCTGACCAGAGCAAATACAGGGATGAACTCTGCATCACCATGACATCTCCCCACTATGCCTCGCTCCCTGCCATGCCCCGTCCATTAGATTTGCCCCTGCCCCCATCCCATCTGAGAGGTTGTCCGTCCTAGAGCCCATCCCAGGAGCTCCTCTGATTTTTAGAAAAACAAAAAAAAATCCACCCAAAACAACCTCCCTCTCAACAATTCCCAGCTACAGAGTTGTTGAAAGGCTCCCTCCCTCCCCGATGCCTTTTCTACTGGCAAGGTTGACACCCATCCTTTTCCTCTTCTCCAGGAGGGTGTTTGCTGCCCACAGCTTGGTTGGTGCCCAACAAGGAGGCTCTGCTGGGCTCCAGGAGCAGGTAGTTTGGACAGACTACCTGTCCAGTCCAACAGCCTCCAGTTCTGTCCAGATCATCGCTGGATGGCCTTCTCTAGCAGCAGCCAACAACTGGCCCTATTACTAAACCCTGGCTGGCAAAATTTGGCTGTGGGAGGGAGGAAAGGAGGGACCAGGTAAAAGAGCTGGTCTCCCATGCATGAGTTGGACTCGGTCCTTCAGCAAGACTCCCAGGGACTCACCTCTCCTTGCTCAGGTGGAGACGTCCCAGCCCTTCCCAAGGCATCCCACTCCATGAACTCGCAGACATGTCTGATTAAGGAAAAGAGAATTTGTCTCAATTAGAAAGAGGCTACCACATGCATGGATGGCTGTCAAGTAATTACTGAATGTCACTCATGGCTGGAAAAAGAGACCTGAAATTTGGGACGGAGCAAACTTGCACACACAATTGCAAGTGAGTTACGGACCTTGGCATGCTTCAGAGCGTACCTTGTGTGGATGCTTTCAAGCCCATCCCCTCAGCTGAAATACAACCAGCCCCATAAAATACAGCCAGACACGACCCTGTTCTCTAATAAGGAAATAAAGCCGAGTGGACCTATGTTGCCAGAGCCCAGAGAGCAACACTGTCTCTTTAATTTTCTCCCTGGCTATCTCATCCTTTGCACAAACTCTTTCCTCCCCGTGGCTTCTTCCAGCCTGGTGGGCAAAGTGGGAAAACATCATTAGGGAGGAAAAATAATTTAGTTTGTTAATCAGTATCCAGTGGTGGGAAACAAGAAAGACAGAGAGCAGGGCTGGCGGTTAGGGCTTAGGAAGGGCCAGCACAAAGCCCACCATTCATGACATCTGGGGCTGGGATTCTCATTGAATTAAACAGACACAAAGAGCAGAGGCATTTCATGCTCTCTTCACAAGAATTATCATATCTCCCTGGCACTAGGAAACCTTCAGCACGGGAGAGGGGGTGAGAGAGAGAGAGAGAGAGAGAGAGAGAGAGGAAAGCGGGCAGGCTGGGTAGAAATATGGGGCAGGGTAGAGGAGGCTTTGTTCCAGGCTTGGATTTATGGATGGGATGCGGCGCGTTGCTTTGCGGGGAGAGACAGGGCCCTGGCGCGCTGGGTCTAATAAGAATCAGCAAATGTGAAACAGGGGGCCCCTGTGTACCATGAAGCAGGGAAACCCGCCTTTGACAAGCCAACAGAATAACCGCTGGCGTCTCGGGGCTGTGGAAGGATGCTGACGTTCCTACGAGATGTGTCGTCTTGTGTGTGTGTCAGCGAGGAGGTGGGGGGGGGAAGGGGGAGCAAAGGGAGCGGTGAGGAGTATAAACAAGAGACCAGGCAGCATCGTTCAGTCATGAAAATTAATTAGCTAATGTGCAAACCATGGCTGCCTCTTCCCACTGCCCTGCAAGCATTCCCCATAAAGCGATGGTGAGAGTGGAGCCTGTGACTGGGAATGACAGGGGCAGATTAGGCAGCTCCTTGGGACACATGCATGGCAGCAAGAAACGCACAGCCCGTGCAAAAAAAGTGAGAAGGGGACAATAAGGGTCCATGGGGAAGGAGAAGAGCCCAGGGCCAGGAGAAAGAGAAGCAGGAGAGACCAGGCACCAAGCTGAGATCAGATATGGTATTGCTGCAGCAGCATATATTGGGGCAGACCTGAAAAGGCAGTCATTAGCAGGGTCCGCTGGAGAGAGTAAGCAACTAGGGTTTAAAACACAGGTTTTCTGGAGCAGGACCTGTTGGCTCCTACAGACTCATGCCACAGAGGCCCATCCAACTTGGTCTCTGTGCACCACCAGTGGATCTGCTTTAAATACTAATTGTTCCATGACCAAGACCTGTGAGCCACTGGGAGCCTCCCTACAGCATTACCTGTGGGAAGAGGGGGCAGATCTCTGACCTCATGTCCCCAGGGCAATTTGACCCCTTGCACTGGTGTCAGAAGTAAATTTGCTGCCCAGTGAAGAAGACAAGAACTCCTGATTGGCTTCACGTGCCCCATCCCCAAGATTTCAGATCCTGCAACAATATTGTGCACACTCTTGGCTGGGAGCAACCACAGGAGAATGAGGGTACAGGTGGCAGTTACCCAAGGGAAAAGGGCACAAAAAGGGAACTAGGAGGAGATGCAGAAAGCAGTTGGTAGGAAAAAAAAACCAACAGAGACGCTTCTTCTAAATGGGATGTGCACAGAGAACAAGGAAGGCACGAGAAACAAAGGGATGCAAGGAGAGAGGAGAGGCTGGGATGGGCATCTCGGCAGACATGTAGGTAAAAGTTGAAAAGGAAGCACTAATTAGCACCCAGACCATCACTTTCCATTAATAGCTTGTCACCGTTTCCTTGATGTTGCTGAGAGCAGGAAAGTTGGTATGTGTGATGCTTACCTGTCTCTATCTCATTAACAGAAGTCAGGGTGAGAACAGACGTTTATTGCCTGCATCCAGATAGACAGGCCCTTTGCTGAACTGAGATGTGGGTGAGAGGGGGAAAGTTATGAAAAGATGCTTGTGAAACACAAGCCCCTACCCACATGATGGAAATCCAGACCTAGGACACTCATATACCTGCGCCAACAAGGGACCAGCCACAGTCAGGCTGCAGGACTCCACAAGACAAAAACGCTTGGTCATATATTACAGTCCAGGGCAGATACACTGTTGGCCAGAGGAAAATGCTCCAGTGTCAGCAGAAGGTACATGCAAGGAGTCATGATGGCATTACTACCAGGAAAGTAAAACAAAGGAATGCTTACTTCCCTAAATTTGCTCAACCAAAGTCTGCTCTGCTAGAAATCAGAGACAGCCAAGGAAGTGTCATATTGCAAACCAGAATGGAGAAAATCCCTAGTACACAAAGAAAAAAAATTTTAAAAAAGCCATTTCAAGAAAACAAAATCTACATTGCATGCAATCACTTCTGAAGTAATCCTTCCAGCAGTGAAAGAAAGAGAATCCATCTCCTGTGTGACACACAAAGGCCTCTTCTTTCCCTCCAACATGTTCAATGGCTCCCATTAGCGACACCAAGAAGAGGGAGTGTGCAAGGCAAGGCAAGGAGGCCAAGCAAGCAGGGACCTGGTAGCACACTTCTGCTGGTACAGGGATAGAAGCGTGCATACACAGCCAAATTCCTAGGGACACCATCTCATTCACAAGCACACAAATTCACTTAGGCAACCCAAACGTTCCTCAAGAGCAGGAACCCCAAAGCATCCTAGGACTGGAGGAGGTAAAACCAAAGGTAAAGAAAAGATCAAGGCTGGGTCTGGAGGAACAAAGGCTTCCCCCTCTCAGATTTGAGACATCTTCTTGGTCATTTAGCTCAGATCAAGTGTAGGCTCTGTTGACTCCCCACCTATTCAAATGAGCGCTTTCAATAGTCTGATGGGTCTTCTCTGCTCTACAGTTTCTCTACGCCTGTGTTTTCCATCCCCAAACTGATGCAGTTAATGCCACGTGCAGCAATACTGCCCTGGAGAGCCCTCGTTTAGATTGCGTGGTCAAGCACTTCAAAGTTAGGAAGTGTCCAATTTATGACTGTCCATGCAACCTTAATTCCACCTCGCTGTGCAGCCACCCCAGTCAGGGAAAGAGGGAGTGAGCTAAAAATAGGCTGTGACCGTGTCACTAAGGGCAGGGAGAGGCTGAATTAACGTCTCATGGTCAAACTGAAATCGGGCACTCCCTGACTTGCCACCGCTTGCTTTTGATGTCTTCAACCGTGTACATTTTTAATATACAGAAATCACGTGCATTCTAAACATACAGAAAAAAATGCATTATTTATAGCTAATAAATAATAGATTGTTTATATAAGCAAAAAAAAAAAAAAGAGAGAAAAATAGAAAAAGAAAAACAATCGTAGGCAAGTGTAACAAATTCCCCTCCTTCCACCCCACACCCTTCTCTTGCCTTCGTCCTGGGCGGGCAGAGCCATTTCCAGCCCCGAGCCTCGGCACAGATTTCTGCCACTATGAAATACAGGACTAATGTTATCTGGCAGCGGCAGAAGGCTGCTCTCCTGGGGCCAGCGGGGAAGGGGGACCACTGGGGCTGGCAGTGCCCAGGCCAACGCACCCACTCCCCCTTGCATTTTCTCTTCCTGGCACCAGTATCCAGAGACATTTGTCCCCAGGAGATGAGGCCATGCTGGAAGAATAGGAGCAAGAGGTAGAAGGGGGTGGTGGAGTTGCCTGTGACAATCTTCCCACCTACCCTGGCTGGTCCAGAGCTCTGCAGCACAGCGGTGGGAGCCCAGGGCTTCACCCTGCTTAAGGTTTGTTATGATTATTCCAGGGAAACAATAAATTTAATTTTTTTTTTTTCCTCCCCTAAGAGGCAACCAAAAAGAAATCATGATTCCGAACAATTCATAATTCAGCTAAACCTGAAAGGAATTTAAGGGACAAAGAACAGGCATTTCTCCAGCTGAAGAGCTTCCCCCAGCCGAATTTCAAGGGCCTACAGCGAACAATAGGAGTGTCAGAGGTGCTCAAAAAGAAAAAAAAGTTCAAGAATCTTTACAATAAAAAGTGTTAGGCAACACAGAGGTCAGAGCCAGCTCCTCCTATAATAAATAGCACGACTATCCTACATCAACTATAGGAGACATTTTAATGCAGTGCCTCGGCTTCGTGCTAATTATACTTTTTCACCATATTTTGAACCTAAGAAAAAAATGTCATCAGTTAATTATAACAGATGAAGGAGTGTGAAGACTTCCTCAATAAATAATGCCTTGATATCTCATATCCAACAAGCTGCGTGAACTGCTCTGAAGGTGCCCAGAAATATGTGCTCTGAGGAAATATATCAAGAAGTGATGGTTCCATAAGCTGGCTTTGTTTCCAAGCCTTGATTTTCGGCCCAATAATTAAGTGATTTTTATGGATCGGGGAGAGTAAAGGTCGCGGGACTGCTGGAACCATGTCAGAGAGAGTCAGTGCTTAAAAATAAATAAATTCACAAATCAAAATGAGGTTCAAGAGACCTCAGCAAATTTCCCCCTGCGGCAACACGCAAGAAGGCACAGAAGTGATTTGGTTTCTGGACCCAGGTCCCATCCTTCCTTTGCTCACAGCATCTTCATGGGAGTCTGGCATGCACAGAAAAAGTCTGGGTTTAATGAAACCAGGCCACCACCGCCAGCGTGTCACCAGAAGCCAGCCACTGTCCATCTGTCTGAGGAGAAAGGACCTGTCTCCTGCTGTCGTGACACCCTGAGGACAGCCCCCTGCTTCACCCGTCCCTGCCAAGGCCGGTGGCCGTCAAGGCTGTTATGAGGGTTCCTCAACTAAACCATCTTTCTTTCAGCTCCCTTCCCCACCCGGCACCCCTCACTTCCCCCTCTGAAGAGTGGGGATTTGGCGTGGGAAAGATGTCTTTGGGCTTTTCACAAATCCAGTATCCCCTTGAACCAAAACCAATTAGCCTGGCCCAAGGTCCTGCCATTGAGGGACTGTCCCTTCTTTTCAAACCCCCGCGGGCTCAATTGCTCTAAGGAGCCTGGATGTGAATGAGCAAAGCCCACTTAAAGTGGTACTTAAGGCCAGACCAGGGTGAAGGAAAAGAGAAAGCCTCTATAGGAACAGCAAGTTTCCAAGAGACAGCTAACTGCCAGAGATTGTGTTCTTTTGCTCCCCCCATTTTCTTCTTTGTACCCCCTCTCCTTAGCTTTCCAGGCAAACGCTCCTAACCAAACCTGAGTCCCTGAATAAATATGAGACGGCACCTGAAAACGTGAAAGCCAGAGCCATGTTCTGACTCTTTGGGGGATGACAGGAGCCTGGCCACAGGCACTGTAATGGTTCAGCTTCCTACTGGCACAAACTTTGCTCCTGAACCTGTGCAACTGGAGGGATGGAGGATAAGAAACACAAGATGATGCATTTGAAACTAGGCTCTTGGCAAATACCTCCTGCAGGTGACTGGACTCATGGGCATGAGTACCTGACCTGGAAAGGGTGACTCCCAGCACCATGTGGCAGAGAAGCCAGTGTGGCAGCCGCATAGCCATCTTATGCTCGTGGTCCCTGAGGACTTACGGAGGTTCAGGGCAACAAGAAGCCGAGCAAGATGCAGCAGCACTGCTGGTGGGGGTGACACATGGTACCCACATCACAAATGGCTGGAGAAAGTCATGTCGCTTGCACAGGTGCCCCATTAGCACCTTCTCTCCACCACAGCAGCATATAACCATGTATCCCTTTCACAGCCATGGGTGGGATGGATCCTCTGAATCCTCTGAGCTCTGCCTCTTTCTCCAATGGACAAAGCTAGGGCATAGCAGCAGGTAAAGGGAGGCACCATCTGCCCACATCAAGGCTGAGGCGAGGGGGTGGGAGCTGAGAGAGACAAAAGAAATGGCCGAGCTCAGTCGAACCCGCCATTACCAGGCGACTCTGCAAAAGTGCCCATTGATGGGATTTCATCCATATCTGAGCAGGAGGGCTCACACAGCCTGGCTCCCAAGAAAGATCTTTCAAATGATGGAGACCAAAAAGCCTTGTCTCTACCTACTCCCTAGTCTGGGCCTGGTTTGGCTTCCTTAGGTATCTGGTATAAAGCCCCTTCACCTTGTGCCTTGAGGCGAAGCCACTGTGTGGTGGTCAAGTTTTAGGAAAAGATGGGAAATAAGGAGTTGGAGCACGCGATGTGCCAGGGCTTCATTTCCCCAGGGTGAAACCCACAAATGATATTTTCTATTTATCCTCCATCGGCACACACCGATTCTCCCGTTCCTGGCTCCCTCTGCCCATCCCCAGCTCTGCCTGAAGAACAAAGACTTCGCAGCCCAGCTCCAGAAACCTCACCCACATCTGGCCTATGCTGCATCCTATTGCCCTGCTGGGAGAGCCCCAGTAAGAGATACCCACCAGCAAGGACCACAAATGCCAAAACATGGGCTCTTCTCCCAGCACAGCCAAAAAAAATCTCCCTTCCCTTCTGAGGTTGGACTGTGCAGGGGAAAAGATGCATCTAAAGCCAACAGCTACACAAATGGATTGAAGGGCTAAGGCACAAAGGGACTTGTGTGTAACCAGAATCCAGCCCTGGCCCAAAGATAGATCTTAGGGACCCTCATTCCACCACAGCACTTAAAAATAATAAAAGATAGAAAGTAGAGACCTGACGGTGGGTTGCCAGGGACTCTCTAAATGCAGCGGGTGTTTCACATGCAGAGATTTACCAGGGGACTTTATCCCCTCATCCACACACACACAACAGCTGGGGATGCTCAGATCACTGTCCCACATCACTCACTGCCACCTCCATCATTAATGACAGGATCACCCCCATGCCTCCCCCGAACACCCACAGGTTCATGTCAGTAATGGGGGAGAAAAGGAAAAATTTTAAGCTCCAGGAAAAATTCAGCCATGGTTTCTCTCTCCTGAAAACTAAAGGCCAAATTGCTCAGTCTCTGCCTCAACCCTCTCTGGGAGGAACTGCTCTGGGATAAGCAAAGCAAGCCCACTGCCTGAAAATTACCTGAAAAATCAGCAGAGAACAGGTGATCTGGGGGATTGGGATGGGAAAAAAAATTAGGAATCAAGGGTGGTTTCTGAGAAGCTGATCCAAGAGCAAGGTGAAAAAGCTGGCATCGATCCTTTGTAAGAGTTCACATGTAGACATGGATACATACACTTCCATTTTATTGTGTAAAATTATATATATATATTTTATACACACATACACATTTATTATAGGTGTGTGTATATATATGTATATAATTTTTTTTTAATCCTTATTTTTTAAAAAATATTTTCACCTTTTGCAATTATAAAAGCCAGGGACAGAAATACCTCCTGGGTTCTGCCAGAGCAGGAACACTCCCACCAAAGAGATTTGCTCTAACACACTGGTCGAGTGACTCCTCCTGAATTACATTCATTATGAATTTAAATGTTTCTTTCCTCCATCCCACATCAAATCATTACTCCGGAATAAATGCATTCCTCAACCACCTTGCTAGCTTCCCTCCTGCTTTGTTCAGCCTAGTTTTAAAGCATCTCCGCTGAAACCATTTGCACCTGACTCAATGCAAGCATAGGGAAGGGGATTAAAAAAAAAAGAAGAATAATAAAATATAAATATGAGAAGAATTGAGCGCCACTCACAACATTGCGGAAATAATTGTGAAATTATTTCTTAAAAATAACCCGCATGATAAAGGAGGGAAAGGACTACATTCCCTCCTCCCCAACTCCAATCCCTTCCACAATTTCTGGGATTGCATGGAGCATACATATTCCAGATGGGCTGGAGAGAGAAGGAGGTTGGTTCTTAACGACATGTCTTTCGCTGCCTCTGGAATGAATGATTCATTCGGAGCTCGCCCAGGCTCGGTGCCACAGTTGAGTTAGATTTCTAGAAAATCCGTATCTTTAATTCTGGCGCTGTGTGTGGGACCCAGCAAATCATGGAATTACTGCTGTAACTTCGGATTAGTAACGCTCTCTAAATGATAGTCTAATTCCAGGCCTTCATGCTTTTCAGTGTTCACACTCACGCAGCCTTTTCCCTTGGAGGCTTCCTGCGGAATTAGCGCCGGGCGTCTTCGTCTTTCTCTGCCCCTTTTTAATTTCTCCAATGACTCCTCATCAGAATATATATACATATATCATAACAACAGCTCCTCAGAACTTTTCTTTCTCCCCGGTATAGCCAAATTCGGGCTGAGATCCTTTTTCCTGACTGTGGTTATGGCGGTGCTTTGCCAGCCCTGGAAGGGTGCACAGGCATATTTAGCTTCGTGGGCCTACGTGGCATCTGACGCCATTACTTCGTGCAAGGGAAGATGGAAACCTGCCTCGGAGGTGCGTGGGGCTCTCACCTCTCCTCGTCCCCGCACACCAGTGGGTGCGGGTGACTCAAGTCCTCGGCGAGGCATGCTCAGCCACAAGGGATGGAGAGGGAGGGTACCCGTGCCTCACCTCTCCGATTGTGGGAAGAGCAGCAGCGCCTTCCCAACCCCTCCCCATCTCCCGGAGAAGGGGCACAGAGTGGGCAAAGAGCCCACTCGCAACCGCTAGCCACGGGAAGCTTTTTCCCCGCAGCTTCCCGGCCGCTGGCGCGGCTTGGTGGCAGCGCGGGGATGGTCCCCGCGGGATGCGAAGGGACAGAGCCGGGCCGGGGGCTGCAGGAGGTGACCCCCACACCCTGCCCCTGGCTGACGGGGGGGTCCGGGGGGACCCAGTCCGATCAGGGATCTGGGAAAACGTGCCGGGGAGGCTCGGCGGAGAGCGCGGTGCTTTGTGTCGCCATGGGAACGGAATGCAGATTTGCCAATTGCTTTTCTTTTTTTTTTTTTCTCTCTCTCTCTTTCTTTCCTTCCTTTTTTTTTTTTTATTATTTGCCAGACATTGTAATACATATTATGTTTCAACTTCTGGGGCTTGCAGCTGAGGTGTGGAAGGTCTTTGTGCTTGCCAAACCCCCTCGGCAGCCCCAAAAAAGCTCCAGGGCTGGCGTCTGCGCGGCTTTGGGGGGCATCCAGCAGCAGGGACTCTTCCTTGGGCATCCCCTTCCCCAGAGAAACCCACACCCCACATTTCCCCCCCGGGCTACGGACAAAAGCAACAGCCAGCGCACAGGAAAAGTGATCCCCTTATCACCAACTTGACCTTCCAAAGGGAGGCCGAGATTAAGTCCAAAGCCGGAAAAAAATAAAGAGAGAGGAAGGAAGAGAGGAGAAAAGGGAAGACATCCAAAGGCCGGGGGGGTTTTGAGGCTGGGGTAGAGAAAGACACAGGGATTTATTTGGGGAGGGCGCTCCCTCTCTCCATCCTCCTCCCCGAGTCGCGACACCCCGGTCTGCGCTCAACCGAGTGTCAAACGCCGGATTCCCTTGGCAATGGAAGCATTCGCGGAGGCTCGTCCGCCTTTCCCCGCTCCCCTCCACCCCCCGCCCGCTGTAGCGGAGCCCCGGGCGGCCCGACGGGGAGGGCGCGGAGCTGCAGCCCTTACCTGAAGCCCCGAGGGCGGCGGGTCGGCTAGGGTGGGCTCGGCTCGGGTGGGCTTTCCACAGGCGGTGCTGCTTCGCGGCCGCGTCCCCCTGGGCGAGCAGGTCTGGAAGTCATTTCTACTTTCGGTTATCTAGCTTTATGATGGCTCCACAACACTCATACAGCTAGATAACCAAAGACAGAAACATCCCTCCGTCGGGGATGCCGGCCATCCATCCCTCCGTCCGTCCATCCGTCCGTCCGTACGCTTCAGGGTGC
>VZTY01011102.1:43585-79673 GCA_013400935.1 Turnix velox
GCAGGATGGATGGGGTAGGAAAAGCAGCATCCCGGGGTCCCCCGCGCTGCCATGGGTTTGGAATTTCGCAGGGGTCGAGAGACTCGTGGAAGTGGTGTCACAGAATCCTGTGCCCTTTCCCGGTGCCCCAGAGGAAAGGTAAAGCAGGATGCGATCCCTTCGCCCCGACGGGCCCCGGTCCCCGTGGGAAGAACCGGGCCGGGTGCCTCCGGTAGCGGCGGGGCCCTAGCGCCACCTGGCGGCTCGGTTCGGCACGGCTCGGCTCGGCTCGACAACGGCAGGGTGCCAAGGGCAGAGTGGCCTTTGCCAGGAGAGCCCCTGTGTGGAGGCAGGGAATCTGCATTTAAGCGCCTCGGCACCTCCTTGTCTCCATCCTTGCACTTTAGAGACCTTCCCAGTACCCTATCGCCCCTTCCCAGTACCCTATCGCCCCTTCCCAGTACCCTATCGCCGCTTACCTGCACCCTAGAGCACTTCCCAGTAACCTATAGCCCCCCACCTCAGTATCCTACAGCTCCTTCCCAGTACCTTACAGCCCCTTCCCAGTACCTTATAGCCCCTTTCCCTGCACCCTAGAGCATTTCTCAGTACCCTATAGTCCCTTCCCAGTACCGTATAGTCCTTCATATAGCCCCCCTTTCTCTACACTCTGTGGCCCTCCCTGTACGTTACAGCCCCTTCCCAATACCCATTGCCCCTTCTCAGTATGCTATAGGCCTTCTCACTAACCTATAGTCCCTTCTTTGTACCCTATATAATTTCCCATTATTCTATAGCTCATCCCAGTATTCTCTAGCCCCTTCCCTGCACCCTATAGCCCCCTCCTTACACCCTATCGCCATCTTTGGCTCTCCAGCTGCTGCCTCATCCCAATTCATAGAGCTGTGCCCACCCTTGTCACACATCCCACACATCCTGGTGTGTCTCCACGCATGTCCCACGACTACCTTTCACCTTTGTGCCCACACATCTCCCACCTCAGCCGAACTGGGTGGGCGTCCCTGGACCCCACTGTTGTCTCCCAGCCACTCTTGAGGCTTTGGAGAACTGAGACAGAGGTTTGGGGTGTGGATGGGCAGCCTCATGAGCTCTGCCATGAGTCGAGTGGATGTCGGGCGACAGGTGAGGGAACAGCCTCACTCCCTGCCCAAAGACCTCCTTTCATTTTTTCCCACTTCACCGGTGAAAAACAGGAACAAAACCGCGGCCCGTGGGTCTGTGCCACCACACCTAGAGGAAGTAAAATAAACGCCCTTCTCAGGAGGGCTTGTCGTCGACCGCGGCAGGACTCGAACCTGCAATCTTCTGATCCGAAGTCAGACGCCTTATCCATTAGGCCACGCGGCCGCCGATGGGAACACTTCCCTCCGCCCACTAGTCAGTGTACCGACAGCGGAACGTACCACGCACACGGCGGGGGGGGAGTGGTGGGGGAAGAACAAAAACACACGCGGAACGGGACGTCAGCGCGCCCGGAAGCTTCCTCAGGCGCCGTAGTTTGGGTCCGCCCTCCGGCCCAGGTCTCGGCGGTGCGGAGCGGGAGCGGGTAAGTGAGGGGTGAGAGAGGTGGCGGGGGGAAGGACGGCCGTGAGGGGGTGTAGGGCTGTGAGGAGGTGTAGGGCTGTGCGAGGCGGCAGTATGGCCGTGTGAGACGGGGGTCACAGTCGTATGAAGAGTTGCACGGCCAGCTGGGGGGACCTGGCTGTGCAGGGGGACATCTGTCTGTGTGAGGGAAGGGACCCGTTAGTTTGAGGGGGGACCCGGCTGTGTGATGAGGGGTCCTGGCGGTGTGAGAGAAGGGACAGCTGGGAGGGGGGACGGGGAACTGGCAGTTCGAAGGGGGAGACCTGGCTGTTCGAGGCGGGGCCTGACTGTGTGAGGGGGGAGACCTGGCTGTGCAAAGGGGAGGACGTGTCTCCTGGGGAGTTGTATATGGCTTCGTACGGGAAGGATTGTGCATCCCTGTGGGGGTGTTGCTTTCCCGCAGAGGGGCTGTACACGGCTCCACATCTGTGGTGGTGCTTCACTCCATCTCTCTCCCTGCAGCTCCAGCCGCCCGTGGGGAGATGAGGCGCCTGCCCTGGAGGAGGTCGGTGAGGGGCTGCTCTCCAGCCCATGGCTCCATGCCCCGACCATGCACCTCCAGCTCCTCTGCCAGCAAACCACTGCCGGAGAAGCCAGACCAGGAGCCGTTCAACAGCCAGCGACGCATGAACCCCCTCAACATCCAGATGCTGTCCAGGAACCTCCATGAGCAGATCTTCCGTGGGGCCCAGGTACGCTACTCAGCAGCTGACATCCAGAGGAGTGTGGAGCACCTGCAACATCACGACCTGTGGGGCAAGGAGACCTCGACACTCCCTGATGTGGAACTGCAGCTGCCCCGCATGTATGGGGACAACATCGATGAACATTTTCGCCTCCTGGCACAGAAGCAGAGCCTGCCCTACCTCGAGGCAGCCAGTGAGCTGCTGCGGTGTCAGCTGCCACCTGTCCCCAAGCAGTGGGCATGGCAGCTTGGCTGGACCCGCTACGGCCCCAGTGGACAAGCAGAAGCTGTTGACTTCCCCGAGGAGCGGGCAGTGGTGTTGGATGTGGAGGTGTGCGTGGCTGATGGCCACTGCCCGACGCTGGCTGTGGCAGTCTCGCCGCATGCCTGGTGAGATTCAGAGCCACTGATGCTTGGTGTCATGCAGGTGGGCGGGGGAACAGCTTCAGGAAGGATGGGGATGCTCCCGAGTGGAGTCTTTTCTTACAAACTAGTAGTGGCTTGCGAGTAAAACACAGCAAAGTCCTGAAGCTGTGGGATGCATCCTAGTTGGCAAGTGCAGAGAATCCCTGGTTAATCACCTCCCTCCCAGAGGTGGGATCCTGCTCAGCACCCCATGTCACAGTGGGTGCTTTTGATCACAGGAGCCCCTGCTTTATTTTTTATAGCTATGGGGTGCTGTGTCTCACCCTCAGGTACTCGTGGTGCAGCAGGAGGCTGCTAGAGGAGCGGTACTCCTGGTCCAGCAACATCACTCTGGCCGACCTCATTCCATTGGAGAGCCCAGCAGGTGCTAGCTGTGCTGGAAAGCAGGACTGGCCAGAGAGAGTGGTGGTGGGGCACAACGTGGCCTTTGATCGGTCATTCATCAAGGAGCAGTACCTCATCCAGGTAAGCAGCAGTGATGTTGCTTTGTGCCAGCAGGTGCAGTTCATTACTCAAAGTCATTTGCACTGGCCTTTCAGAGTTATTGTGGTAGATGCTGGCAGGCTCTTTTCCTAATAGGGGGCTTCTACGGCCCTGGTGTCTGCTGGAAAAGTAGCACAGTGAGCTGTAGGCAATCCAGGAAACTCCTGGAGTGCACTGAGGATAATTTCTTAAGTTGGGTAATGGCAGCCCCACCAGAAGGGATGTGATGCTGTTTGTGACCATTGACTGAATTGGTGATGTCAGGATTGGAGGTAACCTAGGCTGCAGTGATCAGCACTGGTGGAGTCTGCAGTCCTGAGGGATACAAGTTAGGGGAACAGTAAAGTTAGGACCTTGAATTTTAGGAGAGAAAACTTCCAGCTCTTGAAGAAGTTAGGCATTAGGGTGCCCCAGGAAACTACCCTCAGGGACGAGGGAGCAGAACAGAGCTTTGAGGATACTTTCCATTTAGTGCAAGACCTGTTGATCCTGAAGTGTAAGAAAGCAGGAAAGGAGGGCAAGAGATTGGCATGGATGAGTCAAGACCCATTGGTCAAATTAATGGGCAAGAAGTGAGGGAAGAAAAGTCTCTCTTGCTGTAAGAGGAGGTCTGTGCTTGGAAGATCATGAAAAAGATCCTTCTAGAAACTATGCTAAACCACTCTCTCCTATGTTTTGCAGGGCTCACGGGTACGTTTTTTGGACACCATGAGCATGCACATGGCCATCTCAGGGCTGACGGGCTTCCAGCGCAGCCTCTGGATGGCTGCCAAGCAGGGCAAGAGGAAAGGGCTACAGCAGGTCAAGGAGCACATGAAGAAAACACGCAGCAATATGGAGGGGCCAACTGTGAGTGAGAGTTGCTCAGGGTGGCAGGAGACCACTTGATCCTGTAATGGGACTGTTTGCTCTGATGCTGGGACTCTACTCCTCTACCGGAAAAGGAGGAGCTGTTGGAATGGCTCTCTGGGTGTACCTCCCCCCTTGCCTTGGTTTAAAATGGAGTGGGAGTATCCTTTACATCTCCTGACCTTGGCTGCAGCTGATCCTTGTCTTGCATCATCTCACCCTCCTTCTTGTTCCCAGATCACTTCGTGGGACTGGGTGAACGTCAGCAGCATCAACAACCTGGTGGATGTGCATGCGCTGTATGTTGGGGGGGAGCCACTGAAGAAGGAGGCACGGGAGCTCTTTGTCAAGGGGACCATGGCTGACATCAGGAGCAACTTCCAGGTGTGGACAGCCATCCTGGCATACCGGGAGCTGAAGATGTAAATGGGACAGGAGCAGCTGCAGGAGTGGTTTTGATTTTGCTGCCCTTTCTTGAAAGGGCTTTGGGGTGTGCGTGGGTTTATGGTGTCCCTATCCATCCTTGCTCCATACTGGCAGAGGAGAGGCCCCTTTGCCTGCTCTCACCCACCTTTGTCCCTAGGACCTGATGTTGTACTGTGCCCGTGATGTCCAGGCCACCCACGAGGTGTTTCAGGAGCAGCTGCCTCTCTTCATGGAGAGGTGAGAGCCGCGAAGCTCCACCCAGCAGTGCCTTTGGTCTTGGCCAGCAACTGGGAGGATTCTGGTTCACTGCGGATGGGATGTAGCTGCTCTTGCCTTTGGGGTGATAAATGGGAGGTTGGGGAGCCATTTCAGGGGTGATTTCAGCGTCTGTCTTGGCAGGTAAGAAAGATGCTGTCTCAGTATGGTGTGACTGGAGGAGGAGCAGAGCAGACAGTGAGGCAGATCACACTGATACAGCTTTGGGGTTAGCTCACAGGGTTGTTTCTAGGGCAGCAATTTGTGTGTAGGGTAGTCAGAGATATGTATTTAGGGGAAGGGCATGAATGGATGCATAGGGCTGGGAAATTAGGTAAAGACATGTTTGTGTCTGCTGTAGTCTGCTCCTTCCAGGGTAAATACCCTCCAGCAGGTGCCTAATTCCTTACTCCTTTGGGCTCCAGGTGCCCCCACCCTGTGACGTTTGCAGGGATGCTGGAGATGGGGGTGTCCTACCTGCCTGTCAATGGGAACTGGAAGAGGTACCTGGATGATGCTCAGGGTGTCTATGAGGAGCTGCAGAAGGAAATGAAGAAGTCGCTGATGAACCTGGCCAACGAGGCCTGCCAGCTGTTGCACGAGGACAGGTACTTGTGGGCTGGGAGAACAGGTCCTGCTACTTGCAGGGTGAAGGCCAGATCCTGGGTGGTCCCTTGGAGGATTGTAGGTGGGTGCTGTGGATGGGAGCAAAGCTGCGATGTGTTGGCAGGTACAAGGATGACCCCTGGCTATGGGATCTTGAATGGGACACACAGGAGTTTAAGCAGAAGAAGAATCTGGGGAAGAAGAAGAAAGGTCAGGCTGAGAACATCAAAGCCTCTGTGGTGGCAGCAGGTGCAGATGGATCCATGCAGGAGTGGCAGGAAGGTGAGCACAGGGGTCCCCGGGGGCAAGAAATGCTCAAGAGATGCCTTCTCATGGGCCCCCAAAGGGATGTGGCTTGACATTGGCAGGGTGAGGCGTTGCTGGCCTGTGCCCCCATGCTGGGGTGTGTGTTGGGATGCTGTCTCAGGGTCCCCATTCCAGCAGGGTGACACACTGGGTACTTTGTCAACCAGTCCTCTCTGCCCTGCCAGACCCTGGCCCCCCTGGTGAGGATGAGGAGCTGAAAGCCCCTGCAAGCAGAGTTTGCCTGGAGCGTCTGAAGGAGACAGTCGTGCTGCAACCCAAGAGACTCCAGCATCTGCCAGGCCACCCAGGGTGAGTTGGGGACCCTGGGAATGTCCCTAGGCATTGTTCTGCTCTCTGACCCTTCCCTGCTGCTCCTCAGTTGGTACCGCAAGCTGTGCCCACGTCTGGAGGATGCAGAATGGGTGCCAGGACCCAGCCTTATCAGCCTGCAGATGAGGGTGACCCCAAAGCTGATGCGCTTGGCTTGGGATGGCTTCCCCCTCCACTACTCAGAGAAGCATGGCTGGGGCTACCTGGTGCCAGGGCGACAGGACAATTTGCCAGAAGATCCCTTGGAGTTGAATGGTCCTCCCTGCCCGCACAGGTAAGGGGGGGACATCAGGATTCTAGGCTGCCCTGTGGGGGAGTTTGGGAACCTCCCATGACCATGCCTAAGTGCTATCCCAGTGCCTTGGTCCTGTGAGTGTGTGAGGCTTGTTCTTTCCCTTTCCAGGGTGATCGAGTCCCTATACAGGCAGCACTGCCTGGAGAAAGGCAAGGAGCAGCCCCCAGGGCTGGATGCTGCCGTGGAGGAGGAGTTGGTGATGGACAGCAGCACCATGTGGCAGAAGGTGAAGGAAGGATTGTAGAGTCCCTCTTGATGGGAGGGAGATGTGGGGATGGGCTTATTCCCTTGTGCATGTGAAAACCATCCCCGTATCTAGCTCTGGGGACTGGAAGTAAGAGGTTTCCTTTAATAAGTGATAAGTCACTGGAGAGGTGGTGTTTGATCTGGTTTACCCTGTGGTCCTGTTTTGCAGGTGGAGGAGCTGAGCCAGCTGGAGGTGGATGTGGAGGAGAAAATGAGCAGAGAAGATCAGAGCCTGGCACAGGTAAAGGAGGAATGGGGTGGTGGTTTGGTCCTTTTCCTTGATTTCTCCTTCCCTTTCACTTTGCATTGCTGGTTGCAGGGAGAGTTGTATGAGCTGTGCGAATCTGTGGAGGCAAAGAGCCAGCCTTCATACCACCATGGCAATGGTCCCTACAATGATGTCAACATTCCTGGGTGCTGGTTCTTCAAGCTGCCTCACAAGGCAAGTTGGGAGCTTCCAAGGCTCTTCCTGGGGCTTTCTCACCCACTCTTCATCCCAAGTCCCCTGGTCCTGCTGCGCAACCATGTTGCATTGCCTGTCACCCCAGTGTTGGGTGACTACTGGGCCCCCTATGATCTTGTCCCATGGAGTAGGGTGGTGGAAAAGCTGGGGCAGGACACAATGCTGATGTTGAGTGGTGTTTAATGATGTTGAGTGGTGGCATGCTGAGCCCTGGCATCTCCTTTGCTGCTAAAGGATGGGAACGATAACAACGTGGGAAGCCCTTTTGCCAAGGATTTCCTGCCCCAAATGGAGGATGGGACCCTGCGGGCTGCCGTGGGCCGCACCCATGGGACCAGAGCCCTTGAGATTAACAAAATGATCTCCTTCTGGAGGAATGCTCACAAGCGGATCAGGTGAGCAGCTGCCTTCAGCTGAGTCATGACATCCCTGTGGGTGGAGGCTATGTTGTGGCCAGGGGAAGTTCTGTGAACATGGAAGGGCTCAACACCTTACCTTCTGTGTGTCCTGCCAGTTCCCAGATGGTGGTGTGGCTGAAGAAGGGTGAGCTGCCTCGTGTAGTGACCAGGTATGAGGTGGAAAACCCCCTCCTGGGGCTATGTTCCCTTCCACACCACTTTGGGAGGGCAGCATGATGCTCATTGTCACCTCTGTCCCAGGCACCCTGACTATAACGAGGAGGACAATTATGGAGCCATCCTGCCGCAGGTGGTGACTGCAGGCACCATCACACGTCGGGCAGTGGAGCCCACATGGCTGACAGCCAGCAATGCCCGGGTATGGCCATGCTTGTGTCCTTGCCAGTGAGTTCTAGGGCACTGTCTGTATTTGGACTGGATAAATCAGCCAAGGTTGGAAATATGATCTGGGGCTGGATGCTGGGGTTTGGGGTGGCAGGTCTGGTGCTGGGGCCCTTCTCTTATTGATTTGCGTTGACTTTGGGAGAGGGAAAGGAGTCAGAAGAGCATAAAAGCTGTTGAAAGGAAAACACTGAGGCACTGGTTTTTGTCCTTCCCCAAGCTCCTCTTCTGTGCTAGAGGAGCCCATGGTGGGGTGACCAGAAGATTGATGCCCTATATGTGAATTATACCCAGAGGTTAGGGTTGCCATAGCTGGTAGAGGAGGCTGCTCCCATGCTGCTGGGGAGGAGAGGAGGGTGGAAGGCTTATGTTGTGTTGGGCTTTGTGTCCCACAGGCTGACCGGGTGGGCAGTGAGCTGAAAGCCATGGTCCAGGTGCCTCCTGGCTACTCCCTGGTGGGTGCAGATGTGGACTCCCAGGAGCTCTGGATAGCTGCAGTCCTCGGCGAGGCACACTTCGCTGGCATGCACGGTGAGATGGGGCTGTGCTGGGGACAATGGGTTTGCTGAGATGGGGAGGTGATCCCCTGAGCCCAGCCCAACCCCTGCCTGTTACCCAACCCCTGCTCCCCTCCTGGCAGGCTGCACGGCCTTTGGATGGATGACTCTGCAGGGGAAGAAGAGCAACGCCACAGACCTGCACAGCAAGACGGCGGCCACAGTGGGCATCAGCCGGGAACACGCCAAGGTCATCAACTATGGGCGCATCTATGGGGCTGGGCAGCCCTTTGCCGAGCGGCTGCTGATGCAGTTCAACCATCGCCTGACACAGCAGCAGGCACGGGAGAAGGCTCAGCAGATGTATGCTGTCACCAAGGGCGTACGGAGGTGGGTACTGCCCAGGGAGGAGGAGGGTGAGAGGGGATGGGGATGGTGACTGTGTCCCACAAGACCTCTCCTTTCCAGGTTTCATCTCTCTGAGGATGGGGAGTGGCTGGTGAAACAGCTGGACCTGGCTGTGGACAGGGCAGAGGATGGATCTGTGTCAGCCCAGGATGTTCAGCGGGTTCAGAGAGAAGCCATAAAAAGGTGAGTTGCTCTGAATGTGCATGGCTCTGGTGGCACTGGGTTGTGAGGCAGAGGGAGCTGGAGCCCTGCAGGTGGAGAACAGAGACATGGTTGGATGATCTTGATCCTCTCTCCCTGCTCTCCTAGGGCTGAAACTGTTTGGTCTGGGGTCTCCCAGTCTCTCCCAATGTCTCCTGGTGAGCATTTAGCAGCAAGAGGCTGCAAGAGCTCATATGGCTACACCAAAGCATTTGAGGCTCTCAAACAAGGCTTGCAGCAGACCTCTCCTCCTCTCCTGCCCCACCAGGTCCCGGAAGAAGAAGAAGTGGGATGTGGTGCAGCACCGAGTGTGGGCTGGAGGCACTGAGTCCGAGATGTTCAACAAACTGGAGAGCATTGCCTTATCCCAGTCCCCACAGACCCCGGTGCTGGGCTGTCACATCAGTAGGGCCCTGGAGCCTGCTGTGGCCAAGGGGGAGGTAAGGATAGGGCTCTGTGCTGCTGAGCTTTCCTCTCCAAAATGACAACCCTAAGTTCAGACTACCTTAGATGGTGGAGGCCTAGTAGGTTTTTGAAGCCATGGAGAAACCCATTGCCCCTGTTCTTTGTCCAACAACCCTGAATTTCAGCGGCTTCTCCTAGGACTTCTCTCTGGTATCAGTGCCAGGCCCTGGACCCTGATCTGTCTGTTTCCTTCCACCAGTTTCTGACCAGCAGAGTGAACTGGGTGGTGCAGAGCTCAGCTGTTGACTACCTGCACCTCATGCTGGTCGCCATGAAGTGGCTCTTTGAGGAGTTTGACATAAATGGGCGCTTCTGCATCAGCATCCATGACGAGGTGCGCTACCTGGTCCAGCAGCAGGATCGCTACCGGGCAGCCCTGGCCCTGCAAATCACCAACCTTCTCACAAGGTGAGGTGGCGCGGTGGCTGTGGTGTCTCCTGGGGATAAGCACCAATGCCTCTGGGTGTTGCCAGATCCCCTTTTGAGTCCTATGGGGTATTTGGTTCTACTGGAGCCAGATGAAGCTGAACTGGTTCCTCAGATACAACAGCCAGCCTTCCTGTGTTGGTGGGTTGGGCACAGCAGGGCCAAGTGCCATCTCCTGTGAGCACAGGAGCTCCTGCTGGGACAATCCGGCAGGACAATCTGTGCCTGGGAGGATTAGCCAGCAGCAGGTGGGTCCTTCCTTTCTTTGAGGAGGCTTAATAAGCTGTTACTTGTACCTCCCATGGACAGCTTTAGCAATACTTGACCCTCCTACCACCCAAGCCTTACAAAGCACCTTCTTCTCCATCCCTTGAATGACGTGGGTGCAGAGTAACCCATTAGTGATGGCTGGGTGGTAATTAGTGATGCTGTGGCTGGTCAGAGCCAGATGAGAGAATGCTGAGGGTGATGTATCTTGTTCCTCCAGGTGCATGTTTGCCTACAAACTGGGCCTTCAGGATCTGCCACAGTCGGTGGCTTTCTTCAGTGCAGTGGATGTTGATCAGTGCTTAAGGAAAGAGGTGACCATGAACTGTGTGACACCATCTAACCCAAGCGGCATGGAGAAAAAATACGGGATCCCTCAAGGTGGGTGGTGTCCCCCAGAGCTAATCCCTGTAACCTCTTCTGCACACAACCCACAGCAGAGCTCTTGGCCTAAGCACAGATTCCCCAAGGGCTTCTGGCTTTAGGGACACCCATGGCCCTGGTGCCAGCTCTTCTCTGCTCCTCTTTGCTTTCTGAAGGCCTGAGAAATTTATGCTGCACCTTCCCAACATATCCCATAGTGACAAGGTGGGCTTAGCTCTGGTATCACATGCACACACTTGCTTTGTGTCCCTCAGAGAGGAGCCCTCCCTTTTAGCACAGCATAGGACTGACTTGTTCCTCCTCTGAAAAATGCAGGAACAGCCTCATGGATTTTGTCTTTCAGAAACTCTTCCAGCCTTTGGTGTTTTCTCTCCTTCCCTCATCTCTGCTCAGTGCTGTCTTCTTCCCCAACAGTCTCAAGGTCTAGAGTTTTCTACTCTGCTGCCAACAAACATCCTTAACGCTTGCCTGGGAACTGCTTTAAACAGCTCCTCCTCCACGTGCAGCAGCTCCTTCCCAGATAAGAACCTGCCCTCAGCTTTGTGTTCTTGGTCAGTGAATAACACATCAGACTCTGCCCTTAGGTAACCTTTATTGGGAGCTTTACAGGCAAAGGGGTGCTTTTAGAAACAGGACAAAAACAAGGCAAATTAAACAAGTGCATAGTGTCAGGGTCAGCAACAAGGTAACAGCAAAACCAGCCTCGGGCAGGAGGCTGTCCCAGCTCTGCTGGTAGGGAGGTGGCAGCAGCAAATTTCAGCTCCCAGGCAAAGCAACACCTGGTTCCAGCTTCCTCTAGGTACTGGTTCCTGTGTTCACACCACTCACACCAGAAGTTGGAATACAGTCAGGGCTTTTTGTGCTACACACTGAATTAAGGCAAATAATGACTGTCACTGTCATGTTACAGTGAAGGGAACTGACTGTCCCCTTGTCTTCCAGGAGAAGCACTGGATATATATCAGCTAATTGAAATAACCAAAGGTTCACTGGAGAAGAAATGATGACGCTAGAGTGCCAGAGTGGGAGTTGTCCATAGAGCGTGCCAGAACCTGGCTGTCCTTTCAAGGAGGGGTTCTTTTGGCAGGGACTGATGATGTCTTTCCTTTCTGTTGTAAGAAGGGATGTTCCTGGGGAAGAAGACTTTGATAGCAGCACATTCAAAAAAACAGAGGTGCTTCCAAGGGGAGCAGCCAGCCCCAACACCTGAGACAGCAGCCAGAGGTGCTGCACACAAGCACAAAGGAAGAAGTCCTGAGTATTTGGCCAAAGAAATAACCAGCCACTGTCTTCATGCATGTAGTTCTCCAAGGCCAAGGCTGTGGGAGGAGGCAGCAGCAACCCCACCTTTATTTTTTTCTCCTTCTCTTCTTTTTGGGCTCCTCGTTCTCATCTCCCTCCTCTGCAGTGCCGCTCTGGAGAGGGAAGGGGAGAGGAGCAGTACAGAGTGTGTCTGGGTTGGCGATTAGTCTAAGGAATGTTTACCTAAAAGATTTAGATTTAGCTTTTTCCCCTCCCTAACAAAATGATGTGAACTTGGGACTCCCCCCTGTGACTTTCCCCTGGACTCCTCCAGTTTATGCTGTAAGTTAGAGCATGGGTTATGAATGGCACAGGACTGACTGTGCTGGGTTGCAGTTGTTGAAACACTCAGGAAAGTGTGGACAGAAACACCAATAAAAACCTGGACAATCAGCCAAATAAATTGTTTATCTTTTTATCCAGCACAGGTCACACTACCTTCACTAGTGATGGCTTGTAGAAGAGATGGGTATTAGGAGAATGGTGCAGAGTTGCCCCTGCAAGATGTTCATCTGCAACAGTTAACCTGGATGCAGAAACATTTTTTCTACCATGCTGCAGAGGTCTGATCCTGCCAGTCACCAGGCCCTCAAAGGTAACACTGATAGACCTCTCTCCTTGCTGAGGCAAACAGGGAGGGCTTCAGCCAGGTTTTGCTTCTCTTTCACATCAGATACAGACCAGAAGGTCACTTGGGGCAAAAGACAGAAGCTTAGGGCAACACAAGTAGGATCAGATGAACGGTTCACTCTTCCAGCTTAGTGTTAGAGCAAGACTCAACCCAGAGAATTCAAACTGTCCCAATTTTCATGTATTGCTGAACATATCACAACTACAGCTGGCCTTGAGAGAGGGGGAACCTATAGGTAACAGCAGCTGAGTTCTGACCTGGTCATTGTCTGGCTCATTTTCAGCATCCTCTGTGTTCTGCTCCTGCAAGACGCTGTCTAGCATGGATGCGTTGATGCGGAAGTCCCGAGAGGTGCTTAGTTTCATGTATTGCATCAAGTTCACCTGCAGCAACCAGGGGAGAGGACATCACACCATTAGCATTGTAGCTTAGTTTTCTACCCTGCCCAGTCCTTTGTGCAGCACCATCACATCAGTAAGGTAGGATGAAGGCAAAAGTTCCATGCAATCCAGTAGTGGATTTGTTTTTTAAGAGCCCAGAGGGAACTAGTTATTTTCAGTCTTGTGCAGCGTTTTATCATGGTACACTTCTGCTTATGCAGCAGTCTGGATGGAGGAGAGCTGCCATTAGGTGTGCAAGGATCTGCTCCACCAGGAATCCTGCCAGTGCTAGGTCACAGGCAGTACCACCAATGACACCTGCTGGTACTGGTGTGGCAGCTTGGCCTGAGGTTAAGAGTGGAAAGGTTCTTACTAGGACCTCCCACTAGCATTACCTTTGATTTCTTGGAGAGATGGATGAGGAACTTCTCATACTGCTCTATTGCAAAAATCAGGTTTGGGATTGGCTTGGTGTCCCGCAGCACCTTGGCCTGAAATGCAGAAAGGAAGGTGGGAAATCAGATTTGGAAGCGAAGAGCCTGGTGTTGCCATGGTCAGCTGGGACCAATGCAGCACCCACATTTGATCAGCAGCTTAGACTCCTCCAAAAGACAATGCTGCTGTAGCATGGCTCCAATTCAGGAAAGCATCTTCAGTAGTCTTGGTCCATACCAGTCCTGCCCCAGCCAGCCTCAACAGTTTGTTACTGGTTTTGTACTCTGGCTGCAGCCATCAGAGCAGAACTCTGCAAAGGCAGCATGAGCAGGCAGCTGCTGGGCACTGAGCACATCCATTTTTGCCCTGTTTATTTACCACCACTGACGTTTGTTCCCTGTGGTGAAAGAGCAGTAAAAGGACACGCAGCGTTTCAGCCCATTTCCATCCACGCAGGGAACAGCCAGGAAGCTCATGCTTGTGGCTTTTAAAACCTTAACATCAGAGGAATGTCTGGGACAAGTGACGAGACAGAGGAAATGCTGGCTGGGAACACAAAGGATATAAAAGACCAGGACTCTGCCAGCCGGCTCCAGTTGCTCCCAACCAAACCATCCTGTCATTTTCAACTGCCTGCCTACTTTAATGTACTGGTAGAATTAAGAAATACTTAAACAGAGGGCAGTATTGGTGCCAATAAATTATCCCATTTCTGTAATTTCATAGCTCAGCCCAGGTGATAACATATCAGACAAGACAGACTATCCAGGCTTTACCTTTGTTTCATGTCTGTGAGCTTTAAGGCTGCATTTAAGGTTTGTTTTGATTTTAATTTTTTAAACTTTTCTCTAAAGTCAAAGTAGAAGAAATTAGGTTTTTTTTACTTAAAAACTGAAATGTCAACTTGTCAGTGGTGAAGCCAATAGATAACACAAACCTCGAGGTGAGATCCCAAGTTCAAATGCAGCTCCTGGCCCACGTTCTAATAGAGAGTGAGTCAATCTTACCATGACGGTGGAGATTGCAGCAGCTTCATTCTCTTTCTTCTTCTTTTTCTTCTCTTCTGCAAAGCTTAAGCTCTCACTGTGGATGTTCTGAAGGAGAATGCCAGGAGATGTGGCATTAGAGGACAATTATAGAAGAAAGGCCAGCCAAGTGAGGCCAGAGAAGCCTCTGCTCTTGCCAGCTAGCAGGGACAGAAAGGTAGCAGTACAAAAGGGTGGAATGGGGAGTCATCTCATAAAAAGAAGGGAAAAAAGCTCAACTACATAATTTTTACCACAGAAATAGATATTCATACAAAGCCCCCAGCATTGGTAGCTCTGCACTCCACCCCTCCTCCCCCAATATGCCACGTCTGTTCAGCACTCAAGCACCCAATTCTTCTCCAAAAAGCTAAATCCCACCTTTGGCACCACAGTCTTTGGCACCCACCTTATCTTCACAACGTGCTGACTGCAGTGGTGTTGACCTTTATTTGCCATTGTGGCTAACGGCAGCATTAATCTCATTAAAAAAATAAATAACCAAATTACATGAATAGAGGAGAGAAAAATAAAAGCTAAGAAGCAGCTCCCCAAACTCTTTCTTCCCTGTTCCAGTAGAAATCAGCATGCTTGGTCCCAATAGTGCTGAAATGCCTTAGAATATTATTTTACAGAATCACAGAATGTCAGGGATTGGGAGGGACCTCAAGAGATCATCTAGTCCAATCCCCCTGACAGAGCAGGAACACCCAGACCAGGTCACAAAGGAACACATCCAGGTGGGTTTTGAATGTGTCCAGAGAAGGAGACCCCCACACCTTCTCTGGGAAGTCTGTACCAGTGCTGTCATCCTCACTGCGAGTAAGTTTTTTCTTACATTTATATGGAGCCTCCTTTGTTGCAGCTTGCACTCATTGCCCCTTGTCCTATCACTGGAGGTCACCAAGAAAAGCCTGGCTTCATCCTCCTGACACTCACCCTTTACATATTTATAAACATTAATGAGGTCAAGCTTCAGTCCATAGTAAAGCTTGAAATACAAGAGACTCAAACCACATCAAGATTAATAATCCCCCAGGTGCCCATGTATTGCAGCTGACCCCCCGCTCCACATCAGAAAGACCAAGTGTGATTTCACCACAGTTAATTCAGGCCTTACCTGAACATAAGTAATGAACGAGTAACACTGTGGGGTCAAATGGGACCCTGAGAGCTTCACCTGCAAAGCAGTAGAGAGGGTGGTGTTACTCCCAGCTCAGGGCAATGAGCCATTTCCTCCTCCCTCCCTTCCCTGAGGCTCACCAGCTTCTCCAGCCTGGTTGGAATGGTACTTGAGGTGCTGCGACAAGCCTGGATGTACTGCAAGGAAAATAACACAAGTTTCTTCTAGGTCTGGTGCTTGCAGGCAGGGCTCAAAAGCAGCTCATCCCACAGCATGGTAGGGAGGGGCAGGATTTGCAAGAACTATCCCTCCCCACTGGCTTGCTCTATCCCAAATGCCATGTGTGCATTCCAGAGCTGTTTGAGGGCTAAAGGCATTCACCACCTTGTCTCAAACAAGCACCACTGGCTTGTTTTCAAGTCCCAGTTCCCTCAGGGCCGGTGCTTCAAGGCAGGATTGTGTAGCAAAAGCAGGATTGTTGAGAAGTGTGAGGACATCCCTAGAGGTGCTCACTAGGGCTCGCAGTTGTGCATGGAGGAGCCTACAAGACACTGGAAGGAGAGACTCCAAGCCATGCATGGCCAAATTTGGCCAAAGGGAAGCTTTCCTTTATATTGCTGCTGCAAAGAAGTCATGAAATCGAGGGCAGAAAAGACAAGAGTAAAGACTCGGTTCCTGCAAGAGATCAGAAGCCCCATCCTGAGTGTAGCCATGGCCAGGGGTGTGAGCTTCCTGCGGCAGATGGAGAAAGAGTTTTCAGGTCCCAGCAGCCCACGGCCAGCAGAGCAACACTCACATGTTTGACGAGGGAGGTGAGAATTGTGTAGGTCTTGCTAAGGCTTCTCAGAAGCGTGTCCACACAGCTCCCTGCAGGGAGTGCTGTCTGCACCAGCTCGTGATAAACTGTCAGCAGAGTTCCCAGCTGCAAAATGACACCTTTTTCCAGAGCCTGCGTTTGGTTTGATGCCTGGGTGGATTCTTCTAGAAGGAGGAGATGAATACCTGCTAAATTTGTGTCTAATGAGTTCAATCACAGAATCATAGAATAGTTTGGGTTGGAAGGGACCTTAAAGATCATTGAGTTCCTCCTGACATAGGCAGGGACACCTCCCACTAGATCAGGCTGCTCAGTGCCTTGTCCAGCCTGGCCTTAAACACCTCCAGAGAGGAAGCAGCCACAACCTCTCTGGGCAACCTGTTCTACCCTCACTGTAAAGAATTTCTTTCTTATATCTAGACTGAAACTACCCCCTTCCAATTTACATCCATTATTTCTAGTCTTCCCATCACATATCTTTTTAAAGGTGGGAGGCACTAAAGATCACCTTTGTCTTTGGTGCACAAAATGACAGCGTGGCACAAGGAAAACAGTCACCAGAGGGATATTGTGACACTTTCTGCCTTACATTACCCATGTGGAACTAGCTCAAGGAAGATGAACCAGCTCCCCTCAGATGATGCTGTGCAAACCCTTCAAATACCTTTCTGCTACGTCCTCATCTAGAAAGGTGTAGCTGTAGAAAATGGATCACTTTCATTACCTGAAGTGTCTGATCCCCGACTGGTGAGTTTCTTGATAAGCCAATCCACCTCTTCAAGGATCTTATCCGCCTGACCCAGAACCAGCAGCTAAGATGCAAACATCAATAAAAAGTCAGGTTCTTTGAGGAATCTACAAGCCACTTGCAGTGGAGTAGCCCTGGCCATTAGAGGTTGTTCCACAACCCATTACAGGTTGTTTTGACTCACACAGACAGTCGGGGCTGCAGTCTTGGCATTCACTATGGCAAAGTGGCACCGACTCTCCACTTCGATGTCCTGGGCAGAGGAATAAAAAACAAATTCTGATGAGTAAAACATAGTTTGTGGCAGAGATGCTCTGCTCAGTTCTGCTCTGATGGCACCAAGTGATGAAGAGTTAGGCTGCTCCTGCATCGTACCTGATCTATGTCTCCCAGGCAGGCGTGGATGTCTTGGGCGAGCTCCCGCAGCAGGCTCACAGGACTCTTGTACAGAGCATGGAGACTGAAGAGCAGAGAGAGCAAACCTTTGCAGCAGGAGATATCCTCTGTGGGGAAGGAGAAAGGAAACAAGCAGGTGTAGAGCTCCCTCAGCTATTTAGGGATATGGGACATCTAGTGAGTTAAAGCCCAAAAGAATGGATTTAAACAGTTTGCACTCCCAAAAATGATAAACAGTAGGTGAAAAAAAATCAAAATACTGCAGGTACACAGTGGAATTTACAACATCAGGCATCACATATAACACTGCAAGGAGAAGTACAGCACACTGGAGCCCTCAGTTCATAGGAAAACAATGACCAGAAGCACTAAGGAAATGTAACACAAACTTTGGCGAGAGTAATATTGTTCGAGACTATAAATCAAGATTTGAGCAACAAATGTGCTAAATAACCATGGAAAAAAAAAAAAATCAAGTCAGTGGCTTCTCTTCACTCAGCAATGCTAATATTCATAGAGAGGGAGTTTCTTTTCTAATACCTGTGCTAATAACTGCAATGTCATGGCAATCTGTCACAAAATGAGGCCTGATTGTAACAAAGAGGTAAAAAACCCACAGACAGCAGAGCATCTAAGGGTCTAACACCAGACTTGACCCAGTACATCTAAACATGCTCCCCAAAGTTTACTTACCAAGAGCATTTTCTTTGCATATTTTAACTGTCCAAGTCAGTAACTGAGCGTACTATGTAAGGGGAGAAAAGACATTATGGCTTTGAAACAGAATTAAAAGCACAAAACTCATATTAAAACAAAACAAAACAAAAAACCCAAAACAATCAGCAAAGGGAGAGCAGAAGAGTCCCCTGCTGGCAGAATGCACCCAGCCATGCTCTGTGAAGTTCCACAGGGAACACAACCTACTAATAAGTGAAAAGTTGAGATGCAGGACAGTGGAATGGCCATATGTTCCCTTGAAGAGAGTTAACAGCTCTATTTAATTTAAGGCAAACAATAACTCTAGACTTCTGGCACATTTTTATTGCAGTCCCTAACTTGTAAAATTGGGGCACTTCAGAAAATGCCTCCTGGTAGGGAAGGAATTAAGACACTCAGCTGCTTTGGAACAGTTACAGATCTAGTGGCTTTTTTTGGCTCTGTTCTCACATGGAAGTCCTACCACAACTGGGCTTCATTGAAAGTCCCTGCTAAGGCATCAAGTAATTCAGACTCCAGGTGCCCAAAGGTGGGATCAAAACATACAGGAGTGGGGTGGGAGGAAAACTTGATCTTAACTGTCCTTGCAGGTGTGAGATGGGAGAATGCTTGGAAACATGCCAGAACTCTCACTTTGACATGCTGGGGTCTGCAGGGGAAGGCAGAACACACACACACCTCAGAGTTCCTCAGAGGTCAAACCAATCTGAATTTTCCACCCAAACCTATGGCTACAACACCCATCCTGCCACTCTGTGAAGGTTGTGAAGTACCTGCTGAGAGGCTGGATCCAGGAGTTTGGACAAAGTGGAGATGACTATGATGAGTGATTGCGTTTCCTTGGAGTTGAAGTCATCTTCAGCACTGCTGATCTGGTTCACCAGGGACCTCTGATCATGGGAAGGAAAGACAGAGTCCCTGAGTGTGCATAGTTGTTGCAGGGACATTTAAGATGCAAATAACCATAAGCTGCAGCAGATAAAGGACTCAGCAACAAGGATAATGACAACATGAAATGTGTACTCTTATAAAGAGCAAGTTCTGGGTTTTGTTGTGAGTGCTTAGATAGAGGTCTGCATGATTTGGTGGGATTTCAACAATATTCAGGTAAATTTAACTTCAGCTGAAGGACCTAATTGCTCTGTAAATACATGTGCACTTCAGCTCTGCACAGCACCCTGGTCCCGCTCTCCTTAGGGATCAGAAGCTTTCCCAAGTTACCAGTGAATCAGTGTTACTGTTGCTATCACATACTCAATCCTGAGGTCAAGCAACAGAGAGCTGGCGGCGTTGTCTGCCAGAATTACCCGTGTGCTGGAGCACTTGCAGCACACAGTGGCACTCACCTGAAACTGTCGGATCTGGAAGGCAGCTTTCTCTGTGACATTAATATCCGTTTCTTCTGCGTCACCATCAGTAATATCTGGCAGAGACAGAGAGGTGTAGAAAAAAGCTGAATGCCAAGAGCGGAATACAGGATTTATTTCTAAAAGTGGGAAAGACTTCAACTGCTCACAGCTAGGGGAGGAATACAGACTGCAACACCATGGTGAGCACAGAAATGTGTTAAAAGCAAACTTCAAATAGACAAATGCTACATCAGACTCCTACTATCCTCTGCTGACAGACTGAGAGCTCTATAAAAGCAGGTGAAGATATCTCTGGAACTTGCCTCTGGCAGAAAAATCAATGCTACTGATGCCACCTTATTATTGAGAGAGAAGAACCAAACCCCTGTCTTGACTTGTGGATAAAGGGTCCCTAACTGCCCTCTCTGGAACATAAAAGCTGATTGTACCGTGTGCCTACCCAGGGATTGTAGGAACTGGGGAATCCTGGCAGTGTAGAGCTGCTGCACTGTGTTGAAGATCCGCAGCAAACCTTCCAAGCACAGAAGTGAAATGCTCTTGCCCTTCTTCTTCCCTGATTCTTCAACGACAGTGGGAATTGAAGTGTATCTCCAGAGCAGAACCCTAGGGGGTGGGAGATGAGTTAACATCACATGCACCAGTAAAGCCGGCTGCAGGGTGCAAGAACAAGAACAGGGCTAATCACAGATTCTGCTCTTAGGATTTTATTTTTAATATAACTAAATTGGATGGTCTTTTTCCTATGAGAGAAGTGGAGGGAAAAATAGATCTATTTTTAAGAAGATTTTGTTTCACTGTCAGCAAAACAGCTACTGCATTCTTCCTGTGCAGCTAAATAGTTTAATTTTTTCCAGGTGCCAAGGGATCATCCAATCCTATTTCAAGTCCATCTTTAGATGCTCATTTATTACACCAGACTTTCCTTCCACTACCCAAACACTGACCACTGGTGTCAAACCTGCCTGTGACATCTTTCCTTGTGGCAGTATGTCAGGTATCTCTACAGGGATCTCTATAAATAAAATCAGAAAGGTAACGGCTGGCAAAGCAAAGTGAAAAAGCTTCGAAGAAAGCAAAATTGTTTGGCCCAAAGGAGACTTTTCTATTTGTAGGCAAACTTCTTTTTCCCACTCTCCTAAGCCCACTTACTCCCTTTTTTGTTCCCTCTACTTTCTTGTCATTAGTTCTGTTGCCTGCACAGATGATCTTATTCTGTTTCAATGTCCAATCACGTAAAACATGTAGCTCACATGTAGTCCTAATGACTGCAGCAAAAATAGCCTCCATTATTTGGGGCAGGACACAAAACAGGCATTATTCACAGCAGGGGCAATTTGCATTTTGTGCTCTCTGCTGCCTGGGATCTGAAAAGACCCCATGCAGATATGACCTAGATCCCAAAAGACATTCAGATGCTTAACATTCTTGGATTTGCAAAGGATTTGATGCATGAATGTCTTCAAGCAACTTGCAAAAGTCCCAAACAAATGTTTTCTAAAGCTTTTGTCCCTTCTTACTTCTGTTTTATACTGAAGCAAGAAGTGAATTTGAACTTTTTTTGCATTCCAGAAGCCTCAGGAATCCAGCCTGTAACCATCCTACCTACTCTGAGACAGCGAGTGATGAGCCAAAAGTCAGAAAGAGACAGAAAATGAGAGTCTGATGGTGTTTGGCTCTTCCAGACCAAGTTCTGTTGTTAGAGCTGTATCTCTCACTCCAGCACTGAAACCACAGCGCCTCCACTTGATATCTCAGGAGCAAAGAAAGGCAATGATTTCACCCCAGTAATAGTAACTGTTTGAATTAGTTATAGGCTGCTGTTATTATGCTTCCAAAAGCATACCCAAGAATTAAAAAAACATCTCCCACGTGCATTGCTGCTTTTTAGGGCTGGCATTTTCACAGCAACTCACCGTGTGATTTTGCAGAGGTTCTGAAACATTTTATCTGGATTTTGTCCATCTGGCCCATCAGTTTGTCCTGTCTCCTCCAGCTGCTGCACTTTCTGCAGAGCTACACTGACAGCGTAGCGCAGGAACTCTGTGTTGGAGCGTAGGACTGCCAGGCTCTCCTCATGGCTTTGGGCATTGTCCCTGAGCAATCAAGAGCACTGTCACAGAACTGAACAAGCATGGGAATGGCCCATAGGATTAAAAATCTAAATACGCATTTACAAACAAAACCACTAGCTGTATTCAGGGTGGAAAAGACCCTCTGTATCAGTAGCTTGTAGTGAACGTTGGGAGGACAGAGTTCCACCAGCTTTTCCAAATCCATTATCATATGTGGTTTGAATTGATGTCTGGCTCTGTTCCATAGAGGGCTGGAGCTCACTAGAGTTTGTTGTCTGAGGGATGGCCCAGGATTGGAGAAGCAGAGATTCTGAGGTCTTACAAGACATAGGCAAGGTCCAGGAAAGCAGGTTTGTCAGTACCAGAAGTTGCAGTGCTAGAGCTCTGCCTGAACTTTGATTCCCTCCAGAAAAGAGCTGCTATTGCCACAAGTGCTTTGTACAGAAATAAGATGCCTGTAGTGTGTATGCAGCAGGCAAGGCAGCCAGTGGGCTGACACCATGAAAGCAGCTTGTGAACAGTCCTTAAAACTACTCCAGGTATGACAGTTTCTCACCTGAACAGAGCTGTGAGCAGAGTAGACACAAAACCCATAGACAGGAAGCTCCGTGCAGTTCTATTGGCCAAGGCAGATTTGTTCTTCCCAGCTTTCTCCTTCAGGATTTCAGAGAGTTTGTTGTAACATGTAAACAGGCCTAGGACATCCTCAAACTTGTTTTTACTGCAACAAAATAGTAGAAAGCATTAAGGGAGAAAATCCAACTGGGAACTTCAGTTGCCAAATGACACTTTCTAAATGGTAAAACTATGACATATGACATTCCCCCATTCCCCTAACAGCACATACCTCATCCATTCCTCCTTGACCTGATCTTCTACAAGATGCCACATCCCATCTCCCACAACACACAACTTTCAAAAGGACGGTGCTCCCTCCCCAAGGTTCTCAGAATGTCTGTGCCACAAGGTACTCACACTCAAGAAACATCATTCTGATTCTGTGATGGCACTATCATCCAGAACTTGCACCAAGGCTGCACACAGAAGAGTTAGGCACAGCAAGAGCTGAAGGGTAATATTTGATGTTTTACCTGAAATTCCCTATGTTGAAGTTGTACTCGATCAGGACCTCACAAATTCCCATCACCTGAATGGCGTATATGTTATTCTTTACACCAACACCAGAAGACAAAGAAAAATCTGCTGATTTATCCTAAAAGGTAAAGGAAACATGTGAAAAATCTCCTCCTCAAAACCTGATGAGAACTCAGTGTCTTCTTTCACTTCAAGTTTGACTTCAGTCAAACTGAAAATCTGATTTACCAGTTCAAAGTCTTCCAGCTCGCTCTTGATCATTCGTCGTGTGACAGATTCCAGCATCTCTTCAAAGCTTTGCTCAAATCCCACATCCTCCTCCTCATCATCGTCATCCTCAGCTCCTTGGCACAGATGCACAGTGCTCTTATACCAGGCGAGACAGTGCTGGATACAGCAGAGCAGATGGGCCTGAAGGAAGCAGCCACACAGTCACACTCAGCCTTCTCACTGGAGGTCATGGGCAGAAGTGGACACATGGACCAGATGCAAAGAGCCACAACTGCCTTTGAGGTGCAAATGAGTCTCAAGAATCATAGAATCATAGAATAGGTTGGAAGGGACCTTAAAGATCATCGAGTTCCACCCCCCCTGCCGTAGGCAGGGACACCTCCCACTAGACCAGGCTGCCCAGTGCCCTGTCCAGCCTAGTCTTGAACACCTCCAGAGATGGGGCATCCACAACCTCCCTGGGCAACCTGTTCCAGTATTTCACCACCCTCACTGTAAAGAACACGCAACCTTCCCAAAACGAGGGGGTCTGTATCCTACACACAGTTACCCAGCTCTGGCTTCAGTGTTGTCTGCCTGAGCTGGTCTGTATGGGACGTGAAAACTTAAATCCTTCCTCAACCCAGCTCTCTCAGCTGCTGAAGGAGATGGAGCCCCAAAAGGACTCTCCCTCTCGCAGAAGTGTCTGGGTATGCATGGGCAGCCGGGAGGTTTTCACAGGGGAAAAGAAAGTGATGAATTTTACTTAGCTCCTTCACAAAGCAAACGAATCACTGAGGGCAGTATCAAAGCAACAAAACCAAAAAGATGATTTCTCCTGCTGCTACACAAACACTGAATGACTATTTTATGCATAATTAAGTTGGAGGGAAAAAACCCAGAGTGAGCTCAATAGAAGATAATAAAATTACACTGTTCCTAGAGTATTTTTCACACGGGTTCCCCAAATCACTTTGCTAAGGGAGCTCTAATGGATGGCCTGAGGCAGGGGTGAGATGCCCATCTCTACTGTCATTAAAAGGATGGCTCCAGGCTAGAAGAGGCTGACAAACACAAGGTAGTCTGCTCCTGCAGCAGCAAGTAAAATGCCAGGGAACAGAGGAGCGTGCAGCTCTTACCAGTGGTTCCTGCAGAAAGATTTGATCTCCTTGAGCCATAATACATCCTTCAAGTTTCAGTGGAGGCAGGAGGTCAGGCTGGGGCAAGTAATATTGCTTTATCTGTCACAGAAAACAAGAAATAAAAATAACCAGTTACTTGGTAACTGATCCTCTTAGTTTGTTTGAAAACAGAATACAATAATCTTTGTACTCTGTTCTACAGAATGAAAACTGGCATTGTAATAATGGGATTGTACATGTGCATGAGACGCGTCATCTGCTCTACTATTAATTAAAATCCCCTCTTGAGTTGCTTGTGTACCTCTCAGCCAGGACACGTCACTGAACTGGAAGAAGTTCATCTGACCACTTGCTGCTTGTGTTGCCTCAACACGCAGCATCACTCACACTTCACCTTTGGTGCTCCCTGTCCTTCAAATAGCCAGGAAAATTAATTGCTGCTGCCTCATTATGGCATCCAGCTCCCTGCCCCAAGGGTGCAGAGACTCATGGAGGCTACACTGCACACTAGAAGCTGTAGGAGGCAATTGCTTGCACCAATTCCTGGCTGCTTGCCACAGCACAGGAAGGAAATGTGCTCTGGGTGCTGATACAAGATCAGAGTCAAAACAGAACCGGACATCACTACATATATAGTGATGCCAGAAAATGTTACACATTTACACTAAGTTCCCATTAAGTGCCCTCTGCTACCTATGTTCCTTTCTCAGACCCTAAACTGTCATGGCAAAGCTGGAATTAGTCAGCGTGAACTCTACGGATGATTAAAGGGAAGAAAATTACTTGTCTCAAAGAAAGCACAGCCTGTCCAATGGACTGAGGAAATGTGATTGTCTTGTTGCCATGAGCAACACTGTTGGGGGATGAGTTAATCCTCCCAGATCCTACAAGGACTTGGGTGTTCTCCCGATGGGAGGACAGCACTAATAATTACTGTGTCAGTACACATCCTTGGAGAAGTAGGGGAGGCTAACTGCTGTGCACTGCTAAAGAACAGGGAGAGGACAGAGCAGTTCTCTGGTCTCACACTTCTCATAGCACCTCAGAACTGAAGGGTTGGAAAAGGATCCGAGATCTTTTCTCTTCCACCTTGTGACAGGATATGAAACAGTCCCCAGATGGTTACCTAGCCTGCTCTTTCAAAATAACAGGGATCTGAACACCTCCTCAGAGAAGTGCCACAGCACTTCAATGTGTTTCCAGAGTAAGAGAGAACTATTTTGCCAATATTTAACCTGAACTGCTTGCTATACTGATTGGAATTCTTAGAGTCTCTGTAGACCCACCACAGAGCAGCACTTTACCTGGGACAAGAGCATTTCCATTATAGAGCTGGTCAGCTGGGAGTTCCTGCGAAGGACATCGTAAAACCCCTGAAGACAGGAAGGAAGAACAAGTTGGCTTACACCACAAAATAAATAATGAACCACATGCAAAATGAGTTGGTGCCATACAACAGCAACAATGCTTTGGCACCACAAGGAACCATGAGGAAGTTACAATGTGCTCAGTGTAAAACTCCCTACCTGGCAAAGCAAAGGCACCACAGAAACAAGGTATGAATCAGAATGAGGATGAATTTCCTCACAGGAGCTCTCTCACAAGCTGTATCTCCCTAGCAGCAGTGGCATCAAGCCCAGAGTGACTTTCACTGCTATTTAACACTAGCACTAGATCCAACTTCAAACTGTGAAATCCTGCTTCAAAGGCAAAACAAGGCAGTGGGGAAGCTGTAGGAGGCAAAAAATCCTTCAGACTGAGAAAAATCTCAGTGGATGGATGAAGCAAACACAGAAACGGTGATGAACAGACTCAAAACCTACAGCTCAACAAAGGTCAGTCCAGCCAAGTCAAGAAGAAAACAGAATCCCTCTGGCCTGAATAGTTTTTGCTTTTCCTCATGGCAGTACACCACAGTTACACCCAAAAATAGCTCCTTAGGTCAGGAAGTCACAAGAAAATTTAAGAAGATATATTGAATTGTAGAATGGTTTGGGTTGGAAGGGCCCTTCAAGATCATCTAGTTCCAAACCCCCTGCTGCCATGGGCAGGGATATCCTCCACTTGATGAGGTTGCTTGATGTCTCATCCAGCCTGGCCTTGGATGTCTCCACGGATGGGACCTCCACCACCTCTCTGGGCAACCTGTTCCAGTGTCTCACCCTCTCATGGTGAACACTCAAGTCCTCCCATTTTCCTCCCAGTTTGCCTCTAGGCAGGTTCCACATACCCCTCTTATCCCCCCCCATCTCCTGCCTCTGCCAATCCTTTTCCAGCCCATTCCCCCCCAAATCCCTGGGCTTTGGGCTTATAATGTTCTAAAATTAGATATAGCAGAAGTACTGGGAAAAAAACCAGTGCCATGAAGATCATAGCTGAGATGATGGGTTGCTTTCCATGATAACATGTTTGTTATTTACCTGGGCCTACAGTAGAACCAACACTAAAGAAGAGCCAGTGACTGTTTAAAATGAGATTGAAGGCACCGTGTTTACCTCGTATAACATGAGTCGAACATCGGCTTGCTGGCTCAAACATCGCCTCAGGCTGCCCAGGATTTCAAGGCAGAAGGCCTCATTAGCTGCAGAATTATAGCAGGCATGAACATCTGCTTGGACCTGAGAGGGAATATTAGTCACGTTATAGTGGTTACAGTTCTCAAATTTTACAGCACAGGAGCAAGGTGATGAGGGGCCTGGCCCCTAAACAATCACTGAACTAGTCCTTAGCGTGCTGCCACACTCTTTATCATCATCATGGAGCAGTGTCGATGTTCCTAGGAGTACTGGGACTGTAACAGAGAACAATTTTGAGAAGCAACATTTCTAGGCCAGCTTCTCTTTGCAAACTGCAGATCCCAAAGCTCTCCTTTTAGCACTTACTGTTACTGAAAGTGTTTCCACTCTTCAGTTTTTTCAAATAGTGAACATTAGACATGAGAATATTTCATACGTCTGCATCATAGGCAGCACTTACCTGAGTGGCACCAATGGCCTGGCTGCACTGGGAAGAGGACAAGCTGCCCAGAATCTTAAAATTTCTTAACAGAAGCAAAAAGCCAGCAACAGCAGCTTTGCGGGCATCAAGCTGCCTGTGAACCAGGGAGAAAAGAGAAGCATCAGGAAAAATGGAAGAAGCTCAGAAGTAAATACAAGATCAACTCAGCAATGCTGGTTTGCTTGGGAATGTTTCCTCCCAGACTCTTCCTAGTATCTGGATGTGCTCAGCTGTGTAGACACACATTGGAATTGATTTTAATTTTGCCTGCCTATTCTGAGTTCCCACCAGCTCTCTGAATTTCCTAAACCAGGGGAGTGGGATTGGCATCTCAGTGGGTTGAGCTGTGCCTGTATTACAATCCAAGGCTAAGGGGGTAGGAGATGCCACCACCCAGTTATGGGAAGATTACGGCAAGGACACACCTAGCCAAGACCAACAAGAAATACTTTTCCAAAAGCATAAATGAGTTGTAGAAATCTTTGCAAAGAAACCCCTTCCCAGCTTACCTGGAAAAGATAGCTTTTTGAAGAACAAGAATCAGGGAGTCCCTCACTGACATGCTGACTTTGAGCAGAGGCTGGAAAGGAAGATAGACTTGGAGAGAAAAGCACCATGGCATGCCAAGCCCTCAGGGCATATGAGCTCATCTTCCACAGGTCCATCTGGCCTTGCATTTCCAATATCGTCATCAGTACAGTAGGAGAACCAAAACATTTTCGACCAATATAAAATGAAACCCAGAGACCTGTGGCTGTGAGACACCTTGGCAGGTCAGTGAGGTCACAGTGCAAAGGTTTGGAAAGAGAACTGTTATCCCCAGGCTGAATGAAGCAGGTAAAAGTGTAATGTCAGGGCCAGGCAAAGACAAATACTGACATGGAGCTGGGAAGGAGAAAAATCAACCTGACAGCTACAGCTGTTCAGTTAAACACCGTGCACTTAGTTTTTTACAATGTGCAGCATCTGGGCATCTTCCAGATGAAAGGTCAGCACAGAGCAGTTTCGGTACCACGCCAAACCACACCATATGCTTTTTGCTAGAGGGCACATGCAAATCCATGCTTGAAGAGCAGTTCCATGCTACAATGAACAACCTACAGCAGAGTATGAAGGCTTATTTTACAAAGAGGGTTATTAGATCATGCATATAATTGAGCCCTAAAGCTATCACTAGAACTAAAGTAGCAAAGATATTCATGGAGAAATGGAAAGCTTTACCTGTACTGCCCGGAGGAGCCCCTGCACAGTGTCAATGGGCAGAAAGGACAAATTGTCAAAAGTCTCTGTGACTTTGGAGGATGAAGTCTGAAGCACAAGAGGAGCAGACACAACAATATTGGACAGCAAGTCTGAAAAATAAATGGGCAAAAAAGAGCAGCTGCTGCCAAGGGGTTGGAAAAGTTTGAGCAAAAGATGTCTGTAGAGCTAACAATTACAGAATCAAAACCCTTCCATTACATGCAGAGGTTGATAAGATGAGCATTGAAAATCTGAGCTCTTCTGTAGGCACAAGGTGTAAAAGGCTGACAACTGGGCTGAAGGGTCTCACCCCACCAGAGGGCACTGAGGTATAAGAGAAAAGGCTGCAGCACAGGCTTCTCAGCACCCCAGTGACTTCCATATACCTCCCTGCCACCTCCCTGGCATGGCTAGGGATGTGTAACAGGTAAGTGAGATATGGATACCAGCTTTCTGTGTGTCAGCTCTTCCATGGCAACTGCCAGCAAACAGGGTAATCTGGTGCAGCTGACACCTCTGTCAGAGGGGAAGGAACAACTGGTTTTCTTGGCTTCAGGTCACTTCAGCAGGAACTTCCAAAGCAAACAACATCCTGGGCTGTGTCAAAAGCATGCCAGCATGTTGAGGGAGGTTGGTTCTGCCCCTTTACTCTGCTCTGGTGAGACCTCACCTGGAGTACAGCTCTAGAGCCCTCAGCACAGGAAGGACATGGACCTGTCACACTAGGTTCAAAGGAGAGGCACAGAAGTGATCAGAGGGATGGAGCCCATCTCCTGTAAGGACAGGTTGATAGAACTGGGGTTGTTCTTCCCTGTAAACAATCAGGGTCAATTTGGACAAGGCTCTGAGCAACCTGATCTAGTATAAGATGTCCCAGCTCATTGCAGGGACAGATGACTTTTAAAGGTCCCTTCCAGCCCAAAATATTCTATGATTTAATAACTTGTTCTGAGAAGCTGTGTTCAGAGTGTCCACTGAGGAGGACATATTTCTCTCTCTTTCCTCTTACCTATGAAGTGGCTGACAGGAGATGCTGCTTTTGTGAGGACTCTGTTCAGGACCTGCTCAAGAATTTCACTTCTGATGGGCTCATGAACCTGAAATGAAAAAGGATAATGAATAAAAATTAATAACTACATCAATTTGAGATATTCCTGTACCTCGCACAGCACAGGCATTGTGCAGTGCAACCAAATCCAGATCTGACTGGTGGCTGTGGCTGGTTCCAGAAGTCCTCCTTCAGTTAAACTCACACAGATCAATTCAGATTCCATCTCAGGCCAATCAGAACCAGCACATCAGAGGCATACACAGCACCCTCAAATATAATGGGTTAAATCATCTGTGAGATGGAAATCTACCACTTCAGTGAAGATGCTGGTTTCAATCCCACCTCTGACAAACCTTCTGTGTACTTCTGGATTTCTCTGCAGCTTCTTGTAAATTCTAATAGGGATTACAGAAGTATCATGGTAGCTGGAACAGATTAGGATTAGGCCTTTATGAGAACGGTCTCTTCCAGCTGGACAGGGACAAATAGGTGACTAAATCCTGTATTGCTTGTAAAACACCCATGATGGATAAAGCAGACAAGGCTTTGACATCATTTACCAAGAAAGAATAAGAAAGTAGTTGTCCCTCCCCACCAAAAGATCCTCTCTCCAAAACATACAATTACCTTAAATGTTTCCAGCAGGATACTTGCTCCCAGTCTGCAGGCCTGCTGGGCTGGCATTTTTGAAAGGCCATGACTGGTATCAGCAGCTTTTCCTCCAAAGGGCTTTCTTGGTTCATATGATTCCATTAGACTGAAGCCAAGATCCACCAAGCCCTGAGTAACATGGTCCCAGCCAAACGCACTGAGGAAAACATTGAACAGATCAGGAAAGAAACTTAGTCACAGGAAAATTTTAGATTACAGTCTAAAGTATAATCTTCTGTAGTCATTCCTCTGTCCAAAGAGGCTGTGAGAGATGTTTGATCACCCCAGAGAAGATGACATTCGTCTCAGCCCCATGACTGAAGTGCTCAGCACAACACATCTTGCAGTCTTCATTCTCCAACCATCAGACTTTCAGCCTGAAGGTTTCCTTGCTATGGGGAATGACAAGAACTCAGATCTGATCTGAATGTCACAGCAGGCTATAATTGGGATGCACAAATATCCTACTGATACTGACATCTTCAAATCAGAGAGGAAGGCACAAGAGGAATTCCTCACATCAAACTTAAGGACAGCTGGTGACAGATCAAAGAGCCATCCCACAGGATGTTTAAAGGATTGACCACGTGGAGGAAAGAAAAAACAAACCTATCACTCATCCCTGGATAAACCACAGCCAGCAGCACGACTCACACCATCACACACTTTACCAGTAAGAAATAGGTCCTGATCTGTTTAGTCCCTAATATCACAAGATGCTGAGGTTTGCAGTAGAGTGGGCAAATTTATACAGCTGTATGTTTTTAGGTAATTCAGTAATACAAAACTAGAATATAAATTTGGAATTTTGACACCATTCCCTTTCTGTATCTGGTCAGCAGCACTTAGCACCCCAGAGCAAGGCTGAAACTCTTCCCCTCCCAAAGTCCATTGAGTGTTCTGCAACATATGGCAAGATCTCACCTATTTTTCACCACTTCTAGAATTACAGCGGTTACATCATATTGTTGAGAAAACAAATCCTGCAGAAACTTGGAGGCCTGAAGGAACTGCAGGTCCTTGCAGCTTCTTGTGATTGATGTTTTCAAGAAATCAAATATCTGGAACACAAAATCATTGAGTGAGAGGAAATGATCTTTGAAATGGGATCTGTATAGTCTTGGGGATGTTCCAGTAAGAACACAAGTTCCAGTACAACCTGCCAAAAATCTTAACTCATGCCTTTCTCAGGACAAAGACACCAGCCTCATTAAATGCCTCAAGGAGGGTAACTTGCTGACAGATGCTCTTCAGGTGGCCACCACAGAGCCAAAATGTTAGAAAAACGATACATTGCTTTTATTATGCTACAGTATCAATCCATGGGAATCACAGCTCTGGAAAATTCTGATATTGCTCTGAGGTGTTTTACAGCATTCAGTAAACTAGAGTGTACCAATGATCTAACTGCTTCCCCACCAGCATTCTGAAACCATTTCAAGGCTAATTCTGATGTGACTATGACCTAACCACGCTTCCTTTCCTCTACAAGGAGTGCAGCCCATGAACCCATGGAAGTTCTCTGCAAGCTTATCACCCACATACCTGCTCCTGCAGTCTGTGTTTTACTGCAACTGACAGCAGAAGAGCCACACTGAAGGGACACAGGGCTCTAGCAGCGTCCTTCTGTTGTTCTGTCTAGAAAATGGCAAGCAACAGTCAGAAAACTTGTCATAGAATCAAAGACCTGGAAGGGATATCTTCAACTGTGGCATCCCACACATTCAGGCAAGTCATCATACACGTGTTCCTTCAGACACACCATTGCACTTCTTAAAACAAACACAACTGCGATCATAAATTATTAAATCACTTCTACAGGTAACCAATCAAGTTTTAAAAGCTTGCTTCAACATCTTCAAGAACATTGCCCCGCTCTGTCCTTGTCTTACCTTTAGATATTTGATCAGTTCTTCACCGAGGTCCTGATCCAGGTTGATAACAGAAACAATGTGGAGAATAACAGTGCCTTCCACATGGCGGAGTTGGTCTAGAGGCAATGTGGCCACCTCAAGGTCTTCTGATCTGTAAGTTTTATCAGAAAAAAACAAGCCATCCAAAGCTATAAATAGTTTCTCATGAATCAAGGAGGATACACTTGTGGAAGATTTAACAACTGCAATTCAAGGAGCCCTGGGCAGGACCAGGGTGACTACCAATAACCAAGTGATAAAGAAAGGGGATGGCAGACAAAGAACTTACTGTGGAACTTCTTGTTCTTCTTTTTGTCTCTTATCCAACTGATTGAAAAAAACGATGATGCCTTCTAAAACAGTCTTCTTACTGCCCTGCAAGGCAGGACATTGCATTAAGCCATTGCAGGGCCTGCAGTATTCCAGAGAACTACACTTTGTTACAAATGTCACAACATCCTTCATTTCTCTTCATAAATCACTGAGGTGGGGGAGCTCATTTCATTCACGGTGTGGCTCATTTCCAGACAAAGATTTAGTTTGCGTATTTGTTTTGAGTGCACTTATAAAAGAGTTGGAAGAAGCTGGAGTTCTCAGATGTTCTGGTTGCTTTTCTTTTAATTAGAAAGGATCCTTTATGTTATAATCAATTGGGAAAGCTTTCAAAGTTCTAACCTTAAATCTAACAATATATCTTGGCCCCTGGACCCAGATGACCTCCTTTAGCACACATACACTTTGTCTTTGACACGGTCACAAATGAAGTAAGCAAAAGAGACAGATCACCCTGTCAAAGGGCAGAGAAATCAATGGCAGCCTCTGCTTGCAGGAAGTAGAGCAGAGATGAGACATTTTGGTACAAGTCAGACTACAACCCAGAAGACAATCAGACTGATTGTTATAGAGCTGTTGTTATAGAGTGCAGACCATGGAGAGTGAGTAAGAACACTTTAGAATCCAGTTCTCTCTGCTGTCTGCTATGACTGTGCTCATCCCTTAGCTCCCAAAGGTTTCCTTCTTTCTCCACAAGGAAGATCAAAACTATATCTTTCTCTGAGCAGCCACAGCAAAGATTCAGAATAATCAGAATCCTTGCCAAAATCCAGCCTATAGCTCAGTCTGTGCATCCTTCTTCCTCACAGTATATACATAGAGGGAAGCAGCTCTCATGAGCTTTTACCTTTGCAGAAAGTAGCAACAGCTGATAGACCAGAGGGGGAATTTCCTGCAGATCTAATTTGGAGAACATCCTAAGGACTTTTTCCACCACAAACTGCAGCTCCTCTCCCGATAGTGTGATATCTCTGTTGAAACAAAGATTTAACTTATCATTTTTGCTAATTCCCTTCAGAATCCCATAGCAGATTCAACCCATAACTAGTGTAGAGAAAGGTTGTGAGTGCTCCCAAAGTCCTCACCAGAAGCAGTTGCCACAGACCCCTCAATACCCTTACAGTGTCCCACTATACTCTTCAACCTTCAATAATTAGAGCTTCTCCTCCACATTATGCTTGTTGATTAAATTACTGTTAATTTACCAAGGCTCACTCACACATGGAATAAAAAGCACAATGCCATGTCTGCTCTTTGGGATCCAAATGTATCTGCTCTGGGTGTTCTTCGACTAAACCATCCATGGGGCTGTGTCTGGTATGGTCAGACATACTACTGTACTTGTCCCAGATTACATGTGAAATAGGACATGGGCATGACCACAGCTCAAGAAAGCACTGAAGAGAAAAAGAGTAACCTGAACATGTTGACAAGATGTATCACACTCTGAGGATCCCACCTGGTAAAAAAAAACCAAAACATCAAAAATTGAGAACAAGTAGAATTATCACTTATCCTTTCCCTCCCATTTCCATGTTATGTTCTGATATAGATTAAGATTAGAAGACTTTCACCAGATGACTGTGAACTGCCCCAGTCCCATAGTGACAAATACCAAGAAAGGAATAAAAACAAGCACTTCCTGAGACCAGTTCATGTAACACTATTAAAAGATCTGGGAGCAGGGTGTTCCCTTGCCTTCCCAGCCAGAGAAGACATTGTCATGGAGGGCACAGATTCAGAGATGGTAGAACAGGACACAGATGGTGACATCCAGCTCATCATGATGACTTTTTCAAAGGACAACATGAAGCACCCTGTTCTGCTATGTGGCAGAGATGTACGTACTTGCTGGAGCAGAGAGTATTTATCAGCTGCTTCTTAAACTCTTCCCCATTCAGTTCACCTGAAAAAGAAAGTGATTTAGGAGCAGATTCTGGAGGGTGGGAGGACAGACTGGGAGGAAGGAAACAAAAGGGGTTACCTTTTCCATAAGCCAAGCTCTCCTTCGAACTGGTCAATGCAGTGAGGACAGTGGAAAACAACTCCAAGGATTTCCCATTAGAGAGGGTGCCACCTTTAATAACATCAACAAACAGGGTGGCAAGCTCCGCCAATGCAGAGCCTGGCAGCTGGCGAGCCTGGGAGGAGATACAACATGAAAGAGACTGATGCAGTGCACAGGAGAATCCCGCACATCAAGTCCAAATCATCACCTAAACACAGCAAAGAGCAGTTTCCCTAAAAGGGGAATTCAGCCCTAAGATCTCTGTTTTGTTCTGTCCTTTATAGAGCAATAAATCAAGCTGGTGTAATTATAGGCTTGTAGTTTTGAGTCTAAAACTAAATATCCAAAGATCGCCACATTAGAGGGACCTTGACAGGCTTGAGAGGTGGGCCCAAGCCAACCTCATGAAGTTCAACAAGGCCAATTGCAAGGTCCTGCACCTGGGTGGAAGCAATCCCAAGCACAGATACAGGCTGGGTGGAGAGTGGCTTGAGTGCAGCTCCGTAGAGAAAGACTTGGGGGTGTCAGNCTGCTTCTTAAACTCTTCCCCATTCAGTTCACCTGAAAAAGAAAGTGATTTAGGAGCAGATTCTGGAGGGTGGGAGGACAGACTGGGAGGAAGGAAACAAAAGGGGTTACCTTTTCCATAAGCCAAGCTCTCCTTCGAACTGGTCAATGCAGTGAGGACAGTGGAAAACAACTCCAAGGATTTCCCATTAGAGAGGGTGCCACCTTTAATAACATCAACAAACAGGGTGGCAAGCTCCGCCAATGCAGAGCCTGGCAGCTGGCGAGCCTGGGAGGAGATACAACATGAAAGAGACTGATGCAGTGCACAGGAGAATCCCGCACATCAAGTCCAAATCATCACCTAAACACAGCAAAGAGCAGTTTCCCTAAAAGGGGAATTCAGCCCTAAGATCTCTGTTTTGTTCTGTCCTTTATAGAGCAATAAATCAAGCTGGTGTAATTGTAGTTTTGAGTCTAAAACTAAATATCCAAAGATCGCCACATTTACATACACAATAAATTCCAGCACCAGCTCAATCCTTGGCAGATCTGTTAAAGATCACAACTCGTTTTCCTCAGTGTCCTAATGAAGTATCTCAATTGACAACCAAGAGGTTACCCAGCAGAACCCAGGGAAGTCAGACAGCCTACCTCCAACATCAGCAGCCCTATGATTTCAGACACTTTGCCCAAATGCAGGTCCCCTGACTCCACCAGTGGGATGCAGTGCTTGTAAACCTGAAGCCTCCTGAGGACACCGCTTGGCTGAGAACAGGGAGAGCCTTTATAAGGAGGAAATAAAAAGAGCAAAGAATGGAAAAGAAGTTACAAGTAACATACTGCTTAACAACAGGAAATTAGCAAGGCTACAACTGCCACCTGACTGAAATTCCCTATTTTATCTATGGAACAAAATCGATTAAAAAAACAGAGCAGAGGAAATGAGAACCTTTAGGATGAAACAGCTGAAGTGCTAAGCCCTGTTATCACACCCTGTGCAGATCTCAACCTGCTGCTGGAGATCAGGAAGTGTCAAATTGCTGAGAAGAATCAGCTCGGCAATTAAACTGCTCAGTTCTACACCAAGGCACGTATGGGCTCCCAAAAGCAAAGCCCACTGACAGCAGGTTCATTAAAAATACATCAGTCCAGTTTCCCATTTCTCCCTGTCTATTTTCGGATGTCACGTTCCATCGTGACAACCCTGGCTAGCTTGTTTTTTTATAGGTGACAGTCCCTTGTGCTGCTGGCTACCTCCTTCACACAGCTGGGCTGTGATCCACCAGCCCATGGGCAACCAGCGGCGCCTGGCCCACAACCCTCCATCCCCCAGAACACAGCACGCCCACCCACCTTTGAAGATCCCTCTCAGCAAAGCCGTTGTCTCCCTCCCCTTCAGGGCCTGCCTTGTCACCATGTCGCCCAGCTGCGAAGAGAAGGGAACGCTGTCACCTGAGAAGGAGCCACCTCCGCCCGCCAGGGCCCGGACGCACCCCCTCCCTCTACCCTCCCCGCTCT
>VZTY01011102.1:79800-112140 GCA_013400935.1 Turnix velox
CTCAGAGCCTCCTGGAGCCGCTCGGGGTTCTCCTCGGCCGCCAGCGACAGGATGAGCTGAGCCATGGCGCCGGGACAGGGCTCGGCTCCCCCCGGACCTTCGCTTCTTCACCCCGAAATTCCCGCCCGGAAGTGCCCGCCCGTCACTCGGGCAACAGCTCCCGCCCCCAGCTCCGCTTCCCTTCCCCGCCGCCGCCGCCACACTGGGAAGTCGCCGGTTCGAATCCCGGGGCTTGCAGGGGCGTGGGGTGTGCACACGCGGGGCGCAGGGAGCGTGGGGTGCAGGCAATATGAGAGGCAGGTTAAGGTGGGGTGCACGCAAGAAGGGTGCAGCGTGGGGTTTCGCACACGCAAGATATGCATGCGTGGGATGCAGAGCAGTGTGGGGTGTACACGCGTGGGGCTCAGGGGACCGTGGGGTACACACACACAAGATGCACACAGGGATGCAGGGCAATGTGGGCTGCACATCCGTGAGACCAGCAGCCAAGGGAGGTATTGGGGCACAAAGCAGCCCATTCAGGGTCACCCCACAGCTGCGGTGCTGGCTCTTGCGAGTGCCACCCACGTGAGGTGTGGGTACCTTTGGGTAAAACCCTTAATTCCCTGGGGCACGAGGGGCAGCCTCGGGCACACAAGGAGGTTTTAGGCCGCCTTTAAGCAGTGGGATTTAGCCAGTGGATCCGGTGCCAGAGCAGTGTGGGAGCTTTTGCAAGCCCCATGCTCAATGGGGAGTGGGGGCTGGCACTCCTGGGCAAGGGAAGAGGATTCGCGTGGGGTCAGGGCCTGTGAAGAGGGGGGAGATAATCAGACCTAGCCAAAAAAACTCCTTAGGGCTCCAGACACAGCTCCTTGGGGTAGTTCCCACTTGGAATGTATCCCTCTTGTGGCTGATACCCTTCTCTAGACCCCTTTTCCCAGGACAAAATGCACTTGGTGCCACTGGAGGCTGTGCATGACTTTGTAAAACCATTTCACCTGTGCTGAGTGTGACAGACAGTGTGCCCAGGGCCTCCCTCCCCACCCCAGTGCAGGACCATTGGGGATATTCAGGAAGCCCCAAGCTGATGGGTGTCCCCCCATCATACACCATCTTGTTCACAGGGCTGCAGATAAAGGTCCAATGAGCTCTAGGAGGGAGCTGAGCCTTGTGCCAGCACTGCTGTGGAAAGGGGATGGGGAGGCTGGGAGATCTCCAGTGGAGAGGAGTGCCCATTGACCCTGGCTACAGGGCAATTGCTCAGGGTCTTGGCAAAGGTCTGGGTTTTCCCTTCCTGCTCCCCCTTGCCCTTCATCTCGTGCCTTCCTCCTCCCTCCCTCCCAATAGGGTCTGGGTTCTGTTTGCAGGGTGGCCCCGTGGAACCAAAATCTGTAAATCTCAGTAGTGTTACAAAACATGCCTTGTGTAAGCCCCTTTGGTCCTGCTTGGGTGCTTATCCAGTCACTTCCACCTCCCCAAAATCCCCATGGTAATTACGTGGCAGAGGTCCTCTCCTGGGCTTGGGGGATGGAGCCACCCACAGCTGCATCCTCACTCATCTCCTGCAGCCCTGGTTCTAAAAAGAATTAAGGTTGCAAGGACTATCCTGATCTGTGTGTCTGTAACCTGCTGGGATGTGGATGTCCCTAGTGTGTCCACATGTTGGCTCAGCATTGTCCCTGGTGCATCCTGGAGCTCTCCTCCCTTGTCCACATCATCACCCTGGTGTTGGACTGGGCTCCAGTTCCCCAAGGTGCAAGCAGACAACCATCACTTGTGAAAAAATGTTATCTGCTCGTATTTTATTTTATTTTAGAGGCTGAGAAAGGCCCTGTATGGATAATGGCTTGAAGATGATCTGGAGAGCCCCAGACAGGCCCAGCCCCAGGAGCATTCTCTGCCATGGACCAGACCCTGCATCCATGTCCTGCCCATGTGGCTGAATTCACAGTGAGTCTTGCCAGGCTTGTTGGGGCAGAAGCTGGGGAAGAGACCTGTCCTGCTCACCCCAGGGGAATGGGCCAGGATGGCAGATTGCCCACTGCCTGCCTCTGTCCTTGCCTCTGCTAATGAGCAAGTTACACAACAAGAAGCTTTTATACTTTGTTAATCAGGGCCGGCATCCCAGCCCACCCTTCCACGCATGCTCTGGCTGGCCGGTGGAGCCCCAGCTCCTTCCTTTCCTCTCCTCAGCTGCCTTTTGTGAAGTTTTAATGGGGTTTCTTGCCTGGGCTGTGCTGACTTAATTACAAAGCTGCAGTGAGTTGATGCCTTGTGACGGTCTAATCCCTACCCGGTGACTCTACAAAGCTTTCCTCCAGCTTTCTCCCTGCTCCACTCCGGCCTCAACATCCCTACATCCATCTTGGCCCCCTGCACTTGACCCTCTGTGGACAGTTCATCTTTTCCTCTCCCTGGTAAGTACCTGGGACATTTTACACTCAAAATAACCTCTGAGGTTGGCAAAAGGGGATGCCCATCTCTTTCCAGGAGCTGGCGAGGAAGAGGATGCTTCTGGGAAGAGGCTGTGTTGGACCCAAGCATCCCTCACACAGAGCTGGTGCTACAACTGGGCAAGGGCAGGGTTGGGCACAGGAAGGAGGATGAAGGCTGGCTTCCTCTTTCTTATGCATGGGAGCAAGTTATTTTACCCATATGGTGTCAGAAAGATGCCAAGAGGCTCACAGTCCAACTTTGCAGTCAGTGATGGGCTCTGGGTTGGAGAAACACCTTGAGGATAACAGGGTAGTAGAAATAAAAGGTGGTGAAAGTGTGAGCTGCTGCCCACATGCCCAAAGCTGGGGTCTCACCTCTGCCCATATGAAGTTGGTCTGAGATGAAATGGGACAGGGTGAGCTCATGGGGTTGGGGATTCCCATGAGATACCCCTAAAGGCAGAGCTGGAAAGCAAGGATGAAGGTGTCAGACGATCAATGCCCACATTTTCAAGCTGCTTTTGCAAACATCCCTGGAGTTTCTCAAAGCTGCTTAGTCTCTGGCAGGCAGGCAGAGATGCAGGGAGTATGTGGTGGAGAAGAGGGTTGGGGTGCCCCTCCAGGCACAGGAAGGGCATGAAACGGCACATGGGGGTGAGGCCTGCAGAAGTCATTGGGATCCCCACTACTGCTGATTCTCTCTCCCAGGTTATTGTGTCCAACGGAGGACAGAAGACAACATGTCTGCAGTTGTGAGTACTAATCCTTTGCCATCCCCTTCCTTTGGTCTCTGAACATCACCTACCTGCTGTGTTGGGGTGGGACACACCTCATGCACCCTTTCACCTCCCAGCTGCTCTCAGCTCATGGTTGGAGAGCCTGGGCATCACTCAGTCCTTCCCTGCCCCATTGAATATCTGCATGGAGGCTCTGCCTTTCCCCATGCCCCAGCCAGGAGGACCTGTGTTGAGCAGGGGGGGCTGGCTGGGGAGACCCCACATCTTCTCCTCACCTGTAGACGGGCACCTTCCGCATCGTGTCGGAGGAGGAGCAGGCTCTGCGCACCAAGCTGGAGCGACTCACCACCAAGGACCATGGCCCCGTCTTCGGGAGGTGTGAGAAGATCCCCCCACACACCCTGCAGAAGGTGAGGGTGACTGTAGGAAGAGGGTGGGGGGCAGGTCCAGATGGAGTCTCCTGCTTCTGGAGAAGACCCTCACTTGGTTTTTTCTTCGGGGGGTGAGATGCACTCACCCCAAAGTAGGAAACCTGAGTGACCCTGACATCCCTGCGCTGGGATGCTACAAGGAGCATCACTGTACCCTTCAGGCTTGGGGTACCTAAATGACTCCTGGAGTGTTTTGTGATGTGTTTGAGATCATCACTGAACTGGACGCTCTCCCTGCTCCCCACCAGGCAAAGGATGAGCTGAACGAGACGGAGGAGCAGCGGGAGGTGGCGGTGAAGGCGCTGCGGGAGCTGGTGCAGGAGCGGGCGGGCGGGGAGGAGGTCTGCAAAGCGGTGGCCGAGAAGGTGGAGGGGAAGGATGACGCCTTCTTCCTCCGCTTCATCCGCGCCCGCAAGTTCGACGTCCACAGGGCTTACGACCTGCTGAAAGGTGAGGAGGGGTCCCGGGCTGTGGTGCTGGGCGAGGACAGGAGTACACATCCATCAGCATCTCCCAGTCCTGTGCTGGTTCCTGCCACCCCCCTGGTCTGGGTGCCAGCAGAGCAGAACCTCGGCATGCGAAGGGGATGAAGAGAGAGGGCAAATAGAAAAAGGCATGACTGAGGGATTGGGATATGGGGGAAAGACGTGGGATGCAGTAGAAAATAAATAAAAGAGCCAGGCATGCTGCAAAGACAGGAAAATCCCGTTACTTGCTGATTTACTGGACAAAATGGAGGAAAAAAATGCGTTTGGCAGTAGCAGGCTGACCAGCAAACTCAGCTGGTTTGGGCTGCATCCTCTTGAGACCTCCATATACCTCTGTACCCCGGTACGGGGCCAGTCCTGCACCCAGCCAGCCAATCTGTGCGTGGTACCTGGTGGGCTCAGCACCTCTGGGAACCCTTGAGGGCTAGGGGCAGGTTGGGGGGCTTGTAACTCCTCCTCCTGGCATTGGGGTGACTAGTAGGGATGGAAGGGGAGTGGGAAGACAGCCCGGGGGATGGCTGCCGGCGGGGACCTGCCTGGCTCCTGCTCCACTCTTCTTTGTGGCAGCCTGGGGGATAATGAGTCGTAATTATCAGCCCTGGCTCCCAGAGAGCTCTTTTGTTTGCCTGCGTTTTCCCAGATGGAGATTCCTTATTTCGTGCCCGCGGGGTGCCAGGGGAGGGGAGCTGGGAGATGTCACCCAAAGGAGAGGGAGAGAGGGAAAGGAAGGGGAAAATGATTTTATCTGCTCGCTGAGGTGTTGGAGGGAAGGCAGGAGTGGGAAGCCCCTGGCAAGGGGACAATAACGCCGACTGTGCCTCTCTCCAGGCTACGTGAACTTCCGCCAGCAGTACCCCGAGCTCTTTGACAACCTGACCCCCGAGGCTGTGCGCAGCACCATCGAAGCCGGTTACCCCGGCATCCTGGCCAGCAGGGACAAGTACGGCCGGGTGGTGATGCTCTTCAACATCGAGAACTGGGATTACGAGGAGATCACCTTCGATGAGGTGAAGTCAGCCCAGCCCAGACATCACTCCCGGAGAAAAGTGATCCCACTCTCGGGTTTCAACCCTGTAGCCTTTTGAATTTAGCTTCAAATCTGTAGTCCTTTGAGTACTTCCAGGGAACCCATGGTCCATCCCAAAGGGTTCCCCTTCCTTCTTCCTGATGAGGTGCAGAGTGAGAGCCAAATTCAGGGTGTGCAACCCCCGAGCTCAGGTAACACAGGGTGAAGAAAGGCCATTAAATCAAGGGGATTTAGAAATGAGGAATATGCAGGGCAGAGGAGGAAACTGAGGCACAGGGCACAGAGAGAGCTTTTTGGCAAAGAGAACTCTAGGCGTGCAACTCACAGCTTCTCCCAGCTCCATTTTGTGCTCAGCTCTGATTTGATAGCAACATGTCATTGATCTAGTTCTGTGATGCACCTGCCTTGAAAGAAGAACCTGGCGGTGATAGAGCATCCCCTGAAACACTCTCCCTGCTCTTAAGTCCTGGGACTGGCTTGAGAAGCAGGCTGGAGTTAAACAAACCCTGGCAAACTCTCTCTGTGAGACCCTTCTTAGGATCCCCCTGGGGTCTAAGGGAGGTGAGACCTAATAGCAGACCTGCTGTCCCTCAGATCCTTCGTGCCTATTGTGTTATCTTGGAGAAGCTGCTGGAAAATGAAGAGACCCAGATCAATGGGTTCTGCATCATTGAGAACTTCAAGGGCTTCACCATGCAGCAGGCATCAGGGATCAAACCCTCAGAGCTCAAGAAGATGGTGGACATGCTCCAGGTGAGGTGGCAAAGTCTGTGCCCAGAAGAGGCAGAGTGGGGATCAGAGACCTCAGGGAAGAATGAAAGCAGGGCTAGTAGGATTTAGGATTGCTACCACAGTGGCGCCATGGATGATGGACAGGCACCCTCTCACACATGCTTCTTCCCTTGCTGGATAATTGGCCAAATCCTATTTTTCCAACTCTAGTGCCCCATCCTCTCAAACCAGAACCACCACTCCTCTCCTTGCAGCACCCTCAACACCTTCTCAGCCCAGACCAGCCTGTTTGGGGCTTCACAGGCACTCCAGAGTTTCTGCCCTTGGACCAGAGGCCAAAGACACTTTGGTCTCACAAGGGAAGGAGGTCAGTTGAGATGTAGTCCTCATGAAGTGGAAGCAATGGAACATCTGTGAGGCTCTTCAGCTTCCCTGGCGCTTCCCAGGGTTGGGATGTCTCTGTGTCAGAATAAAAAAGGGGCCAACAAAGATAGAAAGTGCAATAGGGTGATGAGAGCTGCACTAGTGCCAGGGTGTCTATTGCTGCCTGCTCAACTCCACTTGGGGAGCACCATCTGAAACCACCTGTGTCTTGGGTTTTTATCCTAGGACTCTTTCCCAGCACGATTCAAGGCTGTCCACTTTATTCATCAGCCTTGGTACTTCACCACCACCTACAACGTGGTCAAACCCTTCCTGAAGAGCAAACTGCTGGAGAGGGTGAGTTTGGGAAAGGGACCGGGAGACAGAGGCACATCTCTGGGTGAAACAGAGCAGCCAGAAGGAGTTACCCAGTTCGCCTGTTGAGGGTCTCACTTATTTCCTGCCAGGTCTTTGTGCATGGGGAGGAGCTGGAGTCCTTCTACCAGGAGATTGATGCTGATATCTTGCCTGCAGACTTTGGTGGCAACCTGCCCAAGTATGACGGCAAAGCAACTGCAGAGAAGCTCTTTGGGCCCCGCATTGAGGCTGAAGACACAGCTCTTTAAACCAGGCTCTACTCCCCCTTCCCTGTAAAATAGGATCAGAGGTGGCCCCCCAAACCCCAACCACCTCCTTCCTGTAGAACTGGTCGAATGACTGCTCTCTATTTGGCACTGTGGGCATGTTGCTCCATGCCTGTCCTTCCCCTCCCCGGCAGCAGGCTGCCTGTCAGCCCTGTCCCTCCCAGCAAGAGCATCCTTCCCTTGTGAACCGGCAGAGAAAGCAGGTCACCACCCCTCTCCCACAGCATGACCTGGAGCTGCAGAGGGAGGACAAGGAGAACATCTGCTCTTGGAAGGGAGGGCTACAGCAAGGGAGAAATAAAGTGTTCATTGGCAGAGCTCTGAGGCTCTTTGTGGCATGTGGAAAGGAACAGAGGTGTGGCTTTTTGGACACAGGTACAGGCTGTGCTGCTGGTTCTAAGGAGGCCAAGAGCATTAGAGCTGTCTCCCCATCATTTGCAGCCCTTTGACACAAGGGTCATTAGGTACCAGTTACATCCATCCTCCCTGCATCCTAGAGTGGTCTTTCATGTCTGGGCAAGGAGCCTCAATTCTCTAACCAGGATAGAGAAAACAAACCAAAAGATGCAAACAACCAAACCAAGGGCACAGGCAGAGCTGGCTCTGCCTAATTCCTGCTCTCCCAGGCAGGAAAGGAGGAGGAACAGAGGCTGCAGCAGCAGCTAAGGCCAGGAAATGGATTTTAACCACAGGGTGTTGAAAGACCAGCACAAAATATCCTCCTAAACCCTTCAAAAGACTGATCACAGCTGCTTCTCCCGTCACTGCTTTGTGAGAGGAAGCTCAGTCAGAGACACCCCACCAAAAGCCACCATGGCAAAGAGCTGTCCCTGATGCTGATGCCAATTAGTCCTTGCTAACATAGAGTCAGCAAGACCAGGGTGGGGAAGAGGAAGGCAGAAGTAGCTGTGTCCCAGGCACAGTGTGTTTTGGTTCACAAACCAGATATCTCCTCCAAGGGCTGGCCGGATATCTGCTTACACACCATCTTCTCCATTGGCCAGCACTAGGGCTTGGCTGCTGGTCTCTCTGTCAGCCTGGTCCCACAGGGTGTCCTTTTCCCCCTCCATCCCTCTCAGCTCTGTAGTTACACATGGGTGCCTTTCATCATCCAGAAGACCAGACCCCCACCCGAGGCTGGCTGGGGTGGAGGGTGCTGACAAGAGCCACATTCATCAGGGCACTGGCTCAGGCTCAAACCAAACAGGACGCTGGCTCCAAAGCCATGGAGAGGATGGGGCCTGTCTGGGCAGAGGTAACAGGGGTTAAATCTGTTTTCTCCAGCCTCCTGTAAGAGCAGAAGGCACCCACCTTTCTGCTGTGTTTGGCTCCTTACTGTGAGGTGCCTTCCACAGGACTGGGAAGCATCTGGAGCCATCCCAAGGAAACCACGTGTGATAAACCACCAGGCCAGAGAAAACACAGCAGCACAGCTTGCTTGGGAGACAGATCTCTTGCAAATCACTTGTGAAAACAGAAAAAGACAAAATATCCACCCTGTACAGGCAGATGAGACCACTGCAGGGCTCCTTCTGGGGTTTGAACTGGGACAATCACTGTTCTTGGGAGGTCCTTTCAGCTGCTCACCCACTGCTGGGACAAATTGTCAGCCAGTATCTTGCTTTGAGCATAGCAAACAGCAGGCAGCACGGTCCTCAGCTTCTCCCAGAGTGACTCTGACCAAGTCAGGATGGAGCTGTGCAGCAGATCTAACAGCTAAATCACAATGGCCAATAAAGCTCCAACTAGTGTTGCAGCCCCAAAACACTGCCTCCCACAGAGCAATTCTCACAAGAGGAAAAGCAGTGATAGGCACCCAATAGCTCACCAGTCCCAGTTACCCTCTATTTCAGTCTCACTTGGTCTGTAGGTAAAAACACACTGGTGAGAGCTTAGTGTTAGTTGAGTGGTACTTTTGCCAGGGCTTTTCTATGCCCTGCCTGGCCTCAAAGATATTGGTGTCCCCTGGCTAGAGATGCTGTCGTGTTCTTCCTGCCAGCAGCTGAAACATTAGGAAATCCACTCAGTCTCAAGACAGGAAAAATAACAGAAGATGATTTCTGCAGAAATGCCTGAGCCAAAAGCTTTGTCACACGCTCCAGGGAAGCTGTCATCCCAGAGGAGAGGCCTTTCTGTGTGTTACAGGACAGCCAAGCTAAGCTCTGCTTTGGCTCTTGGTCCCAGGACAGCTGTAAGTCTGGCTTTGGAGGACTCCTCAAGGCCACCGACCTAGTAGCACCAGGAGGGGGCTGACACAGGGCTGTCACAATGTGGTGTCTCAGCCACAGGCAAATACAGCCCTTCTTCAGCATTTTCAGGATAGGCATTCAGCTTTTTAAGCTTATGGCATCTCCATTCTCTACTGGAATGACATCAAGAACTGTTCTTGGGGAAGAGACAAAACAAAACCAGGAAAGGCTCAAGCACCATTAGTGCTTCTGTCCCACACTACCAAAAAGACAGGGAGAGAAGATACAGCCAGCCCCCAGGTACCTCCCCAAGCTGGGCCTCAGGGAAGGCTGAGCTGCCAGCTTCTCTCAACTGCCAAGAAAGCCACATGCTCCTCTGCACAAAAGCCTGCTAGATACTTCATGCTTAGCCACCAAGCCCAGCCTCAGCAGTCCCAGGAGTCAGGGAAATCGCTGAATCCTCATGTAGATAGAGCAGGAATTAAGGCTGACCTCTCCCTAGAGTTTCTGTAGGAGCTTAGGCCTTGTTCTCCTGTCTGGAGTTGGAGATGACAGTGGTGGCAGAATTCCACACACCATACATGCCTTGTTACATCCAGCCCCTGTGCAGTCCTTCCATTCTTCCATTTGATCTTCACTTCACCTTTGCCCAGCAGGAGTAAGTGCTGGACTTCATCACCCAGTAACATCACACACCACCACTACATGTAGCACTGACTTCAATAAGTCCTTTATTTTTAAATAAAGAAATCCCACTGAATCAAAGATAACAAAATTACATTTTGTTTTGCAATGGCCTCCATTTTACACCACACAGAAGAACAAAATAAAAGAAAAAAAAAATCAAAGACACTGTTTTATATATTTATATATAATTTTAAAGGTAAACATCAGCAGATATAGAAAAATTGCATTGCTAGTTGCAAATCATCTCCCCTGCAGCTCTTGGCTCCAGAGAATCTGACTCAGAACACGGCAGCAAGGAGGATGTCTCAGTACACAAGCTTTTTTAGGGCAGCATTTATAGATAGAGTAATAATTTTGCCAATTTGAAAATATTTTCATAGTGAACTGCTCACCAAGAACATCAGGAGTCACTCTGCCTGTTCTAATGCAGCTGCAAAATAAGGAACAGGTCTATTCCTCCAGAGGCCTCCACTCACCTCTTCATCTCAGAATTTTCAGAGAAAGAGGTTAAGCTTTCAAGAAGAATGTCTAGTGATCTGTCACTGACAATTATGGTCAGGCTGTTAAGCAACACAATGAGAAAACAGGCTCCTTTGGAGAGCTGCTGACTTGGGCTAAGCAGTAGGGTTTGGTTTTATCAAATACAAGGGGGTTTTGTTTGGCTTCCCCCCTTCTCACCCCTCAAGAAGGGTCAATATCCCAACAGAGCTGAAGTGGAGATTGTTCTGTATCTAATCAAAGCTCTTGCATGACCAGAGATAGACAATGCAAGCTTGTCATTCAGAGAGAAGCAAAAAGGCTTTATGTAGAGCCACCTTGTGGGATCTGCACCTTACTGGTGTTAAAACTCAAATAGGCAAGGCCATGGGGAGAGAAGGAGAGAAAAGCCTTTAACCAAGTGATACAGGGTTGGAGCTTTTAGAGAGTGTTATCAGATCGACTTGGGGAAAAAGCTGCTGAATACTAGCAGAGCCAACCTGGTAAACGCTACCATGAACTGAAGAGTTTGTGTCCATCAATTAACCAGCAACACCAAGAATAACAGATGTTCAGAATGTAGAAGTTCAAGATAACCCTAGAAACCTTTCCACAACAGCATGGAAAGCTGGCATTGCTTTGATGCCCCTAATAGCTGAGAAAGTCCAGGTCAGTGTAACACACTCCCAGTGATACAAGGGGTACAGTTACAAGGAACCCCTCCCACGGGCTGGCATTGCTCTGAGGCATATTCTAAGCTCGTAGAACACTCAAAGTCCTTATGCCAAGAAGGACTGTGTGCTTTTCACATGGCAGCCCTGAAGGAGACACTGCTCTGAGTCCCTGTAGCTCTGGGACCTACTTTAAGGAGTAAAGACACACTGAACATGTCTCAAGCCAGAAACAAGATGCTCTTCACAAGTGACTTATACCTACAGCGCAAGGCAAGAGCCTTTTCTGGTCTCCTGGAAAAAAGCTATGAAGAATTCAAATAATTTGGGGACAGGAATAGTGTTTCTAGAAAAAACTTGGAAGCAATCCAGGTGACAGAACTGTTTGGCAATTAAATCCTGAAGTTGCTACTCTCTGCTCCTTCTTTCAAGATGTAATCACTTAGACAATCTACCTCCAGCTATGCTACTGGAGAGTTAAGACACAAGAACTTTGGGATTGTAAGGTAACAAGTCTCACATTATTAAACAAAGCAAACCCTCCTATGACTCAGTCCCTACTGCTTGAGGAGCAAAGAGCTGAAAAATCATCCTCTTGTATACACTATTTTAAGCCTTGAAAAAGACTAGTTAGTTATAGGCTGCCCACGAAGATCCTTTAAGTCAGCACACTCTTGTACAGTGTGCATCAGAGCTGTCTCTACCTAGTGTCTGAAAACTCATTTTCTGAACAGCAAAGCCCCAAAAGCTCTAACAGAGCTGTTACTGAAGTCTCTAGATGTGCTGATGTCAAAGGAGAAGGAGAAAAAGGGCAAGGCACCACGTGTCAAAGGGCTGTGGTCTAGGAACTCGTGACAGACCCAGGACAGATGACACACAGCTTAGCTAAATTCAGTACTGAGCTAATAGTCTGCAACATCTTTGCTTAATGCCCTATCTTTGTAAGTTACACCTTCATGAAAAATGCTCAGGTAAAAGATTGCAGGGAAGTATGTCTCTTCACAGTGCAACTACAACACCACCAGACCCATCTGAAAACATCTTCAACTTAGAAGCTAACAAAGGGATCATTAAAAATGCTGGCAGATCTGATGGAGTGGAAGCTGGCAGTTTCTTGCCACCAAGAGCAAGTCCTGGCAGCTCACTTACACTATTCAGATCTCTTCAGAAACTTGCAAAGGTGATGGTTGGACCAGCCTAACCATCAAAGAGTAATAGTTCTGCAGCTTGCTATCCAATTGAGAGTCCTTGGTGTTTATGTTCAAGTGCTATGTACATCCAATGAGGATAAAGATGTGTGCATATCATGTGAGACTACCTGTGGAAGAACTCTAATACTTTTTCTAATCCCAGTTTGAAACTAAATAGAGCATGTGACAGACTCATCAAGCTGTAATCTTGAGCTGCACAAGATGATCTACAAGTGCACACTTCAACAGCCTCATGTGTCTTGATAAGAGATGAAAATACAACATCTCTAAGACTTAAAAATTCAGGTTGCAGATTAGGTTCATGGGGCAAGTAAAGACCACCTGACCGCATCAAAAGATTAGTATTGCCTCACTTTGGGAGAGAGGTGTATTTAAGATTGGACTTAATTTAAGATTGAACTGGATGAAGTCCCATGTTTCTTGAAGTACTGGCACTAGGTATCAGCAGCTTAAGCTTTCTCTTCTCCTGCTTTCCTTAGATATCCTCAAGTTACTGCTGCAAGTCTGACACACTAGCCTTGATTTGAGAACAGCGGTTGAGCAAGACTAAGAACAGATATTTTTGCCCACAGCTTCCACCTACAACAAGCTTAATAAGATCAACTCCAGGCTCCAGACATCTTGCAGAAACAAGCTCTACAGAAAAAAAAAAAAAGCTTTTCTTCCTCAGAGAGGCTAGAATTAGTTGGTCAAGTCATAAGAAGTTTGAAGAAATGCAAGTGCAAAAAACAAGTCAAAGGGGCAAGAGAGAGACCCATCTAACTTTCATAGCTAGGAGTTTCACAAAGTCCACAACACTGATACTTTTAAAATAAAGACTTGCATTGTAGTAGCATCCCTCAAAAAAAAAAAATCCTTCAACTTTAAGAAAAATAATTTCTCAATTAGATTAGACAAGTCTACAGCTCCTGCCAATTTGAGAACTGCCCAGTTCCATCCCTTTATTTTAGGAAAACTGCTTAAAACCAGGACTTTGACTGGCCATCAGAGGTACATTTGACAATAAGGTAACCTTCTCAGAAACGAGAAAACCCTTTTGACAATCTGATCCAACAGGAATGCCTATCTCTACAAAATGGAAGGAGGAATTTCCCTAGAGAAAAATCTTCTCAGGACAAAGCTCTGATTCCAGAGGGCCTGAAGAAAGAGGCAGAGCTTTAGTCACTTCAGGAGCTGGGCAGAGCATCCCTACTTTTGATAAGGCTCTCATGCTGAGGAAGGCAGATATTTTACTCTCAGAGGAGGTCAAATGCATTCTGACCTTTCTTTCATGAGTATCCACAAATTGGATCATACAATGGGCCTCACCTCAGCAGTGGCATCAGTATGAAGGACAATTTCTGTTCCTCTAGAGCTGTCTGAAGCTGCTACTCAGTCCAGTAAAGCTGGACTGAGGAAGGACACATGAAGCACAGGCAGGGCAGTTTTCTTTCCTCGAGGCAGACAGCCATGGATCTGCCTAAGCTACAGCTGCAGTATAGTATGAAAGTTAAAACACTAGAAAGTTGTAACCCACTGGAGATAAAAAAAACACATGCCACACACACCTAAATTTATACTGTATCTATTTGATGTGTACAACTGTTGTTTACACTCTACTTCTGTTGAAGTGAGAAGATATTTAAGTCATACCAATGAATAGTACATGAACAGTTACTTAAGTAAAATTCTGAAATGTCCTTTATGACTGATTTTAGTGATACACAGATGCAGTACAAATAAGAAGATAACACTGAGATAACTCCACCAGCTAAGAATATCCTTGCTAACTGATGCCCTAAAATAGGTTTTAGGAACAGCCACAAGCATGGCCAAATCTTGCTATATCTTTTCTTGGTCACATCTTTGAAACAAAAAGGAAACCTGGGTTTGTTAACAAGGAGAACGTGCAGATATCCACAGTTCATTCTAACAGGCCAAGCTGTCTGGCCTAAGGCAAATTAAAGGAATTTCCTGATATGATAATGCACCTCTGCTACAATAGTTAGTTATTGCTTTATTGAAACAAAACTCCACCTCTTCAACTTACTGAAGTTCAAGGACAGGGCAGTCCTGAAGGCTTGTTCCCCTATGTAACCAGACTGAAGTCTTGCAGTTCATTTTGTCCTTAAGCTATAAACCAAAGTGCCTGGAACACAAACCAAGGCTGAAGCAATAAAGTGCTAATTGATGTGGGAAGTGTGACAAGAACTTCACTGACACTGTGATAAAATAGTCTTAAGGATGGGTTAATATGACTACACTATGGACAGAAAATCCAGTAAAAAAAGATTATGACCACAGTTTCAGTCTCCAGATTGTCATGGGACAACTTTCCTTCCAGAAAGGAAGGACAGACTAGCGTTTTAATAACCATCTTGGTACAGACCATAACAGACAGTTGAGGGAGAAACACAAGTGAGTAGGCATCTTTCCTGCAAAAGGTTTTCACACTTCATGCTTAAAACTAGAAGAGAATGTCTGGGAGAATTCCTTTAAGGGAGAGCTCAGTGTCTTACTGCAGCCAATTAGCCTACAGGGTTTACAAAGATATCACTTCAGTTTGCACAGGGCTAGAGACATCCAGGTCCCCATCAACCACAAGGCAGATTTGTGTCTGAAAACTATCTGATGCCTTGAAAGCAAAAGGGGAAGAATTTTGGTATTATTTACCCTGACACAAGATGACAACCTAAATAGATACTTTCCCCTTTCCCAACAAATTACTGCCTAACAGAATATACAGTTTATTAAATATTCTTAGAACAAATTGAGATTACAGGAAGATTCTTCAAATTCTTAACCATCAGTTTGTTTGGAAGCCAGAATTAGCTTTGAAAAGCCCTGGGACAAACAAAAAAACCCCACCCCAGTACTTAAAAGATTACTACATTTAAAAAGAGGCAAAGATGCCAAGAAGGTGACTGATTTGGTCTTGGTTTACACAGAAACATTAACTGATATTGCCAGCTTGCAGCTTTACTCTACTTGAGTCTCAGCACAAAGACACCCCAATCCACAGACAGCTGAAGCATGGAAAAGTGAAGTATTTTTCAACTGATTCATTTGTTTAAGTGCTTCCTAGGAACTAAAAGGCTTCCCTTGAGATGGTGCAAGGCTGGAACTCCTCCTGGAGTCAAGCATCTGTTTTCCTAAGCCACATTTCAGTGGCTTACAAGACTGAACTACTCACTGGCTTGTGGCTTGGTACAGGGTTATTCCAACACTGGTGCAGAGGAGAACAGAATCATAGTCACTCTGCCATTAACAACTAAACAAAAGCTGCATATCTAAGATTTTGACCAGCAGGTGAAGAGTCTGACATTTGAAATTTCTCCTTCTGTCTTTAGCTCAATAACAGTCAGCAGTTTAACTCTTCAAGCCGAGCAGTGAGTTACAAATTCAAGTGACGATATAGGCAAAGATGCTCTGACCAGGTATTAACCTCTCAAATTCCAACTTTGGAAGAAAAATATTGTGATCAAACCCCAGCCATAGAATATCAAGAAGAATGGAAACCTGAAGCAGCAGGTGAGAGAACAAGATATTCCCAAAGAGGGAGATATACTGAAGTAAATCCAGAGTCTTTGGGTCAATTACTCCTGGCCAGATACAGCCTGCTCTGTGTCTGAGCAGTGAGACTTTGTCTTCTCCCACTGGCAGATGGCATTGGCGTACTGCACCACAAGCTTATCCATCCAGGTGAGAGGTTCTGGGAATAGTACAGACCCCTCAAAAAATCCCAGGTGGCCTCCATGAAGGGGCAGCACATGCATGACATTTTCCCTTTTCTCTGTAAAACAGGAAGAGACAGAAAATTCCACAAGATTAACATCTTGGAACTGAGAATTAAACAATTTTTAAGTTGTGATAATCAACTCGACCTTTAGCACAACATCTGAACAAAACGAGACACTGCATAGGAAGCAGAAGTGCATTGACAAAGGTCACAGATACTTTGAAGACCAAAGCACAAAACCCCAGAAGTATGATATTGCCCAAGAATGCTGTAAGGGCTCAGCTAGAAGCATATGTCTGTATTGTCATGACAATGCTCATTCTTTAACAAATGAGCATCTTTAACTCACATGCACTGGAACTGGGAACCACTAGCATCATACCAAGATGCCCTAAGCTCTGACAGTACATCAGCCACCTTGTTCCACATATAGTGAGCTTGCAAACTCCTCTCCTAGTCCAATATTAAACATAGCCATATGTCCTCCCTTCTTCAAAGGGGGCTGTTCAGCTGTGCTTGATCAAGATTACCACTACAAAAGCCCACTTTTCTACTAAATCACAATAAGGAGTGAAGACAAGTAGTATCTCCACAATCAGGAATGTTACCTGCTGGTTATCAACACAAGCCAAAACAGAAGCTGCTTGAAAGGCCTCAAGTTCATCCTGCTTGAGGACAGTTCCAGCAAATGGTGATTTAAAGAGGCTTATTACACCTCCCACAGGATTATGGGTGTCAGGAAGCAAGTCAAGCTGCTTTGAAGTCATACAACAAGAAAGCTGCAGCTAAACAAATATGAACAGCTGGAGAAGACTGCTTCAACATACCTGAAAGAGCTCTTGGAATTGATAGAAGACTCTCATGGACAAGAGGGTCATCAGCAGCATTAACCAACAGAAGAGGAACATGGATCTGCATCAAGAAACATTGCAGAAAAGTTAAAAAACACACCAGTAAGAGATTGATATTTCAATTTCAGTCTACCAACTGTGAAAACAGCTTAACTCATGTTATCACAGTGCAGCCCCGTACCTAGAGAAGCAAAGCAGAAAGAGTAAAAACTCAAACTGGTGGCTTTTCACCAATAAAGTGCTCTGCAGAACTTGACTTTATTTTATTCTTAAATTCAATTGTATGAAAGGGGCAGGAGTGCATCAGAGTAAATATGGATTAAGTCACAGATCTTCCCCATTCTCAGAATTTACACAGTTACACCCTTTCTTCTTCAGCACACAAGGCAGCTAATGCCAGCTCCGTTATGGACACACTGGTAGAAGTCCAGGAAACTCCCTTGGGACATCTCCACCCTCTGGCTCAGTAGTGCAAGGAGAAGTTAATCTTCCAGTCCCACTTTTGAAAAACTTTTGTCTCAGCATCTGCCTGCCTGACAGCATCTCAAGTATCTTCAATAGCATCTGGTAAGCCTTTCTTCCTTGAAACTGCAAGGTCTATGCCACCACCCATTTTCTACCTTATCTTCATACATTCAGAATAGTTGTAGATCACCCAAGTGATGCAGAGCAATTGACCAGAGTTACCAGAACCTAGAGCACTTTGCCCTAGCATTAGAGGCAGCAAGAACTGAAAGCCCACTCCAATGTACTGCACCAGAGTATTTCTGAGAATCCCTGCTAGGACAGTTGTGTCTAGGTAACAACAACAGAAACCAAGGAGCATTTTCTCTCCATCAGCAAAATGAAGGTACAAGAGCAGTCACTGTTGCAAGAACTTACCCTGTGCAAGTACTGCAGACAGCTTTCTTTTTCATAGTATTCTTTCAGGGAATTGTAGCCATGGAATTTCCTGAAATAGAGAAATCTCATTGCAATCATCTGTTTCCAGTGTCCACGTGACTAATTTTCAAGCAAGGTCACACATGCAGAAATAGGAAAGATACCTCAAATTTCAACAACTGTTTTTCCTGCCCAGTCTTTCTGCAAAACTCACCTTTGGCAGCACATACCTTTATGCTTTGTGCTTACTCAAACATTGTGACAGCATGGGCAAGTTAAACCTGCAAGTTGAAGTCTAGTAGCCTTCAGGGCATTTCTTTTTAAGTATCCCACTTCACTTATGTAATTGTACACATGGAAGAAAGAAAAAGTTATGATTTTGTTCATGTTTAAAAGCCGCCACAGTTCACATACTTCAAACATACCAGACAGATCCTGCCTACCAGCCACCCAGAATTCACTGGGGCTTCAGTTCTTTGTCAAATCTTTAGAACTTTACCCCATACGAAGAATTCAGTAAATCTACACTCAACTGTCTTTTTTTATTACATAAGAGACAACATAACTGTTGGCACAAACTAGGAAAGCTTTAGAGATGACAGACAAGTAGAAAGATTTCCCTAGGAATAGCTTTTAAGAAGCAGCCAGCAGTACTCCCAGCCTGCCAGAAGTGTTATAGCTGTAGAGCCCACAGTTTACAGCTTCATTTTGGAAAGGTGTCAATGCCTGATGTAGAACACACTGTGATATGAACACACTGACACTGAAGTGCTGTGCTGTTTTCAAGGACACAGGCAGTAAAAGCCTGCAGCTAAATAAAGCTGAGAGCTTACTTCAGGTGTTAGTATGACAAGTTTAAAAGGTATTCTCTCTCAGCCAAGCCTAATATTTATTGAGGAGGCAGTACTGTTATGGGGGAAGAATGTTTGGGGTCTTTTTCCTTTTTAAAAATTCAAGCAAGGCTGCTTTCCACATCCTGTGCTTTTTGATAGAGCCTGAAGGCAGAGCTGGCCTCTCCCTACCTTATCAAAGGCTACAGGATCAGATGTAACTGATAAATGTCTCATGGATGATTTCACAGAAGCTGTCTGTCTACAGTAAGGGTTTTTTCTATTAAATTTTATTTCACTTGAAGGCAAGGAAAAAGCTGAGATTGTCAGCACTGTATTTCAGCAGATTCCTAAGGCCACAGGAAGGAGCATGCAAGCAAAATACTTGAAAGAGAGGTACTTCCAGAGTTTTATAGGAGATCAGAGATCATACCTCATAACGTTATCATCAATCTGCATAAGGGATGTTGCTGTATAGAGTTTGCTCAGGTCTATGTCTGACAGGCTTTGTGGCTTCTTCATGCTATCTCCAAAAAGAGCTTGTCTGAAATAGCAAGATCAAGGAGTGAAAAAACAACATCAAGAGAAACATCCAAATAACATAACAAGGGCAAAGTCATGACCTCTTCAAGGACAACTGAATTTACCAAGTTTGACATAAGACTAGAAGTGAGTTACATACGCACAAGGCTTTCTTGGGAACAAGCACATCTTATTTGTCCACCTCCCACTGCAGCAAGATTTAACAGGAACCCTATCAGCCTCTTTAGAGATAAAATGTTTTACTGTTACACTGAAAAAAACTGTGTGAGGGGCCTCTAAAAAGAATCCTCTCCAAACAGACAGCTCTAATGTTATTTGGAACAGAGGCTGTGTGTGAGAGGGAGAGTCCTATGGCTTCAGATCAAACTCGTGGGTGGCTCGAGTGGGACCATTAGCAGTCTGGGGCATAGCATCCCTCCACCATCTGAGTCCTACAGTTTCCCAAGCACAGATATTAAGTTAGATCCCACAGCAGAAATTACTAGGGGCATTACCTTAGCAGAAAATTATTTACTATGGACACTTGTCATAGTTAGTTATTGCCCTCAGGAGAGGACATGTTTTTTTCACCAGAACAAACTGCTCCCCTAACAAATAGAACAAAAGGCACAAGTGTTGGAAAGGGGTTTTTATTCCCTTTCAGAGGCAGCTGCAGGGCAGAGCAAGAAGAAGGCTAGGTTTGATTTGAGGGAGTTGCCTTAGAACACAAATTATGGAAAAAAGTTTACTTAACAGACTTGCCTTCAAGCCAGCACTGACTTTTCCTAGGTTATGAATTTCAGTACCTTTTAGTGAGGGCTTGTCTAACTTCACATGTCAAATTTGGCCAAATTGTCTAAATATTTGTCAGTTTGAAATGAATTATGTAGATCATCCTACATGCCAGCTGCCCTAATTCCTTCTACAAATGTTTCATACAGCACAGAAATACAAACAAGCAGACAAAAGTCTGCAAGTGACACATGTTCTTAATTGGAATGGTCTTAGATATTCCCCTCCTTCTCCCTTGAGTCATGCAACTTCAAACATACACAGATGAAGTACTTACACATATATTTCCCTACAAAGAAGTATCCAGAGAACCTTTTAGTGGAGGAAAGAAGAGCATTGAGCAAGTTACCTGTTTAACACACACATTTCTTTGCTATAAGTGAGCCACTGATGAGAACACAGGGATCCTACAAGCAACACTTGCATTCCAGGAAGAGTTACACTAAGTATTCTGCTGGCTATATGCTCTACTCTAGAGGAACAGCTAGAAGCCAGAGCTACAGTTGGACTATTTATCTATTTGATGGGCAGCTGCCCCTTACTGATCTTGATGATTAGTCCTGCCTCTGGTAGGTGTCAGAACAAGAGGTTCCTTGAATAGGGAATTCTTTGGCTAGAAGTGAAACAGATACAGAATGTTCCACTTCAAAAGTCCCACTGTCACGTTTTCCTATGCACATTGTTTATTCATTAAGCAAATTTTCTTGGAAAGAAAAAAAGGCATAGCCTGCTTTCTTCAACCAAGATGGACAAAGTTTGTTATATTACAGTATGAATGAGATTGACATCCAGTTTGGTTCATCTAAAAACCACCAAGCAGTACCTGTGAGAAAGGATGATCTTCTTCATGTTGTCTGCCATGAGGAAGTTATAGAATCTTCTGCATCGATCCCATTGCATGAAGGTTTCCTGTGCCCTAGAAAAAACAGTCCAGAACAAAACTGTTAATGGAGACCTTCAAAGAAAAGACTAATAAATAGTGTCATCTCATGGCAGCTGGAAGACTATGTAAACAAATGTCCAGGCCTTTCCTGCCACAGCTTAACCTTTATGAGGAAATTACTTCCATTTTGATGAAGTTTTAGAAGTACCACAACATAGATCTGCAGTCTTGTTTTGCACAATGCAATTAGCAGTTTTGTTCAAAGGATTTAAGAGCCTCAAGAATGACTGCAACATCAACATGAGGATTTTAGTCTCTTTCCTGTGAAAGCTGAATGTAATTTACCTAATGGGACTGCCAAGGAAAGGACTAGAATCCACTGCTGAACAAAGTGTTGTCTATTTGTGTGTATAGCTCTACAGAGGAAATAATTTGTGCAGATGTTTGCAATGTGTACAGGCACTATTATTGTTTTAGTTTCATTGGCAGGAACTTCAGGAGTAAATATTAGTTGCAGCTGCAAGTGGCATCTGAGTTGAAGTCTTTACCTATTCTCCAAACACAATAGCACTTCACAGCTTATCCGTTGTTAAAACAGAATTAAAGTCATTCAGCCTTCAATGAGCTCTGCCAGATATCAGCACTCCTTTGCTATGCAGGGTCACAGGCAGGTTATAGCTTTACTCTTTGCAGAGTTTGCTGTTACTGAGGAAACACACTATCATTTACTGAGCAGCACAAGAATGCAGGGAGCAGTTTCGGCTACTGAAGTGCTCCCACCATTTAAACATTAACATACCATGAGAACTACAGCATATTTAGCATCACCTCCCAAGACACAACCTGCAAGTCCCCTCTCAGAGCAAAAGCAAGCTATGCCTTCTTGTAGTAAGCCAAGTATGGAATTTACTTAATAAACCAAACCAGCATTTGTATATTCTTTTGTCTAGCCTGATTATACCTACTGTGTTTATGCCAGGGGGGGTTTATGCAGGGGAGTGAAGGAAAACAAAGATGCACACTTCTGTCTTCGCAAAAGATTTTCCAAATCAAACCTCTTGTAATAACTTAAAACTATTAAGTTAGTTACTGCAATCCCCTGCAGTACCTGTGGTGTACAGTAGGACTCCTAACATGAAAAACTGTAAAGCACCGAGAAAAGGAGATTTCCAGTATTTTGAGGCTTCAAAGCTGAGGTTCCTGCCCACAGCCCGTAGCTATGGTGAAGAAGCATTCCACAAGATCAAGAAGCAGAATCAAGTCCATACAGGCAGATACTTAGGAAACAGGAGCCATGTCCCCATTTAGCCTCAAGGAACACATTCTCCAGAATCTGTGTTAATTCATTAAACTAAAAGTCTCTTTCTAATAGATTCTACTCTTGCTGCCATTTTATTAAGTCCAGTGATATGACTCATGCTTAGTGCTCTGGAAAGGCTTTCATACTTCAGATCCCTGATTCACCTTGCTCATCATAACTTTAGGAAATAAAGGAGAAGTGATATGGAGAATAAAAGCTGTCCAAGACACTACAAAAAGAAAGTGGACTTGTAAATTAATCATGTCTACCAGTAAAATCCACTTTCCTGTACCTAAAAGGATGAGGCCAGTTGTTTTAGCCTACAAGGCTAAGGTTTAATCATACTGCCTGGAGATGCTTAGTGCCTCCTTCCCACTTCTACAACCAGGCTAGAAGGCCCTCATGATCCTGTCTTTTGCTCAGTAGGTACTTATTGATGTTGCTTTTCCCTAGCTCTTCAGCTCATTAGCCTTTACAGCAGAAGTAGATATTGGGTAGAGAAACAGGAGATCAGAAAAGCTATCCTGCTGATAGACCAGTAAAGCAGAACAGATGTTTTCAGACTGGAGATTTGCTGTAGGTGTTTATCCAGCAGGTGGAGTCAAGAGCTCAGTAATTCACACAACCCACTGAAGACCTGCATTAAACTCAAGCAGCTGTTTTATTTTTTCCACACAAATATCCAAGTGGAGTATTGTTAAGCAGGCTGTCCTTGCCCTTCTATTCTACCAGCACATTATGACAAATCAGCTTAGGGAACAGCATTACTCACAGTATGGCTTTGGAGACCAGAAATACAATATTGCATAATAGCAGAAGATGAACCAAGTGGACGGCAGCCAGATGTGATCCTTTCAAACCCTGTCTGATGGCTACAATTGAGAAGCTGGCTTCAAAAGGATGGTCTGTGCTTCACGCCAGAATCCCAAAACAATTTAAGGACATTTTACTTGAAACTAAATTGACAAATTGTTCCTGAAAGCATCTGTAAAGGTATAAACTTATACGGACCTAGTAGTAGATTACACACTCCTTTAGCAGTAGTCACATCTCATCTCAAAAGTTAAGCTGGAATATTACTGACATGTGTATCACTTTTAATCACATCTTAATGCTTAGGGAAAATCTTTGTTTCATCTATAAGGGTTTAACTCATAAAAGATGTCTTCAGACTGCCAAATATCAAACTGGTCCCTCAAAGGGAGAACATCAGAGCTCTTGTTGCTGCTGCTGGATTGGAAGGTCAGATTCCATAGCAAGCCCCTCACAGGGCTGCCATAGCCTCAACGTTTTTATCTGCCCAAAGGATCTCGACCCAAATACTCTGGACTCAAGAGCCTCTTTTGCCTTTCAAAGGCTTGGGGCTTGAAAGTACCATGAGATTACTGTAAAATCAGCTGCACCTTAGTAGCTGTCCATATGTAGAGACAGTAAAAACTGAAAGTAGTGGCTGTTCTGATCTTCAGTAAATGTGATGGAAGAGTGGACTTGCTGCACACTAGTTGAGCCACCAGTTTTCTACTAGCTCAGCCGTACTCATATCTTCCACCAGTAAATGCAAGAGTTAGCACTAGGTGGAGCTGTTACAGCTCATGTGAAGTTCAACCGCCTTGGCTTTCAGGTGGGGAATCACAGGTTAACATTTTAGATCTTACAGTAAGGCTTCTCCTCCCCACCTTCCAAGTACCTCTCCATCTTAGCAGCCCACAACACTTTTAGGGACACATGCTAAGTGAGGAGCATGGAGCTGTACATCCCTTTCCAGTCTCCCCAGATAAGAATCATCAGATCAGATTGCATACTGAAGCCACAAAATCTATGACAAATCAAGGAATACTTCTCAGAGCTATGAGAAAGTGTAAACTATTACTTGCAAATCTGGCATCTTTCAACCATCTGTCATGCTGCCCAGCTTGCCTGGTTAATTATACCAGGCTGCATGGGTGATGTGATGCTTCCTCTTAGATGCTGTAGTAATGAGACAGTTAGGTCAGCCCACACACACAGGGAAGCTGCCAGCACGTACCTGGCCAGGTACAGAAAACCTATTTGCACTGTTGACAGAAAGTTTATCTGTGCTGCCAAATCAACAAAGATTTGGCTGCTCCCTCAGGAACGTGGCATCCCACATGCTGTAGTTTGTCAGACTAGTTCAGAAAAACAGAAGAAGCACACTCTTCACTTTGCACTTCCTCACACACCCTGCCAGATATGTTGCCCTGTTTTGCACCCCCAGAGGAGACCAGTGTGGATAAGACTCTAGACCTACCTCTGTGCACAGTAGCCCTGGCACACGCTGACACAGCAGAGGACACGCTCCTGGTTGGCCTGGCTTTCTCCCACATATTTGCACACAATGTTTCCACCCAGGCTGAATCCCACAACAACCAGCTGGGTTTGAGGGTAGGTCTTCTTGATGTAATTAACCATGGCACCAAACTCCCAGGTGCAACCTAAAAACAAGGACAAAGTTAAGAGTCTTTTAACATGCATACTTGCAGTTGTATGCTTGAAGTTCATCTGATTGCCCTGACTTTTCAATAACCTTAAAGTTTTAAAGAGTTCTGATTCACACATGTTCACATATCTGTTTTAGGAGTCCTGTGGACCTTAGCCCATGCCTAACTCTGACAGACTGCCAAGGTACAGCAAAACTAACTTGCTTAAATATCATGGCAACAGTGAATCTGACAATCCACACTCCTCTTTCTGAAGTAAAGAGCCAAACAACTCCATTCCTTGAGTTACTTTCTAAGAAGATCCCACATCACCTTCCCCAGACATTGTAATTTCTAAACAGAAGGGGGGTGTCTGGAAAGGAGCATGGTCTCCTCTGCTTTTAGCAAGGCTGCTATGGATCCTTAAATCCATGCTGACACAGGGAGGTGATGGAAATGCAGAGCTGGCTCATCAGGGCAGAGCTTTCTGTGGATTGTTGTAGAGTCTGACTAAGCAGCTGCTTCCCAGAAGCAGAGGGAAGAGCTTGAGCAGAAGCAGCCAGCCCTTTTTAACCACTGAAGGAGTAAAGATACTGTAGCTTCCTAGAAGAGCTACAAGTATCCCCTCTATAGAGAGCTGCTCTACACAAACCTGTTCTGCTCTGAGGCAGCATCCACTTTCATCTCCCAGATTATAGATACAGCAGGCTTCTGGATGAGCATTTCAGAGCTCAAGTACTTTCTTGGGAACATTCTTAATGAATAAGATGCCAAAAGCTTCATTGCTCTAGTTTCCTCTGGAAGAAGTCACCAGGCAAAATACTTTAGTATTTGACCTTCATGATTTGAGGGCAGCTGGCAACCATTTCAGAAATCAAACTAGAATAGCAATATGTCAAAGCTGATGCAAAGGCTAAAGGATTCAGTGAACCTCAAACTTAGGCTATGTGCTCCTCAACAAATACATCAGGAATCCAGCAAAAGCTAAAAGGCCACTAGGATATTTGTGTTGGACCCAGAGCTGATGGCATTTTATTTAACAAGCAGCTCTGCCAAGTGATTTACTGTCTTACTCAAAGGAAGTGCTAGGCATTCCTCACCCATTCCGAGGCTATAAAAGACTCAGAAAGGTATGTCTCCAGAATTGCACTACAGAATAACTCCCTAGGGTCTAAAGTAAAGCCCAATGGAAAAAAGTTATTGATTTCCATGAAAAACAACACACCAACACATTCTTTTATGAGGCTAAACTTAGTTCCCGAGACATGGTAGGATTGAAGCCTTTAACAACCAAGGACCCCAACACAATTTGAGGCACTTGGCACTCCTGAAGTGTTCTCCACTGAGGAGTAGATTTAATAACTCTAAAACAAGCAGCCAAGCATTGCAGCCTAATTGCCTGCCAGATCTAGAATCTCAAGTACAGTGTTTCTATTTTGGCAACTCTGCTGTTCAAGATAAACAACGAAACTGTTAACCCAAACTCTTACCAAACTATCATTAAAAAAGAAACCTAACACCAGTCTGCCAATTTGCTCATGACATAATGTACCTACAGATGATTGCAGTAGAGAGAAACATAAGGGCTCAAGAGGACTCTGGAACAAGCAGATCAGTTCAAGGCAAGAAGGCCACTTTCTACCACGGTCACACCACCCACTAGCAGAGCAGTTCAGAATAGCTGGAGTCACCCATAATGCTTTAATTCTTTAATATTTTCCAGTTTTTATATTAAGAAATACACCCTTCTTGAAGGGGAAAGTCCAAAATAATGACTGTCAAGTGCTACCACTTATGTAACTGTACTGTCATGCTGTATAATTGTTGCTGTTCCTTGACACATTACAACAAGGAATCAATCCTCATGTGTCTCTCCTAAGATAAATAGATACTTTATAGATAGGTTAGTCCAAATTCTTATCATGTTTTACAAAGCTTGAGAAGTCATGTTTATCCTTCAGAGCCAAGTTTGCTTCACACTCCACTAAACTCTTATTTCAGCATCTCTAAAGCCATTTGAGCAAGCCCTTAGTAGCTACAAGAACTGTTTTCAAAAGTTTGGTTTGCAGAAAACTATTTCCTTCAGTAGGATACATGTGTAAAAGCTGAGAGAAGAGATGAGGAAATGCGAATCTCAGAACTAACTGTCCCTCTTACTCACCTGTAAGCTAAATTTAGTACAAAATCATTATCCTCATTCAGATGTGCAGTTGTGTTATGCTGAAGGGAGGCTGAGCAAGCCCTAGAAATCCCACAAGCTTGAAAATAAGTCCCCCGTTGTCATGAAGTACCTACCATAGGTGAACATGCGTGGAGAAGTGAGCTCGATGTTTGGTAAGGCTCCCAAGTGATTGAGGACAGCACATCTGTACCCATTCTTCTGTGCATAGTCAACAAAAGTGCGGATATACTGCTTCTCACTGTGGTTAGCAATCCCAGGGCAGATTACCATTGTGACATCCTCTGTGCACAGAAAGAGAGGCAAGTTAAGTAAAGGTCACTTCATGCAAATTAAAAAGATTCAGAAGGTTTCCATTTGGGGTCTGTGGGAAACTACCTACAAGAAGCAAGCTAAAAATCCTACTAGCATGCCAAAAATCCAGCATGGGACAGAAGACCAGCTGCTCTAGTGCTACAGATGTGAGTAATTCACATTGCAGGAGATAAACAGTTTTATAACTTCAGGGAATACTGTCCAAACAGTTCTACAGGCACTGCCTAAAGACAAAGAGGAAATTCTTCCCTTTGAAGGATGTTCTTGACATTACATGTTTTGCCTACTGAAAGCCTTTTGTGACTGCAAAGTGTGTAGAAGCCCTTGGGCTTGCACATATACCAAGCAGCCTGGCTATACTTGTACCCCTTGTTTCCCTTCCAGAACTGAGTATAACACAGATCTTAAAAATTAAGATTTGCCACGTGCAGACATTCTGATTGACAGACATTAGCCACAAAGACAATGGTTAATCTAATGATATTTGATCTGCTGACACTGATAACTAGTTTAACAGGGTTATAATGTCATCAGCCAAGAAAGTAATTGTTGCAATTCAAGTAAGCACAATAAATTCCATTCAGGGTTAGCATACACATTTCACATTAGCCATCACTTTTTGCACCTAGGTGCAAAGCTCCACCACTTAACAGTCATAGCCACTGAATTTCCTGCCACATTAGAAAAGCACTGCTCAGATTCTCTTCAGTGATAAAGATACCAGTAACTGTCCTAGTACAGCACTGTACTACGAGGTTCTCACTGACAAACTTAAGGACTCTTTCTGAAGGCCAAACAGGAATCATGGGCTTACAATGAAACCAGCTACTTCAGGGGTAAATAGTACTTCTGAAGTCAAGCCACAGCAACTCAGTTTTAAGTGTTGCCGTTGCCAATAGTAACAGTGAGTTTGAGAGCTGGAATTCACCCAGAATATATAACTTCTTAAGGAATCACCATGATCTTCTACTTTTTCATGGAGTTATCATATCTGGACTCCATACAGCACATGCATCGAGTTTGTTTTCATGCAGATCCCTTAACTGGCAGTATGGACTACCAGGAACCTATTCCCCTAAGGGGGAGATTAAGAACCCCGAGCTGCTATATTCTGCTTTATGATTGCACAGCCTCAACAGNAAGATCTAGTTCCTTTTCCATACACACCCCGAACTGCTACATTCTGTTTTATGATTGCACAGCCTCAACAGGTAAAGAACACTCAAACATAAAGCAAACAAGCAGCTTCTCTCAGCCTCTACTTACGGTACAAGTTACAAAACATTTCTTCCACTCCTTTATCCCCCATTTCTTGCTACAAACAGTTAATTACTCTAGTACAGTCCCTCCTAATGCCTGAGATATGGGTATACAGCAAGCTGGACTGGCTGCCTTCACAAATGGGTTAGTATTTGTTAGCAGGTCTCTTCCTTTGCCAAATTAACATCAATCCTTTCTGTTAAATCCGGTAAGAGTGTCCTCATCCACCCCCCAGAGCAGAGCAGCAGGGTTAGCAGCTGTTTGACTGACCTCCAATGCAGTGCTCGGCCCGCGGCTCAAAGAGATCAAAGGTGGCTGTCGCTCCATCTGGCATTGTGAGGAACTTGCGAAGTCCATATGGATGTGGGGATCTCACTCTCCCCATTTTTCCATAAAGGGCAGTCTGGATATGTCCACTCTTGCCCCAAATCAGGGGTGGAACATACCTGAAAGAAGCAGTAAGCTCATTGCTTAAGACTTGGAGAACAGATCAGCATTTCTATAACAAAACTCTTGCTCCCAAATACAAAACTGATTATGCTATGACTTTACTGGAGCCCTGTTCTTTGCAGCCTTACAGAAGAGACATACCTTCTCAAAGCTGAGAAATCAGCACTGATAGCAGCAGCTAAAACCAAGACATCCCTCTATATTGAAACATTACATTTATAAAAGCTTCTCACCAAATATACAGAGGCCTCGTGTCTCAGTGAGACTGGGACAGCCTGTTGCTAGCCAACCAAAATGACTGCCAAAACCTGCAAAATGTTGTAAATCTAATTTAATTGAAACCAGCTAGGCTGAGACACATGAACTTGTGCAAGTTCTTGACCTTACCAGTCAGTGGCAGAAACCATAGGATTCACAGAAAAATTCTAGAAGGACAAAAGCTCAAGACTTGCTGGTTGGGGCAATTTGACACAGAACCACTTTTCTCGGGTAAGGGAAGAGCTGGGGATGGGGAGATTTTGCCCCTCCAGCAGAGTTAGATGCTGCTGAGAGAGTTTGAAAAGCTTCCATGGGAGTTGGCCAAACTCCACTCAACACTAAATCCATTTCAGCATAAGAAGGGGGGTTCTATCAGTTATGTTTCTTAAAAGCCAGGTGACAAAGCAGATTGTCCTCCCTCCTCTGGCCTACTGGTCCTCACCTCATGGTGACCTGAGGGAAAGACATTTACTCACTGGAAGTGGTTAAAGGCTCTGTCAGGGTTTTTTTTAGTCCAAGCAGAGCTGCAAGAGATTTAACAGGAGACATACTGGTGCCCACATGGTAAGATTGGGGCAGTCACCTGACCACTCTGCAAAGGACAGACTAAGCCCAGGCCTTGAAAGAGGTACTTACATCAACCCTCAACAGGAAAGCATAAATGATTTATCATTTAGGAGAACAGTAGTACCAGGGGACATAATGCCATTAAGGATTATGGTCTCTGATACACAGAACAGGTTATCCAGAAAAGCATGAGAGCTGCTGACACTGCTTTGGATTCTGAGATACTAGTTATTTCCTCCCTGTTGTGTTTTTTCTGGGCTTTCAGCAATTACTCCTTTCAGCTTCTTGAGACCACATGAAGCAGAGATCAAGTTCTTTTATGTGTTTTCCTCTTCACAGAAAACTAGGCAGCTCAGAGCTCAGATTTACCACTTAAGCCTATAATCCACTAGAATGTGGCAGAAACTCTGCCTTCCTGCTCTGAAATTACTTACTTACACGATGGACCTACTTCCTCATGCCAGCTCTTAGATGTCATATATACAACTCTCTGTACCCCCTACACTCTCCTCAAAAAAAACACAACCCTTCTATAAAAAGACTATCTAGGCTTATTTACCCAGACAAGAGCAGCACTATGTTCTCTCTTCCCAGTTCTCTCCCCTTATCCAAGATAGATTTCTTCTTAACAGTCAGTGAGTGCAACACAGTAGTTCATTGTACAGTTTCACTCCCTTTTTACAAGCACACTCCCCAGGCCCAAAACTAATTTCTGTAGAAGTAGCCAACACTTCAATAAAGGCTACAAGATCTGCCAACTGATGCTTGTAACCTTGTAATTTAGCCCTTGGTGTATCTTGAAGTCAATCAGTTATAAAGCTTTTGAAAAGAATCCACATGAGGCTAGCAGCATTATGTATTTTTTATCAGCCCAGCATCTCTGCAGCAGGAGATCCATATTGCAGGTGGCTCTTCCCAGCTGCAATGTGCAAAGATTCCCAGCAATGATGGGACTGTTCAAGGTCATCCCCTGCAATCTCTGGGAGAGATGAAAAGCATTGAGTGGATGCACTCCCCTAATTGAGGATAGACATTTGTCAGGATACTGCAGTCAGTGTCAATAAGGCTGCACAAGGACAACTACAGATGGTTCTACTCAAGTCACAGGTTCACTACAAAGGATTTTCAACAGTAGATCAAAGAGACTGCTCTTCTAGCATAAGAAAAGGGGCTAGCTTCACCTCCGTTTATAACCAGTAGCCATATGTTTGACTGGTTTTTTGTTGCTTTTCACAGAAGTCCTCTGCAGACAAGTTTAGCTTGCTAGTGATTTTATTTTTTTAAGGAGAACTGTCAAATACATGTATATTAAGGATTTGCAGCTCTTTTAGAAAAGACTCGGATATTATTGCATGGCTTCTAATCTCAGGTTAAGCACATACATTGGGAAAGTTACAGTGACTCTTTTGCTATACAGTGCTTTTTATATTAAAGATTATTCCAGGTAAAAACCAAAAGCCTTACCCCTTAGGCTAACAGAAAAGCCATTTCTTCAGCTACAGCAGTTGTAACTTATATAGCTGTAACTGATTACTGCTACCACCTTGATAAAAAAATAATCAAGGTTTCCTGCAACCACCCATCCTTTCCTCATGTTTACCTACTGTTCAGTTTCCAGCTATAAGTTACAGTCATCCAGTTAAGTAAATGCAGCAAGACATAGCACAGGATGTTGTTAGAGAGGAAATTAGAAGTCTTCAAAGCCTCACCACTACCACCGGAGTTTAAATTAAGACAAAGGGCTTGAAGCACACTGCACAACTTACCAGTGTGCCTCCTCTAAGGTAGTTGCTGGCTTCTTTGGGGAAAAGCCCCAAATCAGCCTTCAAATAATCTGACTAAGTCACCTGAAATGCTGATCTTCAGTAAGTCAAACCTTTGCATCATTTTCACATGGGCAAAACACTACATGCAGTCTCATTGTAATGCTCTTTATTAAAGACTAAACACAGGGCAGGAACCCCTTCACTCCATCCATAATGATAGACAATAGGTTCCACAATTTTATCTGAAGGTTAGCTCTGTGTGATACCCTGTGGACAAGAAAGCATTCACTGCTTGTTCCCTTCAGAATGCATAAGCTAGCATTTCTGAGGATATTGTGGATCAAGCCAGTAAAATGCTCAGCTTTTATGTTAACTTCAGTCAGTTCTATAAGCATCACACCGCCTGCAGCAAAGATGCTCTAGTGTTAGTCATGCTGCATGTAACTACACTCTTCCAAATAAACATTCAAAGGTCAAGTTCCAGCATGAGTAACATATACAGGACAGTACTGATGCAGAGATTTATTACTTCCACTTAGTCAGACTTAAACACATTAAGTGTATTTCTGCAGTTTGCACTCAAACAAAGCAATTAAAGCTCTGAAATGCATGCAAATGTTAGAGCAGCAACTTATCTTGCCTATCTTTTCTTGTACTAGTGCCCATCAGCCTTTAAGCAATAGACTTAGGGTGAGATAGCCTAAAATCCCTTAAGTATCACACGACTCCAGCAGGCGGAGGGGGAAGGGGGAAGAAGTTGTCCAGATTACACAGATCTTGCATAATCAGTAAAAAACTAAAGAGAGGTTAAAACTCACCTTACCAGATCAGTACAAAAACAGGCATCTTTTAATTTACCAAGGCACTAACCCACTAAAAAGCCTTCACAGTAGCAAAGTGATCCCTTTGTACTGCTATTGCATTACAGTAAAAGCTGTTCTCAGGTGATGAACAAGCTTGACTTTGCAAAGTGTCCTCATAACCTTCATTCTGGTAATGGACAAATCTGTCTTCATATGACTGACTTCTATCAGTGTTTTTGAGACAAAGTCTTCAAGAACTTCCAACACCAAAAACTGAGCAGACTGTTCAGGATTGAAGGACAAAATGCCTTTTTATCCAGGGTTTGTCTCGACCTTCAGCTTGCTGTGAAGGTGCACATCCCCACATAATGGCGAGACAAAAAACAAACTACCACATACAAAACATGGCAAGTCAGGAATTACGCAAGAGTTCTCCTTCTATGAAAACAGAGATC
>VZTY01011103.1:7774-20608 GCA_013400935.1 Turnix velox
GGTGTTCCTGCTCTAGCAGGGGGATGGGACTAGATGATCTTTTGAGGTCCCTTCCAATCCCTGATATTCTGTGGTTCTGTGAAGGGAGTGCCCATGGGACAGTTATGAATTTTGTCTTATCGGTATCACCTATGGTTTGGTGACCCCAGGTTTGGTACTTAAACAGGGGAGACCATCTGTTCCTATCCACATCAGTTGGGGCACAGAATTTGGGTATAAAACTGAGATCAAGGATCTCAAGTGGCTTCAGATCAAGGACCTCAAGTGGCTGAAGACTAGGTTGGGTGTAGAACTGAGATCAAGGACTTCAAGTAGCTAAAGCCCATGTTGAATATAAAACTGAGATCAAGGACCTCAAGTGGTTGAAGCCCAAGAATTGATGCTGGCACAAATCTGTCAGGGGTACTGTTCTCTTTTAGGAAAATATGGAAAAAAAGAGTAGGAAAAATGGAGCAGAAAAGCTCCTGCATCTCTGCTCCTCCTCTCTCATCACCAGCATGTTTGACACTTCAGTGTAGTTGCTGCTTTGAAGCTGCTCCAATTAAGAATGTGAAGTGTTTGGTGTCTGCTTGTTGAAATACAGAAATTCACTCTGGTTTTACCGGTTTATTTTGTGCAAAAGCTCCAACCAGAGGTCTGCCACGTGGCAAGCATTGCAACTGCTAATGGGTATCTGTGGGTACCAGTGTCTGAGGAGTTTCTGACACATGCCTGAAGCTCAAATAGAAATCCTTTTGGTAAGGTACCTCCTTAGGATCTGCTCATGCCATTAGCCCTTCTGCTCGTGAAGTTCTGGTGGGGTTATTGGGGCTGTTCACACTTTGCTTCTTGCTGAAGTTTTTTGAGTTGGTCTCTTTGGTCTGCTGTAGGGTTTCACCAGATTTCCCCAGGTTTTGGTGAAAGCCAAGTGAATCTTTTCCCCTTGGGTTGGAGTGGTTGGTAGCTGCAACCAGCCAAAACTAGAAAAGCCATGATGGAAGCTCCATGTGATCAATATAGAATCATAGAATAGTTTGGGTTGGAAGGAACCTTAAAGATCATGGAGTTCCAACCTCTCTGCCATAGGCAGGGATACCTCCCACTACATCAGGATGCTTGGTGCCTTGTCCAGCCTGGCCTTAAACACCTCCAGGGATGGGGCATCCACAACCTCTCTGGGCAACCCGTTCCACTGTCTCATCACTCTCACCATAAAGAATTTCTTTCTTATCTCCAGCCTGAATCTCCCCTCTTCCAATTTACATCCATTACTCCTAGTCCTTCCATCACATATCCTATTAAAAAGTCCTACCCCTGCTTTTCTCTAGGTCCCCTTCAGGCATATGCATTTTCCAATTACACTGTGGGTTTTTTTCCATAAATTCTAATCCATCCCACGTTTCCATACAATCTTTCTACTGAAGCATGAAAGGTGTTGCCTGCAACTATTTGCTCAAAAAAAGTGGATATCACAAACAAATAGAGTCTTGGTTCCTATGGCTGCCTGCCTTGTAGCTTCTCAAGTGTCTGATATGGGTTTTTCTCCTACCCTACAAAGCTCCTCTCTTGTTTCTAGAGACAAAGCTTAGTAATTTTTAGACCACTTCCCACCCTTTAAATTTGGGCTGAGCTGGAGATGAGGCTTATCAAGGGATTTCTTGGTGCATAGCACAACTGCATCAGTTTTATTCTCAAGGGAAGAGAGCTGCAAATGGGAAAGTTCCAAAAAGCTGTTAATAACTCTGCTCCCAAAAAACAGTTAGTTAGGAGGCCATTTAAAAGGGAAAAAAAAATCAGAGCAAATTTGTGTGTGCTCTGATGGTATTTAATGTTCAGGTAACTCTAATTAAACCTTTAATCCATTAGGTCATGCAAATTCATCTGGGATGAGCTGTTAGTGCTGGTGTTTGAGACTACCTGTCACCAACCCAACAGGGCTTGACACTACAACTAAGAAAGCAAAATATTTCCTATGAAAATGAATGTTTAACCTTTCATTTTATTCCCACACTGTCAAGAAACAGCTTGGAGGGCAGGAATGTGGCCAAGACTTTGGGGTTAAGTCCTTCCATGGCTTTTGGTCCTTATGGTGTGAGGCTGTCTTGGCAGCTTTGAGCCAAGTCTCGTGCTTTAAAGGTCTGAGGATTATCCCTTTCTGAGTAGGGAGAGCAGGAACGTGAGAAGCACGTGCTCCTGTTGCATCATTTAGGGCTAGACATGACATATGAGCTCAACTTATTGCATTTCTTTTCCAACTGTTTTCTCTTCTTTGGCAGGTAGGAGTGCTCCCAATTTTGGAAGGTGCACCTGGTGATAGCACTAAGGTGTTTCAGAGCAGAGGCAGCTTGAATATCTCTCAAAGTCAAACCAAATAACCAAAAAGGTGTGAATTTGGTTATCTCTTCCCCTTTTCCCATTTCTGACCTTTCCTGTTGCCAAAATAAAGCTCTTATTAGAAATTGAGCTGTATGTGCCATCTCATGAGCCACCAAATTTGGGAGTCCTGGTAGGGCTGGAGGCTGTAAGGATGTAGAATCATGGTATGGTGTGGGTTAGAAGGAACCTCGAAGATCATCCAACTTCCTGCCATGGGCAGGGATACCTCCCACCAGCCCAGGTTCCTCAAAGCCGCATCCAGCCTGGCCTTGAGCATCTTCAGGAAAGGGACACCCACAGCTTCTGTGGGCAACCTGTACCTGTATCTCACTACCTGCACAAGAAAGAACTTCTTCCTAATGTTTCACCTAAATCTCCCTTCTTTCAGTTTAAAACTGTTACTCTTTGTCCTTTTTCTTCACTCCCTCCTTATTTTTCCTGTAGCCTCTTTAGGGACTGTGAGTAGGTATTAGGTTTAGCTGTAGCCTTTTCCAGGCTGAACAACCCCAGCTCAGCCTGTCCTTGTAGGGGAGATGCTCCAGTAGTAGGATTTGTTTTCATACTGGGGAACTTTTGGGATAAGCTGTGCCTTTCCTCTTTGAGCATAAGCCATGTGCTGGTTGCCAGTAGCCAAAAGCCTGTGAGAAAGGAATGGAATACTGTGATTTGCTCGTTTGTGCAGTGATGGAGAGCAATAGTGGAATCCCAGCTCAAACCATTTTCCCTCTGGGATGTCCTGGCTTTGCTTTGTGCTCCTTCCACTGCCCTGGTCTCACCAGGGTGGGAGCTTTGATTTTTGTCGAGCAAAGATGCTCTTCCAAAAATAAGTTAAGCCAAAAATCTTGGATGCCAAAAATAGCATTAGAGAAATTGTGGTTTTCTTATCCTTGACTTTGTTTTAGAGTTATGTTCCCTGCTGGAAGCAGCTGTAAAAGTGAAAGAATTACTGCAGGTAAAGGAATAGTGGGAAATAGACATAATAGACATATTCAGGCTAGATGTAAGAAAGAAATTCTTTAGGGTGAGGGTGGTGAAACACTGGAACAGGTTGCTCAGAGAGGTTGTGGATGTCCCTGTTTAGAGGTGCTTAAGGCCAGGATGGACAAGGCATTGAGCAACCTGGTCTAGTGGGAAGTGTCTCTGTCTATGGCAGGGAGTTGGAACTAGATGATCTTTAAAGTCCCTTCCAACCCAAACTATTCTGTGATAAACAGTCCCTCCAATGGTGAAAAACTATATGTCAGGTATCACTGTAGAAATGCACAATAGGGGCAAAATGACAGTGTAAATTAAAAATGTGTAATGTCACTAAATGCCTCAGCAAAGGTTTTGTCATTTTCCCAGCAGTCCAGGTAGCCCAGGAAGTGAAGGATAGAGAGACAAAGCACAACACAAAAAAAATGCTCCCAAACAAAACCAATTATGATCCTGGTGATAGCCCCCATAAACCTCTTAGTGTGACATGCTCTGCTGCCTCTCAATAGTTTGTGGCTGCAGAATCTCTGCAGCAGCTTCCCTGTCTGCCTCCATACAGGTTGTTTGGGTTAAAACTTTCCCTCCTGGGATTCTCTGTAGGAATTTGCACATTGTTAAGTTAAACTCCATCTTCCTTACCCTCCAAGTGAGGTGGATGCACAGGGGACAGAGCTGATTCCTTGCTCTGCAGCTATTTAAGGCATGGGGCTGAGTGGGGAGCCCTGTGGGAGTCAGGAAGGCACCACAGCTCTAATCCTGTGCTGCTTGCTGAGCCACCTCCCAGAAGTTATTTAACCTCTGTGTGCCACTGCTTCCCTCTGGGTAACGCCAGGGATTATGATAATTGCTTCTGAAAGCACTTTCAGGTGTTTAGGTTTGGGTTTTGGTTTTTTTTTTTCCCCTGAAGGTGCAGAACTATCCAATCCTGTGCGGGAGAGAGGCTCAATGTGCTTCAGAAAGCTTTGAGTACTTGCAGAATGATGAAAACACCACTTAATGCCTCACTGGGCTGTTTAGGCCACATAAATAAATGCATTTAGAATATTTTTTCACGATTCTTCTATGCAGGAGGACTCTTGGATACAACTGAAGGACAGAGAAATGAGATAGGGTTCTAAAGAGTTGTTACTGAACACTCTGAAATGTCAGAATGCTTAAATGGCTTAGTTTTTCCAACCTTCTTCACAGAAACCTGAGGTTACATCTGTTAAACTCATCTCTACCTTGCATTAAAGACCCCAAAGGCAACAGGGTTTCTGTATTTCTCAGAGGTTTTGGAGGGTATTTGTGTTTGTGTTCTATAGAAAAAGCTGATTTTTTCTCAGCTGGAGAAGTAAGAAGGCTTTCACAAGAGCAAGCTGAGCTCAAAGCTCTGAACTGTGCCTCAATCCCACATTTTGAAGCATGCAGGAAAGGAGAAAAATAGATGAATTTGGTTTAGGTTGGAAGAAACCTCAAAGATCATCCAGTTCTGACTCCCTTTGCCATGTGCAGGGACACCACCTGCTAGACCAGATTGTTCAAAGCCCAATCCAGACTGAACTTTTAATACCTAAGGGGATTTAACACCCTGAACTTCTTTGGGACATCTGGACCAGTGTGTCACCCTTTTCACAGTAGAGAATTTGCTCATAGAATCACAGAATGTCTTCGTGGAATCTCTGCTGCACATAGAATCATAGAATGGTTTGGGTTGGAAAGGATGTTAAAGAACATCTAGTTTCAACCACCCTACCATAAGCAGGGACACCTGATTGCTCAGCACCAGGTTACTCAAAGCCCTGAAGAGCTTGCCCTTGAATACCTTCAGGGATGAGGCATCCACAGCTTCTCTGGACATCTTGTTATTACATGCTGAACTCTTTTTTTTTCCAAATAGAAAAATTTCTTCCTGATTTGTGCTTTTGTGTCATCGAGTGACACAATGCTTAAAGGGTAGAAAGCTCAGGAAACACCTGAGAGATGAACATTAATGCAGTTTGGTTGTGGGTTGCTGGTTGGGTGTCACCATCCTTGCAGGGTTTAGGGAAGCAGCATTTAGGGAGTTTTTTTGGTGGAAACATAAAGTTCACTGAGTTACTGGAACATGCTCCAGTGCCAAGGTGATGGCTATCCTCTAAGCTCTGAGAAATCTCTGGGTGCTCCCATGTTTTATGCAGGAGGTTGTGTCCAGTTCAAGAAGGACAAGGAACTTCTTGAGAGGGTACAGTGCAGAGCCACGAAGATCCTGAAAGGAATGGAACATCTCCTTTATGAGGAAAGGCTGAGGGAGCTGGGTTTCTTTAGCTTGGAGAAGAGGAGACTGAGGGGGAACCTCATTCATGTCTGTAAATATGGAAAGGGTGAGTGTCAGGAGAATGGAGCCAGGCTCTTCTCAGTCACTTTCAATGATAGGACAAGGGGAAATGGATACAAGGTGGAACTCGTGAGGTTCCACAGTAATCTAAGAACTTTTTCCCAGTGAGGGAAAAAGAACACTGGAAGGGGCTGCCCAGAGAGGTTGTGGAGTCTTCTTCTCTACAGACATTCAAAACCCATCTGGATGCCTTCCTGTGTGCCCTAGTCTAGGTGTTCTGCTCTGGCAGGGGGATTGGGCTAGATGATCTCTTGAGGTCCTTTCCAATCCCTGGTACTCTGTGACTCTATAAAGCTAAGGAGTATATATTGCATCTTCCCAGCATGAGGGAGGTAGGTCCTGTAAGCATGTGTTGAGACAGACCTGGTTGCCAAAGCAGTTTAGTGTTGCTCCAGTGGTTGCAGGTGGTGATTGCCTTTTTAGTTCTTGTGCTCTCTTCTGACGTTTTTAGGACAGTAGATGAAGGATGAGAAGAAGAAAAAGCAAACAAATGAGGAAAAAAATCTTGTGCCTGGATGTCTGTAACTGCACTTGAGTGGCTCGATGGAGGTGGGGAGTCAGGGAGGGTTAAGAAGAACATTGAGCTGTTGGAGCAGGTCCAGAGGAGGGCCATGAAGATGATCAGAGGGCTGGAGTAACTCCCTTATGAAGACAGGCTGAAGGAATTGGGGTTGTTCAGCCTGGAGAAGAGAGAGCTCAGGGGGGACCTCATAGTAACTTATCAGTACCTGAAGGGGACTACAGAAAGGCTGGGGTAGGACTTTTTAATAAGATATGTGATGAAAGGACTAGAAATAATGGATGTAAATTGGAAGGGGGTAGATTCAGGCTGGATATAAGAAAGAATTTCTTTAGGGGTGAAGGTGGTGAAACACTGGAAGAGGTTGCCCAGAGAGGTTGTGGATGCCCCCTCTCTGGAGGTGTTTAAGGCCAGGCTGGACAAGACACTGAGCATCCTGATGTATGTATGGCAGGGGGGTTGGAACTCAATGATTTTTAAGGTCCCTTCCAATCCAAACGGTTCTATGATTCTATAATGAATGAAAGCACTTGCTGCCAGTGGATCTTGTGCCAAAACTGAGTATTGCTGATAGGACTCAGCTTAAAGCAGATGGTGTAATACATACCCTGAAGACTGCTTTGGGGAAATATGTGAAAAACCATGGAGGATTAATTCCTTGGGGTGAGAAAGAAGAAACCTTCACCTAACAGAGATGAGAGTTGAGTCGTGTTCCTGGGAAGCAAGAGAAGTGCTTTACTGAGACAACAAGGCTTTTTTTAAGGACAAAATCATGTCCCTCGTTTTTCATCACATTAGAGATACAGCACTGAAATGATTTAAAATTCAACATCCATCTCACATCTGTGCTTTCCCTCCCCAGTCTTTTCAAGGACCAGCTCTTAGTGCTGTGAGGATTCACAGGGGGGAGCAAGCAGGGCTTTTTCAAGTACTTAGGAAGTACAAGGCCTGAAGTAAATAATTTAAATACTGATGCAGAGCAGAAAAACAACTTGCAATCTCGAAATGGGCCAACAATAAGTGGATTTTTTTTTTTCCTCTTTTTTGAGGAGAGGAACATGGAATGTGCCACCAGTCAGCAGGGCTGCTTCTGCTTCTATCCAAGAGCAAGATTTGCTGTAAGGAACACAAGTTAAAGCTGAGGCTTCTTTCTTCTTGGACATTCCTGTGTGAACTGGAGCATCACTGGTGCAACCTGGAGTTGTAAGTAATGTGGGAATGCTCATAGACCTGTCTCAAGTATTTTAAACTTCAGCTTGAAGAAGCTGAAGCATCTGGTAGGACATGGTTTGCTCTTGTGTAGTTTGTTGTGCAACAACCTGATGATTCTATATATGAGGGCATTTAACTGAAGCTTAAAGGGTTTCTGGATGTTTTTGACCTATGAACTTTGCCATTTTTACTCATTTTTACATCTCATTTCTTTTATTTGCTCTTTGTTATCTCTCTTACTGATAGAATAGCCTCTCCCTATTTTTCTTCAATTTCCAATTCTCTGGAAGAAAGAAAAACATTCAACTGTCCTGATTTAGCTAGTAATTAAGCTGCAACTTGTTTTTTTTTTTTTCTTTTTTTTAATGGAACTAATGGGAAAATTGGTGATAATTGCCAACTAATGCTTTTTAAAGTCTTTCTTTGAGATGAATGAAAGGCTGACAAGATGTCAATCAAGGCAAAAGACTGGATAATGTACCATTCCCCTGACATTCCCCTTTTATTATATTATTCATCCTTTTCACTCTGTAAATTTGAGATTCTCAAAATTCACCCTTTAATGTTTATTTTTTCCATCCTTTCTCATCATTGCTTAAATACTGTTAGTATATCTGTCCAGCATAGTCATAGTAATAATCTTTGAAGAAAATAGCTTTACAGTGTGATTTAGCATTGACATGGACCTTTTTGGTGGGGCTCCAGAGGAGATCAGAGGGCTACAACACCTCTGCTGTGAAGGCATGTTGAGAGAGCTGGAGTTCTTCAGCCTGGAGAAGAAAAAGCTCCAGGGAGATCTCATAGCACCCTACAAGTATTGAAAGGGGGTCTAAAAGAAAGCTGAAGAAGGACTATTTGCAAGGGCATGTAGTGATAGAAGGAGGAGTAACAGCTTCACACTGGAAAAAATGATGTTTAAGGGTGGTGAGACTGCCACAGATTGCCCAGAGAAAGTGTGGATGCCCCATCTCTGGAGGTTTTCAAAGCTGAATGGGGCTTTGAGAGCCTGTGTAGGGTTTGGTATCCCTTGGAATCATTTTTCCAATCTTTGCCTTGTTGCTCAGTGATGCACTCCCCTTCCCTTGGTGAACCTAGTAACCAATCTTGAGTCAGAGTTGAAAATATCCAGTTTCTGGCTTTGTGATGACTGTTTTAAAGCCAGGCAAGTGTGAAACTCTGATCTATGTGAACATTTGCAGTCCTCCTGGAGTGTTTCTCAGAACCTTTCCCTTTATTTCTGTTGGAAAGAAATGTGGAATGCAAATTGGAGATTTTCTTGCACTTCCCTGATTCTAGAGGCATATAGTTTTGGGTTTTTTTTCAGAGAAATTGTTAAAGCAGCAAGATTTATAATAAAAGCAGATTCTGTGCTAGCTGATTAGTGTGTCTCCACTGACTGCTCCTTTCATGGTTCTGGATTAAAAGCACCATGAAACCAGCAATGTTGGCATCTTATGTAAAGAACCACAAAATAATTATAAATATGTAAAGGATGAGTGTCAGGAGGATGGAGCCAGGCTCTGCTCGGTGACTTGCAATGACAGAAGGGGAAATGGGTACATGCTGGAAAATAGAAGGTTCCAGAGAAATATAAGAAAAAACTTTTTCACAGAACACTGGAAAAGACTGCCCAGAGAGGTTGTGGTGTCTCCTTCTCTGGAGACATTCAAAACCCATCTGGAGGAGTTCCTGTATGACCTGGTCTAGGTGTTCCTTCTCTGGCAGAGGGATTGGACTAGATGATCTCCTGAGGTCCCTTCTAATCCCTGATATTCTGTGACTCTGTGTGTGGCAGAACATCCATCCTTCCCATACCTTCAATGTGTATTTGCAGCTTTAAATCCATCACTTGACATGCTACCAAGAAGAAGGTCTGGTGTTAGCTTGTGTGTAGCAGGAAAGAATGGAGAACCACCCCCATTAGTCTTCCCATCTCACTTGGAGAGAAAATATGAGTGGGCCAGGACCATCGAAGGTCTGAATGCAATATTGATTTCAGTGTCAGCAAGACTAAAAGGATGGCTGTGATGTCATAGCAAAGCATTACAATCATGAGAAAAATAAGAATGTGGAGATACAGATCTGCCTTGGCCTCCAGATAAATCAAAGCTGAGCCCTTCATCTGCCCATTGCTCACCAGCCTGGAACATAAATCCAAGGGTTTTATCATGAAGCTTACGGGGTCATAAAATCTGGGCTATTTGGGGGGTAGTTGCAGAGATTTGCAGCCAGGAAGCTCTGATGGGCTTCCTGTAACTAGGTAAATAGCAAGCTTCTAATAATACTATAAAGCTATCAAATGTAATAACTAATGTGCTCAGGCAAGTGTTCTGGGAGGGGGGAGCCTTGCTGATGAGAAGCATGATGATAGTATATATTATTTCTAAAAGATCTTGGTTTAGAAAGATCTTTTAACAACAAAATTAAGTTCTTTTTTCCTCTATTTGAGTTTTGTGTGTATGCTTTAATGTCTTTTCTCCTTCTGCACTGTGATGTTTCCCTCACCCAGGAGAGAGTGAGCAATGGAAACCAGAGGCACAGGAGCCTCCAATGGCTCACATGCTTTGTCATCACCTAAAATATTTATGACAGCTCTTCACAGCGTGCTGGTAAATGCATGATAGCATATTATGTAAGAGTAATAAAATTTTAGAAGGAGGAGACTTCCCTGCTGCCCTTTGCTAGTAAATCTTTACTCCCATCTGCAACAACGAGGCCATGGAAAGGCCATGCCTCTTTTTTCACCCCATTTAGTCTATGAAATGGGAATGGGTTGCTGACTTGAGTTTTGAATTGTGTGTGTGTTTTTTTTTTTTTTAAATGAATCTCCATCTCCTATTCTGGTCAGAAGTGATGACTGTGTATTTAGGAGGTCATTGTTGCATGCAGAAGAATGGGTTGGGAGTCTGGGAGGAAGAGATTTGGACCTTTTGGGTTAATTAGTAATTCAAATTAGATTTTTTTTTTAATGAATCTCCATCTCCTATTCTGGTCAGATTCCTGTGGAAGGTGATGACTGTGTATTTAGCAGGTCTTTGGTGCATGCAGAAGAATGGATTGGGAATCTGGGAGGAAGAGATTTGGACCTTTTGGGTTAACTAATAATTTAAATTAGTTTTTTCTGGTTTTTTTTTAAGCATTGTTGATTATTTTTTGTCATTTGTTGACTTTGGGCCAGGAAGGAAGGCACCTCATCTTGTCTAGGAAACTTGATGTGTGTGGCAGCAGCCAGGGTGCCCTCTGATGTGATGCATGATGAAGATAAGATGCCATGGCAGGATGGGGCAGAGGTTTCCCTTGAGGTGGGCAACCAGCTGTGGTGGCCACTGCCACTGGCCAAAGGAAGTCCACAGTTTGGTCAGGAGGAGAATGTGTTGTTTTTTCCAGTTGTACAGCCTCAGATTTCAGTCTCAGAACAAAGCAGGTCTTTGGTTCCTTGATCTGTCTCAGCAGAATCGGTGAAATTTAATTAAATTGGATTTCTGCTTGAAAAGAGGTGCCTTAATGAATCAAGAAGAGGTTCCCTCCACTCCCTCACCTCCTAAAGGCAGACATTGGGATCCTGTGGTTAGTTACATTACAAAACTGTAGAAGTAAGAGTTAAAGATGATTTGTGCTTGGCATAAGGGCACTATTATCTGTTGTGATGGGTTCCCTCACAGTACTGTGTGTGCTGGGGAATGTGCTTTGGGGTCCTGTGCCAATAAAACCCAGCCTGAGAAGCACATGCTGTGGATGGATGAGAAAACAAGCTGCTGGCAGGAGCCATGAGCCAGTTTGTATCAGGCTGTAAGGGCAGGTAGGATGCAGGGGTGGAGTTTCCATAGGATTTGGGGAGAATTTGCACAGTCCTGGAGAGCTGGAACATACAGCACGTACCAGATGATTTGTCTGATGTGCAAACAACACGTTTACAAGAAACAGTTGCTGGATGATCAAGATTGTTATCTTAGTCTTTACCAAAGGCAGTGTAAAGATGCCAAGTGGGGAAGTGAGACCTGCCAAAACCCAAGAGGTAAGAGCAGAAGTTGCTGACTTTTCATTTTGAGCATTTGCATACACAGGCAGCTGTAATTACTTGTGCTGTTTCATACACAGGATTGAGTGGGTGAGTAGTGGTTTCTTCATTTATTCTCTCTGGTGAAATTTCACAGCTCCATGGCTGAGCAGAGCTGGATTCCCTAGACCCATGGAGCAATATGGGTCTAGTGGCACAAGCCATGGAGCCACCTGGGCTCCTGGGTCCATCAGCACCCACAGCTCAACCCTCCTGTGGTTTCATGGATGACCTTTGAAAGTCCTTTCCAACTCTATGATTGTATGACCATTGCAATGAAGATGGTGAGGTATGATGTCTGAAGGAGGAGTGGGACCTCCTGTACTTGCTTTTCCTCTAGTTTTGGAGCAAGTGGCAGAGGAATGAAACAGTGAGAGAGAAGAAAGCAGGAGGAGAGCTTTTTTTTTTACTTAAGGCGCTTAGGCTTTCCTCAGCAGATGGATGTGCATGTGGAAACACACATGAAGAGCAACCTGGTCTAGTGGGAAGTGTCCCTGCCTATGGCAGGGGGGTTGGAACTAGATGGTCTTTAAGGTCCTTCCAACCCAAAACCATTCTATGATTCATGTTTCTGGAGGTTGTGCTGGAAGATCTGATGAGGCTTTAGTTTGTTTGATGCACTTGGAGAAGCAGGAGCTGTAGTGAATCATATCCCTTTGCTGGGAAAGGGGGTGGCACCTCATGTCTTACATGGTCCTCCACCTGGTAAAGCTTTAGGTATCATGCAATAATTCTACAGATGCTTTTCTTGAATTTCAGACCTTGTGAGACCCCAAACTCATGCCTTTTTTATTAGTGTAAGGGCCTAGAAATCTTTTCATGTCCCCGAAGCAAGTGGCAAGATGAATGTACCTTGGCTTTGAGTTTGATCTGTGAGACAAGAGCTGCTGCAAGGTGCAACTGGGTTTCAGCTTATGCTTACATCTGGTAATTTCAAAATTCCCTCATGCTTTGCTCTCTTGCTGTTACACTTTTCTAAGAAAGCATTGACTCTTTCTGAATTTTGATGCTTTATATAGACTCCTTTACCTCCTCCTCTCACCACTTGCTGCCTCTTCTCCGCCCCAGTTACTAAAATCTCCTCTCTCTGATGTGTCATCTTCCTCAGAGCACATCTGAGGAAGAAGAAACAACCCAGAACCCTCCTGTTAAGCTTTCAAGTGACTGGAAGTTGTCTATGGACCAAAGGGGTTATTTCTGCTCTTTGCTCCTTCCATCTGGCCCTTGGGCTCTGTGGGGTCTTCATGTAGAAACTGGAGCAGCTTTGAGTGTGGAGATACCAACTGCAAAATTCCTGTGGTCAGATGCTTTCAGGAACATGGGAAGCCCTTTGGTAGGAAAAAAAAAAAAAAAAAAGAG
>VZTY01011103.1:20647-47222 GCA_013400935.1 Turnix velox
CCCTGTGGTAAGAAAAAAAAAAAAAAAAAAAGAGCAGAGTGTGGAATTTTGGAAGGACAGATAAAACAGAGATGGGAACATGCATGTGAGCTGATGAAGCTCAGATGAACTGTCTAGTGAGAATCATTTTGATGGCTGCAGTATTCACATCATGATTTTAAGGAGTATTATGAATAGTTCTTACATGTAAAAAAGTTTGTAAATGGGGAATAGGCTGATCCCATCCCTCTCCGTGAAATTTCTCAAGCCATAGCCAGGAAAAATCCCCAGGTGACCTGCCCTGCTCTTGCTCTGAGTGAGAACATGTGAACCCTTCGTTGACATTGGTTGTCATTTGGAGGGAGGATGAAAACAAACACAATTACTTGGGTGGGTGCCAAACAGGAGCATTAGGAGTGACATGGCAAATTTGTTTGAATGTAATCTGGGTTTAATCACTGGCTTTGACTGCACTGAAGGCTTCCAGGTCCAGCAAGGAGGTCGATCTAGATGAATGTCTTTATTTTCCTTGCTTTTCATTTTCTCTACATGCTGGTGCAGCTTAAGAGCACATAGCAAGGAGAGAAACAAAAGGAGGACAAGTGAAGTGACTGCTGCCACATTAATTATTCCATTGCCTTTCAGCTCATATTTTTAAACCTGCAACTTTGAACGGGGGGGGTGTTCAAAATTATCTTTGCAATGGCCATTTTTCCATCTCTGATTTAAAGCCATTCAGCTTTACAAGGAGGCAATTATGCTGGGTGCTAAGGAGCGAAAAGACATAGCAACATCAGAAAAACTGATTATTCAAGATTTTCTTACATAAAACAGCCAATTCATCCCCTGGTGTCAGTCCTTGAGTGCTTTTGCAAGCACCCTCCTGAAAGATAACTTCATTCTCAGTCTGTGGGCTGCCAGCTTCTCATTCCTCATTGTTCTCTGCATTATTGCAGTGATGATTTTGGGGTTCAGAAGTTTCAGAAGTTTTGGGGTTCAGTCTCACTGCTGCTTTTACCCTCTTCTTCTGGGACTGATGGAAGTAGCACACAGGGAATGAGGTTTATGTCCTGCTTATAAAAATATGGCTGTTTCTGGACTTGCTGTTCTGCTGCTCTGATCATCATCCTTGAGGCCAACTACTCTACACTTCCTTAATCCTTTGAATCTTCCAAGGTAGAGCTTCACTCCAGGTTTGCTTGAGGGATGCTGCCCTTCCTTTCTAAGGTGTTTCCTGCTGCAAGAGTCTACTTGAAAACCCATTATCTTGAGTATCTTCCTTGACCATCATCCTTGAGGCCAACTACTCTGAGGTTCAGCAGGAATACAAATATTGATGGATGTTGATGCTGGAGATAGTGTTCAATTTTCAGATATCTTGATTTATTGTCATGTATCTGTATTTGTCTGTAGCCTGTTGTAGCAATGAGCTGCTTTTCAACCTTCCTGATCACCATTTGNCTTGAGAGATGCTGCCCTTCCTTTGCAAGGTTTTACCTGCTGGAAGAGTCTGCTTGAGACCCCATTGTCTTGAGTATCTTCCTTCACCATCGTCCTTGAGGCCAACTACTCTGAGGTTCAGCAGGAATACCAATATTGATAATGATGTTGAAGATAGGGTTTAATTTTCTTGATTTATTGTCATGTATCTGTATTTGTCTGTAGCCTGTTGTAGCAATGAGCTGCTTTTCAACCTTCCTGATCACCATTTGGGTTTGGGATAGTCTGCAATTTGTCTAAAAATATCTCTCCAAACTTTGTCTGCTTTGCTCTTTTTATATACCTGTGGGATTTGCTAACTGTTAGTCTCTGTTTTGATAAATGTTACCAAATATTGATGGATGTTGATGCTGGAGATAGTGTTCAATTTTCAGATATCTTGATTTATTGTCATTGGAGATATTTGGGGTGTGTTCTGGTCCAAAAACTGAGAAGGGAGGGAGAAAGTATCATCCAAAACATTTGAATTTTCTAAAAAAAAACCCAAAAACAAAACCAACCAATCTGATTCTCAGCTTTAAAGTTTTAATTTTAAATTCTGCAAGTCACTGTAACTAATGCAGTTTTGCCCTTACAGTCTTGTTAGGAGCAAAAGGAAATAATTGTTTTTTGAAAAGTCAAGAATGTATTTATGGCTGCAATTGAGATCTTAACCCTCCTCTGAAATAATTATTGTTAGTCCAATTCTATCTAGTGCAGAAAAGGAAAGTAAAATGTGGTGTTACAGGGGAAGCCTCAAGTTAATGTTGAAAAACATCTATTTTTTAGCATCTGTGCCCTTACAAAAAGTTGTAGGGCACAGGGGTAGGTTTTTGGGGTTTGTTTTTTTTATATTTTTCTTGGCTCTCCTGCAGGCATGTCTGATTGTACATCAAAGCCTTGCCCAAAAATTGAAATGCCAGCAGCAGAAGCAGAAGTTCAATTTTAATTCAGTCAAACAGCCCAATTTCTGTAGGTGGAAATTGCTGTCTTATAAAGGGCTTTTAGACCCTGTAAGCCCTCCCAGCCCTTCTGTAAATCCAGAATTCCTCTTCTCCAGTAGAGAGCATTTCTGCTTCTAGTCCTGCCTGCTCTTGATACTAAAAAAAAAAAATTAAAAAAAATTAATTAAAAATACAGTGAGTCATCTTTGTCCTGTTCTGCCTTCAGGAGGAGCATGATGCTGATGGTGTCATTTGTTCTTCTGTGCTGGGAGAAGCAGGAGGTTGGTGGTTTCTTCTGGGATCCACTTGGGTAATAAATATAGGACAAGAGGAAATGGCCTTAAGTTGTGCCAGGAGAGGTTTAGACTGGATACTGGGAAAAAAAAATCTTTACATTGAGATGATTATTAACCATTGTAACATCCCTGGAGATATTTAAGAGATGTTTATACATAGAGCTTAAGGGGATATAGTTTAAATTGGGGATGGGTTTTGTCAGAGTTAGGTTGATGGTTGGCCTGGGTGATCTGTCACTTCCAAACTAGGCAATTCCCTGATTCTATCTGAATTTTTCAGCATGCTTTTTACATGCTCCCCCATGTTATATCCATCTTGACTGCAAGGCAGACCATCTTAAGCACATCAGATGCTTGTTCCTCATCTTTTGCTACCCCAAACCCTGATTTGGACAAGGTCTGCATTTATTTGAGGGGGAAATATATATGGGATATACTCTGTCATGCCTGTGGGGTGATTCAGTATCATCCTGCTCCTCTTCTTTTATCTTTTCATAACCCTACCCCACTGTGCAGAACCCTGTGCCTCCACTTGGGAGTCCCCTGCTGTATTCTGATCATGCCAACATCATCAATATTTCATTCTCCTCAGAGTACCTGCCTGTTACTTCTCCAGTCAATAGAAAAATTGCTGGTACAGCTGAACAAGCCAAAGCAAAACCCAAGGCAGATGTAGCTGGACCCTGATCCCTCTGCAGCTGGTGCTTCAGCACCTCCTGACTCATTGGATTATTTCTTGGTTTAGGTTTCCTCTCTCCATAAGTTCTTGACTTGGTGTTTTATTCTTAATTATTACAGAACATTAGGGTGATGTTTTTAGGAAACCACTCATAAGGCTTCCAAGATTTCTTTCCTCATCCTAAAGTTAAGCAGGAGCCTGTGGCTGTGCCCACAAGGTGATGGTTGCTCTCCCTGCCCTGTGGGTTGGTTTGCATTTCCCAGTATTGCTGGTTTTGACTGAGAAGGAGTCATTTCTGATATCAGAAACTTCAATCTCCACAGCCAGTGGAGGCAATTGGCCTTCTGATGTGGAAGCATTTGGGATTTACTGTCTATATTGACTCTGGAGAAGGAGCTGGTGGTCCAGACCTCTGCTGTGATGCCTGAAATTGGGCATCATGGCCTCACAGCTCACTGGTATCTCTTTAGCATTGAACATCCTTCAACATTGTCCCTGCTTTGCCATTCCTCTATAATTTATTATAATTTACACCATGTTGTTAGTCCTTTTTCTTATAAAGTTTTGCAGTACCTATTTATCTGTAGTCTGTTGCAGCAATAAGCTGCTTTTCAACCTTCCTGATCACCATTTGGGTTTGGGATAGTCTGCAATTTGTCTAAAAATATCTCTCCAAACTTTGTCTGCTTTGCTCTTTTTATATACCTGTGGGATTTGCTAACTGTTAAGTCTCCAGTTTTACAAATTTCTGATCATCTTTGAAAACAGAGACTTTTATGGCATTTGTTTCTAGAGGAAATGTTACTCTGCAATGAGCTTTTCAGTTTTCCCTCATTCCCACTTCCCTTAATCCTTTGGATCTTCCAAGGTAGAGCTTGACCCCAAGTTTGCTTGGGTGATGCTGCCCTTCCTTTGCAGGGTTTTACCTGCTGCAAGAGTCTGCTTGAGACCCCACTGTCATGAGTATCTTCCTTGACCATCATCCTTGAGGCCAACTACTCTGAGGTTCACCAGGATTACAAATATTGATGGATGTTGATGCTGCAGATAGGGTTCAATTTTCAGATGTCTTGATTTATTGTCATGTATCTGCATTTATCTGTAGCCTGTTGTAGCAATGAGCTGCTTTTCAACCTTCCTGATCACCATTTGGGTTTGGGATAGTCTGCAATTTGTCTAAAAATATCTCTCCAAACTTTGTCTGCTTTGCTCTTTTTATATACCTGTGGGATTTGCTAAATACGAATTTCTATTTTTACAAATGTTAACCAATTTATGGTTATCTTTGAAATCAGAGAGTTTTATGGCTTTTTCTCCTAGAGGAAATGTTTCACTGCAATGTGCTTTTCAATTTTCCCTCGTTCCCACTCTTAACACTTCCCTTAATCCTTTGAATCTTCCAAGGTAGAGCTTCACTCCAAGTTTGCTTGGGTGATGCTGCCCTTCCTTTGCAGGGTTTTACCTGCTGCAAGAGTCTTCTTGAGATCCCTTTATCTTGAATATCTTCCAAAATTGCTTGTTCATCCATGTTTTGAGCATTTCTGAAGGTTTTACTCTGATATTACAGCCAGAAGCATAGAAAACATCCCAGATCTCACATCACCCCTAAATTCTGCCTACAGGCTCCTCCCCTTCCTCATTTCCTAATACCTGGGTGGGCTACCAAGTTCTTCTTTGGCATTTCCCAAATGTCTTCTATCCCAAAGTTTGCACAGCATCATCCCATAAAATGTTGTTTTTTCTTTTCTGAGGCTCATCTGTGCTGTTGTATTTAAGCAAATGGATTATTCATAATTCTAGATAAAATTAAGGGGGGGGGAGAGGAAGGAGGAGGGAGCCATTTCATGTTTTGAATGTGAACATTTAAAACAGATGCAGCCTGCTGGGAAGCGTCGCATTAAATTGCATGACTTTTAAAAAGAGAAGAGAAGAAAAGATCATCCATTTTGCTCAAGCCCCCAAAATGAAAGATTAAGAGTTAAGAGACAGTTTTTTTGCCCCCTTTGAAAGTAAATGAATTTATATTTAATTCTTGGGTGCAGCTGTTGCTTTCTCTCTCTCTGCAAAGCCTTCCTCCTGATTTGAGCAGGGTAAAGATAAGGGCTTTGTGCCAATCCTGATGAAGATGATGAAGATGTGGGATGTTTTTCCCTCCACCACCTTCTAGATTAATGTAGGGACTGTCTCTTATTTTAGGACACCACCAGTTTGGTGAGATCTGTTGGAGTCTCTCCATCTTAGTGCATGGAAGAGTATAAATATAAAGATTTTGTGTTATTTTCAAATAGTTATACCCCTACAAGATGGCATTTTTTGTCTTCTCCCTTCCAGTATAAATATCTAGTAGTGCTCAGTTTTTAAAAAATAAGCCAAAAGACCCTGTGGAAGAGGCTTGTAATATTGATGGGGCAGCCAGAAGTTGTGGTGGGATACTCCTCTTAGCTAATGGATATCACAGGTGACTATTTGTTGTAGTTACTGCTCCTACTTATTTAGGTCTGTGCATTCTTCCTGCAGGATGGGATAATCTCTGAGGATGCTGGTAAATTAGATGTGACAAAATTCTGGGGATTATTGTGTTGTCTGGGCTTTGTTACCCCCCACTGGCTGCAGGAGGACTTGCTGAGGGCACACAACATCAAGTATCAACTCTGGGAGACTTCAGCTGGAAAAGCTGCAAGATTTTGCTCTCTCATCACCCTTGTTGTCCTCAACCTACCTTGTCTTGGGGGCTTCCCTTTCCCAAATCATGCTGAGAAAAGTAGTTTTTTGAGGAAAAAACACAGTAGAGTCTCCTCCTTCTTCCATCCCTCTTCTTGAGAGTATATTTTGTAGATGGAGCTGGCTGATTGCATTAAAGCTGTCATGCTGCTCTGAATACATCAGCCCTGCCCATAATAGGCAATCTGAAGCCATTATTCTTCTCTATTCTCTAGGAGTGATCCTTCCTACTTTTAATTATTATTATTATCATCCAGCCAGCTCTGCAGCCTGAGTGTTTTTCTACTGCTGCCTTCCTATTTAAGTGACTTGACTAAGGTTTATCCAAGTAGCAGATTCCCAGTGGATATTCTGAGCTTGTTTCTTATTTAACATCATCTAAATTCAAATCAGGAATTAACACACTTCTGCAAATGACATTCACCCTTCTGCAGAAGGGCCAGCATTAATCCTACACGTTGCAAGCCTTGTTTGAGGGCTTTAGTGAGGCTTAAATGAGCCTCAGGCAAAACATGGACCTCTGCAATATTTTAGACAGGACTAACACAGCCTGTTTTGGACACCTGTCAAACTTCAGCATGTCAGAGGGGCTTTATTATAGAATAACAGAATAGTTTGGGTTGGAAGGGACTTTAAAGATCATCAAGCTCCAACCCCCTTGCCATAGGCATTAGGTAGGATGTGGATTCCCCATGTAGCCAGGGGAGAAGACATGGTGCTCCATAAAAACCTTCCTCTTGGCTCACTTGGTGCTGGAGTTAGTAGCCACAAATAAAATCTTAATATCTTAATAATATAATATAAATAAATAAAATAATATCTTAATATCTTAATAATCTTACCAATATAATCCTGTTCCTAAAACATCTCTCCACTGATGGAATCCTTGCCTTTGCTGGGGGCAGGGTGAAGTCCTTGCTTCAGAGCTCTAAGGAAGCCAGTATGTTGCTGGTAGAAACAGCAGGATCTTTCAGCTCCTGAAGAAATTCAGGTCAGGATGATCTAGCTCCTCTAGGGCTTTCTGGAAATCTCCATCTTGATGTATTTGGGGTTTTTTTTGTTTTTACCTCCTTACTAACTGCCATCAGCAATGTGTGGTGTTTGTCTTGCTGGAGTTCCCATAAACCCCACTGCACTGAGGGCAGGAAGCAAGTTGAAGAGCATCTATCTTTCCATCCATCCCTACCATGCTTCTGCAGGGTAAAATGTACTCTCAGCATGGTAATTGTGATGTGGGGCTCAAAATAGAGGAGAAAACTGATAAATTTGCTTCTTTGGTGACCTGCCACTTGGAAAAAATATAAACCCAAAGCAGGTGTGTCATGAAATCATTTTGAACCACTGCAAACGTTGCAGGAGTTCAGTACAAATATCCTTAGCATTAAGCCACCTCTGCAAAATGTTCTGTATCTCCATCATGAAATTTGGATGAACTGCACTGGGTGTCCTGTTTTGCTGTCACCTGAGAGGTGCCTGCCTTTAAAAGTTGAGATTTAATGTGGAAGAATAGAACTAAAGTTCAGTTTATTGGGGGAGCTCAACAGAAAATTGATGTAATTTCTTGGTCCTTGTAGAGCCCAGGGTGGGGAAATTTCTCTCTTTAATTCAGAGCCCAGACAGAGGAAGCTGTCTGGTATGTGAGATGAAAGTATGTGATAATTTAATCACCAGTTAGTTAGTGATAATGAGTAAGTATTTTGCAAAATGAGCTCTTTAAAGGGATCTCTGAACACAAATTCTCCTGCTGCACTGCTGAAATCAAGTCCTGCTCTCAAGAAAGTCCCACCAGATACTGGCCAGAGGTTGGTGACAAACTTGCTGGCCATATTATCAAGTGACACATGTGCTGAGGCCAGGGAAAGGTGTTGCTCCAAGGGTTTCCTAACTCATAATGGTTATTTTTTGTGCTTTGCCAAGCTCTAACAGCATGGATGTGTTCCCTTTTAATTGTCATACTCTGAGAAGAGCTTGACAGGAGAGCAGCCAAACATCCTTGTTTTCCTTTGTTAGCTATTTTTATTTTACCTGGATCATTACTTATCAAAGAACACTGCTATGACTTGAAACAAACATCTTTAAACATTAATCAAGTAGCAAAAGAGATGCTCTTTTTTTGAGGCCGTGTGGGGGAAAAAAAACATCAGCTGTTTCTTGGAGGAATTAAAAAAAAAATAGTCCAAATGTTTTTTTTTACCTTGTGTATTTTTGCATCCCTCAATAATTACTTTGCACGTGATGAAGGGAAAAAGGGAAATAACATCAGTCATCCATGACAGTGCCTTCATAAAAGCCCAGCTGAGCCAAGAAAGCTCAAGCTGGTTCCCAGCAACAGCAGCAGCAGATTCAGGTTTGCCAGGGTGCTCCAAAAATTTGGCATCACCATAAGCAATGCCTTGGAGCACTCCAGAGATGGTCAGTGGTCAATACTTTATTATCTTTTTTTAGTTTTAACCATGCTGAAAGTCTCAAATAAAGATGGTACTTGAGTTTTGTGTCCAGTTCTGGGGACCTCAGTTCAAGAAGGACAGGGAACTGCTGGAGAAGGTACAGTGCAGAGCCACAAAGATGATGAAGGGATTGGAGCATCTTCCTTATGAGGAACATCTGAGGGAGATGGGTCTCTTTAGCTTGGAAAAGTGCAGACTGAGGGGGGGACACCTCATTATTGTTTATAAATATGCAAAGGGTGAGTGTCAGGAGGATGGAGCCAGGCTCTTCTCAGTGACCTCCAATGATAGGACAAGAGGAAATGGGTGCAAGCTGGAGCACAGGAGGTTCCACAGCAATCTGAGAAGGAACTTTTTAACAGTGAGGGTGACAGAACACTGGAATGGGCTGCCCAGAGAGGTTGTGGAGTCTCCTTCTCTGGAGACATGCAAAACCCATCTGGATGCCTTCCTGTGTGCCTTCCTGGTCTAGCTGTTCCTGCTCTGGTAGGGAGATTGGACTAGATGATCTCTTGAGGTCCCTTCCAATCCCTGACACTGTGTATTTCCATATTTCTTTGAAACAGGCTTTTGCAAGGAAGGTTTATTCCATTTTTATGTGGTTGAGCATGTTACAGTACATCTTGGACTTCTCCCTGAGATGCTGAGTTCATCACTTAGGTTCAGAAAGCGACTCCAGAAGTGACTTGTTGAGTCATTTTTGACCTTGCTCCAGCATTTCATGAGCTGCTCCATTTCCACCTGCTTGCCTTGGCACAGGAGCACATTAAAAGGCTTGCTACTCTATTTGATAGCCTGTTGGAGTGTTTAAGTTTAATTATTCACAGCATAAAAATCCTTCCCTTCTTGGCTCTGCCTTTCCTTCAGCTTCCAGATGGTGATTCCTTCTATTTCTTATTGCAGAGATAACAAATTCCGTTTTCTTGCGTTGTCTTTTCCTTTGTGAAAGGGGTTTTACACTAATCAAGTTACCTCTTGGTCTTCTTTAGACAAGCTGAACAGATTGAGCTCCCAAGTTTCCTATTCTGTTTTTCTCCCATCCAGTCACTTTTGAGGCTGTCTCCCATATTCTTTCCAGTTGTCCATCATCTTATCAAGATTAACCCCAAAGCTTTTCCATGATCTATTAGCTGTGGTGTATAGTGTGGGGGGTTGAGGTAGCTTCCAAGCTCGAATGTGGTGTTTTTCAATTTTACATAGATATGATTCAAGATGAACATACCCTGGAACATGGAGAGTTTGTGCTTTTAGTCTCCTGTTTGTTTTTATAGGGTTGGTTTGTAACCAGCTGCTGCCACCAGTGCTGTGAGTGCCTCCATCATCCTTATGGTCTTCAGTAGTTTTATCTTTTCTTTGCTTTTTCATTGATTAAAAGAACAGAATGAAAAAGATTTTGACCACATAGAGCTGTTCCTGGAGGAAGATGATTTACTAATGTAATAAAATCAGGTATTCCCAATGCTTAGCTTTTTTTGCTGGCTTTCTGGTTTGGCAGCAAAGCTGAAGTTCAGTTAAGGGTCTCTAACCTTGCTGTAGGGAAAGATGGGGAGCCATTTGTTATTTTAAATTGCTTTACTTTTCAATTGTCAAATTCAATTAAGGAAGAGTTTATGCTTTCATTGGGAAAGGGCAGCAGCCTCAGCTGTTACAGAATCACAGAGACACAGAGCTTCAGGGTTTGGAAGGGACCTCAAGATCATCTAGTCAAAACCCTCTGCCAGAGGAACACCTAGAAGGCATCCAGGCAGGTTTTGAATGTCTCCAGAGAAGGAGACTCCACAACCTCTCTGGTCAGCCTGTTCCAGTGTTCTGTCACCCTCACTGTGAAGAAGTTTTTTCTTATACTTTTCTGGAACCTCCTGTGTTCCAGCTTGCACCCATTTCTCCTTGTCCTATCATTGGAGGTCACTGAGAAGAGCCTGGCTCCATCCTCCTGACACTCACCCTTTGCATATTTATAAACATGAATGAGGTCACCCCTCAGTCTCCTCCAAGCTAGAGAGACCCATCTCCCTCAGACGTTCCTCATAAGGGAGATGTTCCAATCCCTTCATCATCTTTGTGGTTCTGCACTGTACCCTCTCAAGCAGTTCCCTGTTCTTGAGCTGAGGGGACCAGACCTGGCCACAATACTCCAGATGTGGTCTCCCAATGGCAGAGTAGAGGGGGAGGAGAACCTCTCTTGACCTGCTGACTATGATCATTCTAATAGACCCCAAGATGCCATTGTCCTTCTTGTCCACAAGGGCACATTGCTGGCTCATGGTCATCCTGTTGTCCACCAGGACTCCCAAGTCCCTTTCCCCTACACTGTTCTCTAACAGCTCAGTCCCCAGCTTGCTTATACTGGGATTGTTCTTGCCCATATGTAAGACCCTACACCTGCCCCTATTATATTTCATTGAATTTCTCCCTGCCCAACTCTCCAGCCTGTCTGGATGGCCGCACAGCCTTCCAGTGCGTCACCCACTCCTCCCAGTTTTGTGTCATCAGCAAACCTGCTGATAGTGCTCTCTAGTCCCTCAGATCCTCTTCCAGGATCTGATGAGGGATTTTGTGCTCTCAGCACAGAGTCATCTCCAGGGCTTTTGGCAGGAACCACAAATAGGTATTTTGCTTATGGTAACATACAGGGGGATACACATGTGTGTTTGTGCTTTGCAGGCGAGCCAAAACCCTGGAGAGCAGAGCTCAGCATCTACTGGAGAAGTGCTGGAAATTTCCTTGTAGAAACCTTAGACCTTTCCCCAGAGCCATCCTAAACAACAGAGAACCCAAATACATATGGAGGAATCTGGGGGTTGTTTCTCTTCATTTGTTTTGATTTCAGTGCATTCTACAAGCAGCACTTCTTTCTTTCAGCATCTTGTTTGTGACTTCTTGTGCAGCCAGACATCAAAGGACCTCATAGAGGAAGACTGTGGGATGCTTTAGTCCCAGGGGTGCCATGAAAGTATGAGATTATTATTGTCATGGGGCTTGTCAGTCATTGGTGGCAAACCAAGTAAGAAATGTTGCATGAATTCTTCTGAAGATGCTTTATAACCAGGACCTTGAGCATTTGTGTTGAGTTGTGCACATCCTGCACCTAGCTTTGCAGAAGATTTCTTGCAATAAATGCTCTTCTCAGGCTCTCGGGATTTTCTTCTCTATAACCTGGTTAGGTTATGGATCACATGGAATGAGATAAGTTGAAAGGGACCTTCAGAGGCCATCTAGTCCAACTCCCCTTCAGTGAGCAGGGACATCTTGCAGTAGATGAGGTTGCTCAGAGACCTCATCAAGCCTGGCCTTGAAGAGGTTCTTTTACAGCACTTTGCAGTAAACTTTGAGCTTTTCAGTAGTGTCAGTGTAGATGCTCATTCTTTTCTTGCTGTCTCATCCCCTCTCCTCCTCCAGCTAATGGCAAGGAGTATTTTTAAGTATCATTTCACATAAATATGGGAGACTGAGTGACTTAGAAACCAGCTGGGAGGATGAATGTGTCATCACTGGAGTAAAACATAGATTGGGGGAGTTTTCTTGTTGTTTTTTTGTGGTGTTTTTCTTTTTTTTTCCATGTGTTGTTGCCATTTCTGGTGGGTCAGCAGATGGATCTGCCTACAAGCCTGTATTTATCCCTGCAAAAGCAGCTGCTGCAGGGATTGTGTGGACTCCTGTACTTTGGAGAAGTTTGTTATCATAATACTGATGATAATGCCTCTCTGTTTGGCTTAGCAGCATTCTCCAGAGTGTTATTTGCTCTTGAAGTTGTGTCTTAATTCCTGCTTGGTTAGTGGAGGGCAAAGCAGTTGTGTAAGGTAGAGTTGCCAGCTTGTTTTTCTTCCTTTGAAAAAAAGAAAAAAAAGAACTTCTTTACAGTGAGGGTGACAGAACACTGGAATGGGCTGCCCAGAGAGGTTGTGGAGTCTCCTTCTCTGGAGACATTCAAAACCCATCTGGATGCCTTCCTGTGTGACCTGGTCTAGGTGTTCCTTCTCTGGCAGGGGGATAGGACTAGATGATCTCTCGAGGCTCCTTCCAATCCCTGATATTCTATGATTCTGTGTGATCAGATCAATTTTTGGGTGAAATGTGGTTTCTAAGACAGTATCTTAGTGTAGGATATTTGGTGGCATTCACTGGCATTGGAAGAATTAAAGGATGTTTTGCTGTTGGAGCAGGTCCAGAGGAGGGCCACAAAGATGATCAAAGGACTGGAGTAACTACCTTATGAGGCTGAAGGATCTGGGGTTGCTCAGCCTGGTGAAGAGAAGGCTCAAATGGGACCTCATAGTAGCTTCTCAATACCTGAAGGGGGCTACAGAAAGGCAGGAGTAGAACTTTTTAATAGGATATGTGATGGCAGGACCAGAAATAATGGCTGTAAATTGGAAGAGGGGAGATTCAGGCTGGATTTAATAAAGAAATTCTTTAGGATGAGGGTGGTGAGACACTGGAAGAGGTTGCCCAGAGAGGTTGTGGATGCCCCCTCTCTGGAGGTGTTTAAGGGCAGGCTGGACAAGGCACTGAGCAGCCTGATCTAGTGGGAGGTTTCCCTGCCTAAGGGAACGGGGTTGGAACTCGATGATCTTTAAGTCCCTTCCAACTCGAACTATTCTATGATTTTATAGGCATATGTTGATATGTTGCTGGTCCTAAGATGACTTGGAGAGGCAACAGCCCAAAAAACATGAGGATGAGAGTGTCATGGCCAGGATAGCTTTAAAATATTTGCATATTTGGGATAGAGAAAGACAGAATAGGGGTGCTCATGGGTCTGCTGTGGAAGTAGAAGGAAAACAGGGTAATAGTAATGAAAAAATTATTTTTTTTTTTTAAAAATAGCAAGGCAGGGTGAAACCAAAGACAGGCACTTGCAGACAGTTTGCTCCAGAGACATCCCAGGCACTGGGCAGTGGTTCTGTAAATCCTGTGCATGCTGGGAAAGCCCCTTTTGTAAATGAATATTTAATACAGGAATAAAAGGATTATATGTCCTCGTAAATGCTGTATTTATCTCCCTGCTGCCCTGTAAATGGCTGATAGCTATCAGCCCAGGAGGGCTATAATAATTATGGCTTCACTGACTTGGCTAATAAAAAATCAATTCCATTGAGACAATCCCTTAGTGGGATGTGCAGGAAGTGCTGTCCCTGTTTGAAGTATGCACCTGCAAGGAAAAGGGACTTTCCCTTTCCCCTAAAGCTTTCCCCACAAGCAGAAGCTTCTGAAATTGATTTTTTTTTAATAAAACCCTCTCTTCTTTGGCAGCCAGCAGACACAGGGGTGCTCATGAGGAGCAAGTGGCACCTACCAGGTCTTTCCCACCTGAACATCTTTGGGTTTTTTTAATTCATTTTGTTGTGTTTGGATTTTTTTGTTCATTTTGTTTTGTTTGGATTTTTAGTTAATTTTGTTTTGTGTTTGGATTTCTTGTTCATTTTTTTGTTTGGATTTTTTGTTCATTTTTTCGTTTGGATTTTTTGTTCTTTTTTTTTTGTTCATTTTTTTTGTTTTTCCCCAGAGGAAAACTCTAAATCCATAAGCTTTTTTGCAGAATTTGTGTCAGTTCTGTCAATATTTCACAAGAAAAAATTATCTCTTTCAGTGTAAGCACTTAAGGAGTGTCAAAATGCAGCATTATTAGCAGATGTTTTTGCTTATCCCAGTTTCCTTCTGGGAGCTGATACTGGGATTGAACTGGGACTTGCAATGACTGAAAGGAAATGCTTTTATATCAACTTTCCCTGTTGCACAGGGTTGTGTTGTCTTGTTTCCTAAGGGCAGTCTATAATTTGTTCACTAACAGACTCTCCTATTTAGACAAATTAGACCTTCTTAACACCATCCTTATTAATTGGTTGTGACTGCACTGTGCTAATTACAGCAGAGTTGGGGACATTATAATTGCAGAGGATTGTTCCCTAATTTGGGGGGATAAAACAACACTGGGTGCCCAGCTTCCAGCGGGAGTTTGTTATCTCTTTGTTTATAGGTGCCACTTAAACTATTAAGATAATCTTGGGGTGGTTGTAATTATGGGAATAACTGGGTGGGAAGGAGTCATAATGCAGCAGAAAAATAGCACCAGGGGGTGGGAGCTTGTTTTTAGAGACAAAATAAAAGCAGAAGGGGGAGGTGGAGATGGGATGTCAGTGCTGCTGCATTCCAGGATTGCTGTGGGTTGTATCAAATATGATCTGTGTGGTGGTGTTGTCAAGCATAGCACAACAGTCCCTATCCTAATGGAAATCTGGGGGTTTATGGACTATTTAGCTGGGAAATCACTCAAGGATTTGAGCAGGACTTGCTGAGGTTCATTGGGTGCATGGGATACATCTCTCAGGTTGTGGTTCTTCCAGCAAGATCTTCCATTTACCTTCATTTCATTGCTCTCATTTTCTTTCCTCTGTGCTGTGAAGAGCCTTCTCACTGAAGCTGAAGCTGAGAAGACCATTTTCTGCTGGAGAAGGAGGAGTGTGTCCTCCCAGTACACCCAGTGCTGAGTCTGGTGGAACCCAGTCTACCCACTTTCTTGCAGACTGGGATAATAAGTGCTTTGTCAGACTCCATCTATATTGTGCTATGTTCTAAAATCTCTCTGTCCCTACTAAATACCTCCACAGAGCTTCAAGGATGGATAATGCTGTCAGGGCAACAGAGCACCTCTCTCTTCACAGCTGAAATCTGGAATTTCAGCATCTCCAACACACTGAGGGTATTTTCTGCACCTTCTGGGCTACTGAGACACCTTATATATATTTTTTTTTCCAAAAGACTTTCCTCCTTTGCCCAGACCATTTGTTTTAGAGATTTGAAGTCAGGTGAGTTCTTGCTATCTCCACCAGCCCAGACTAATTCCTTTCCTCACAGCTTCTATTGTACAATCTCTGTGTTGCCATGAAAGCTGTCTGCAGGACAGGATTTATTTGTTAGTGCCCAAACAGACAAGTGATCACCTTAGTGCCCTGCCTGCTTGTCTCTGAACCAACTTAATAGTCTGTATCATGGCACTTTAGAAAGTCAAATCTCTTTTTAGCCTGACTTCCTAAGGAGGCTTAAGTGATCATGCTCTGTTTATATCTTCATCCCTCCTTTGAGAACTTTTGAACCCACGGGCCCAGCTCAGCCAAATATATCTGCTGAGGAAGCTGGTGATAATGGTAGTCAGGCTGTGAGGCTTTTTTTGAAGCGAGACCTGGTGTATCCTGCTGCAGGGGAGGGGTTGGATGAAGCTGTGCCCACAAAATTCAGGCACTATAATCATAGAATAGTTTGGTTTGGAAGGGACCTTAAAGATCATCCTGTGGAACAGGTTGCCCAGAGAGGTTGCCCAGAGAGGTTGTTGAGGTTTAAACCCTCTCTGGAGGTGTTCAAGGCCAGGCTGGAGAAGGCATTGAGCAGCCTGATGTAGTGGGAGCTGTCCCTGCCTATGGCAGGGGGGCTGGAACTCCATGATCTTTGAGGACCCTTCCAACCCAAACTGATTCTAAGACCCCAAAAATTATCAGGTGGCTGGAGAACCTCTCCTATGAATACAGGCTGAAAGAGTTTGGGATGTATAGCTTGGAGAAGAGAAGGCTTCAGGGTCACTTTATAGTGGTCTTCCATTTTCTGAAGGGCACCTGGAGAGGAACTCTTTGCAGGGATGTGTAGTTATAGGAGAAGAGGGAATGGATTTAAACTGGAAGAGAGGAAATTTAGGTTAGATATTTGGAAGAAATTCTTTGCTGTGAGGATGGTGAGACACTGGCATGGATTGCCCAGAGAAGCTGTGGATACTTTATCCTTGGATGTGTTCAAGGCCAGGCTGGATGGGTTTTGAGCAATGTGATCTGGTGGGGGGGGGATGTCCCTGCCTATGGCAGGAGGTTGGAACTAGATGATCTTGAAGTCCCTTCCAACCCAAACTGTTCTATGATTCTAAGACCCCTAAACTTATCAGGTGGCTGGAGATACTCTACTATGAATATAGGCTGAAAGAGTTTGGGACGTATAGAGAAGAGAAGGCTTCAGGGTCACTTTATGGTGGTCTTCCATTTTCTGAAGGGCACCTGGAGAGGGACTCTTTGCAGGGATGTGTAGTTATAGGAGAAGAGGGAATGGATTTAAACTGAAAGAGAGGAAATTTAGATATTTGGAAGAAGTTTGGGAATAAAATTTCTTGGATATTTGGAAGAAATTAGACATTTTTAAGAAGTTTTTTACTGTAAGGATGGTGGGACACTGCCATGGATTACCTAGAGAATTTGTGGATACTTTATCCTTGGAAGTACTCAAATCCAGGCTGGTTGGGGTTTTGAGCAATGTGATCTAGGGTTCATATCACTGTTTTTGGAAGGGAAGTACAAATTAGGTGATATTTAAGGTCCCTTTCAACCCAAAACATTCAATGATTGTACCCTGGCAGCTGAACTAAGAGCTTATTGAGATCCTAAACCCATGAGCTCATTCGAAAGGCTTTGCAGGTTTTTATTCCTGCAGAAGCACCAGCGATTCCCTGGGGTCTCACTTAATCTGAGCAAAACAAAATCACACCCACCAGGTTGAGCAAGTGCCTTGAGTAAACTGAACTCTCACAGGAACAACCTCAGGAAGCAAAATCCTTTTTGGGGAGCAAAAGATAATCAGCAGAAGAGGCTCCATATCCCCCTGCTGTGCATCTGTCAGTCAGCCACCCACTGGGAGACTGGAAAGCTGCTCTGAGGCTGTGACCCTGCAGGGAGGGACAAGGGGGACCAGATGGACAAGGGATTACATAGGTAGTGGCAGTAGGGGAATCAGGGACTGCTGCTGGCTCTCGTGCAGGTCCAGGGAGATGTGTCCCTGCCTTGGTTTGCTCTTTATCCATCCTTCCTGCACCAAGGCTTGAGGCATCTACAGCTATTTAGAGGAGGAGGTTGTGCTGGGGGGGGAGGCTGAGGATGCTAAATCTAGTTTTATTAAAAAAAGTTAAAAATTACTGCTTTTGAGACTGAAAAGCAAAATTGAAAATGCTTATACACTAATCTCAAACAGCTTTTTTTCTTGTTTCTTTTTACTTTTTTCTTTTTCCTTTTTTCTTTCTTCTTTATTCTTCTTTCTCCTATTTTCTCTTTTTTCTTTCTCTTTTCTCTTTCTCCTTTCTCTTTCTCTTTTCTCTCTCTTTTCTTCCATTTTCTCTTTTCTTTCTCTTTTCTCTTTTCTCCTTGTTTCTTCTCTCTTCTCTTCCTTTTTCTTTTTTCTCTTTTCTCTTTTCTCTTTTTTCTTTTTCTTTCCTCTTTTCTTTTTTCTTTTTTCTTCTTTCTTTTGTCTCTTTTTTCTTTTCCTTTAGCTTTAACCTGAAATTTATACCTGTGTTGTGTGTTTTCTCTTTCACTGTGTAACTGGAAAGGTGATGAAAGAATTGATAAAATAATGATTGAATAATTGAAAAGAATGTTAATTAACCTTTAATACATAATACATGGGGTTAAAACTTTGTTCCTAATTTCTAGGACATGGCTGGGGGCCTGCAGTGAAAACTGTATTTTCTCTCACTTTAAATCACTGCTTTGCTCAGGATGAAGTAAAATATCTTAAAAGAAATGGCATGTAACAGCAGCAAAAAGGCAACAAACAAAACTCTTGAGTCCTTCAGTTCTTCTTAAGCTTCTCCATTACCCTGGTATCTTTTTCCTCTTATATTTTTTTGGTTCTTTGAGCTTCTTAAGCTTCTCCATTAGCCTGGTATCTTTTGTTGAGGTTCCTTCCACACATTTCTCTGATGCTTTTTGACCTCTCTTTTTATGATGACCTCTCATTAGTCATCAGGGATAAGTGGCAGGATTTGTCCCAATGTCATTAAGGAGTAAAAACCACAGAAAAAGTTCTCCAGCAAATTCTTTACCACCTCATTGCCTTTTACGTGAATATCATACTGTATCCTCATCTTCCCTGCTGCACGAGTCTTCATTTAAGCTTTTACTTTTTAATCTTCATTAAACTAATTTTAGAAGTTTTGAAATTCCAAATTTAGATGTTTTCCCTATTGGAAAATCTTTGAAGCTTCAATTTCCACTTCCTTGATTTTCCTGCTGTTTTCCTGGCAGCATTTTCCTTGGATCGATATGAATTTTCAGGTGCTCTCTCTGCTTTCTTATTGGCACAAATACCAAACTTCAGTAGTTTCATAACTCTGTTACTGAGTCTGGGACCTTTTGGACTGACTTTCTCACCCAGTTTATAATTTTTGACCTATTAACTCTGATAGGTGATTAAATTAAAGTCTATGAAATAGAACTTGATTATTTAACTTTAATTAAACTACTGTGGGTCTCCAGTCTTCAAATCTATTGAGAAAGAACTACAATATTCCCTTTCCAGTATGACCTAGATTAGGAGTATTGACTAAACCTTTAAAAATTGAATAAAAAAGGTAGATCTCATTGGTTCCTTGAGGTGAGTGTTGTTAAGGCATGATGTTCAAGTTGTGTGGTAGAGTCATGTCCCATCTTAAATATATTCCAGTGTTTTGCTGTTGTAAAAGCTTGGAAATAGTTTTTTTTTTCCTTTTTTTTAATTCAGGAATCTGTTTATATCTCCTACAAATCATCTTAAACCAAGTGTATCAGACTTTATCCACAAGCAGGGTGTAAATCAAAATTGGGGAGCATGGGCTGTCAAAAACAGTATTTTAAAATACTGTTTTAAAGTCCATCTTGTTTTAAAGAGGAGCTTCAGGTTGACTGCTAATAAATATTGACTTGGAAGTATTTAATTAAGTATAAAATATAATGTTGTCCTGTATTTTTTGTGGAAATTATGATGCTTAGATATTCATCTGTTTTTTCTTCAATCTATGTACCTTCCTATATGATGTATTGTAGACATTTCTTATGACATACTAAATTTTTTACTACAATTTCATTATTTGAAGTGAATGGTCCATTTTTATTTGGCAGAATGTGTGGAAATTGATCTATCTTGATGAAATAGTCTTGATGACAAAATTAACCTCTCAATAAAGCATGGCCATGAGGGCTGTGGTTTAGCTTTTAGTAGGAAAAAAAACAACTTTGAACACCTTTCTGGTGGGTGTGCTTGCCCAGTGCTTGCAAGTCTGTGATTTTAAAAGAAAATTGCAGTGGTGGATGCCCACACTAATTTGTTGCATCTCTTGTGTTTCTGGTGGGCATCATGTATCCAAAGGAAACAAAGCCAGATATTAAGTAGAGGGTTTTGTACTTTGAGAAGTATTAAAGGGATCCTTCCCTGATCTATTTCAGACCATTATCAATCATAGAATAGTTTGGGTTGGAAAGGACCTTAAAGGGGAGGAGTTGTATGAAGTTGAGCCCGCAAATTCAGGCACAAGAATCATAGAATATTTTGGGTTGGAAGGGACCAAGTTCCAACCCCCCTGCCATAGGCAGGGACACCTCCCACCACATCAGGTTGCTCAGTGCCTTGTCCAGGCTGGTCTTGAACACCTCCAGAGAGGGAGGGGGCATCCACAGCTTCTCTGGGCAACCTCTTCCAGTGTCTCACCACCCTCACCATAAAGAATTTCTTTATTATATCCAGCCTGAATCTCCCCTCTTCCAATTTACATCCATTATTTCTAGTTCTTCCATCACATATCCTATTAAAAAGTCCTACCCCAGCCTTTCTGTAGCCCCCTTCAGGTATTGGGAAGCTACTATGAGGTCCCCCCTGAACCATCTCTTCTCCAGGCTGAACAACTCCAACTCCTTCANTGTAACTCTCCCATTTCCCTCCTGGGTAAGCTGCCAGATGGTTGTGTCCCATCCCAGGTGGTGGGGCTGGTTGTGTGTTGGTGTGAAGTTGTCTGCTCAAGAGCTGTTTGCTGGCAGATGTATACGTGCAGCAGGGATAACACCATTCCTGAAGTAGCACATCACCTCTAAGAACATGAGAAAGCCATGTAAAATGCATGACTGGTTGGTTTTGCCACTTGAATAGGAAATGGTGTCTAGAGGCCATGAATTATGCGCCAAGTCATCTTTAATATTCATTTTTATCCCTGCTTTTCAAAGTGGCTCCAGCAGTGGCATTTGGAAAACATTCAGAATAGGCAGAACCCAGGGCGAAGAGCAGCCCCAAAAAGATCATTACCTTCCTTAAAAAAAAACCTGTGGTAAATAAAACCCCTTTTTGCTTCAGAGAAGGTCAGACCTTGGTCTTGTGAACTTTGACAGCTGCATTGCTTTGAACTCAGGGACAGTGCCATTAACCCTTGTAGGACCAAACAGCAGGAATAATTTTGGTCTAAGTGACCTAAGAAGTCCCTTTCACAGTATCACTGAGTATAAGGAATTGGAAGGGAACTCAAGAGATCATCTAGTCCAATCCTCCTGCCAGAGCAGGAACACCTAGACCAGGTCACACAGGAACTCATCCAGATGGGTTTTGAATGTCTCCAGAGAAGGAGACTCCACAACTTCTCTGAGCAGCCTGTTCCAGTGTTCTGTCACCTTCACTGTGAAAAAGTTCTGTTTTTTCTTTTTTTCAGAGGAAGAAAAACGGTGTTGTCACCACTGGCATAGGGCCACTGACTTTGATCCTGCCAGAGATACTTCTCTGCTGTGTTGACTTAGGCCAACAGAGTTCTATGAATCTAAGCATGCTTCTCAGTTCCTGGATCTGGAATCCTGAGCAGCAAATCAGTGGAGAGGATGGGCAGCTTTATGAGCAGAGAAGCAGAGAAAAACCCTGAAGTTGTACTGCTGGCTTCAAGTTGATCCAGATCCCAGGCTCAATCTTGGTGTTCATATCAGTGTTTTGAGGAGAAACCTGGAGAAACACCAATACCACAGCATTTAGATACAGTGATGAGACTCCTTTTGGGAATCCTCTGTTAAATTCCTGCTTTTATTAAGACCTTGTAGAGATTTGGAGCTGCTTCTCCCATCCCAGCTGAGCAGACTGAACATGTAGCCTTTTGGTTCAGGAGCAGCCTTGTCACTTTTTCCTCCTCCACAGCTATTTCATAAGCATTTCTGAGGAAGAAGGCAGCTGACTCTGTGTGATGGGTTAAAGCCAAGTCCATAAGTAATTTCAGATCCTACAAAGCAGTACTTTTGACAAATTCAGTTCTGGAGCCCTCAACATAAGAGGAATATTGAGCTGTTGGAGCAGGTCCAGAGGAGGGCCATGAAGATGATCAAAGGGTTGGAGCAACTCCCTTATGAGGACAGGCTGAAGGAATTGGGGTTGTTCAGCCTGGAGAAGGCTCAGGGGGGACCTCAGAGTAGCTTCTCAATACCTGAAGGGGGCTACAGAAAGGCAGGGGTAGGTCTTCATAATAGGATATGTGATGGAAGGACTAGGAATAATGGATGAAAATTGGAAGAGGGGAGATTTAAGCTAGATATAAGAAATAAATTCTTTATGGTGATGTCGTGGGACACTGGAAGAGGTTGCCCAGAGAGGTTGTGGATGCCCCCTCCCTCTCTGGAGGTGTTCAAGACCAGGCTGGATGAGGCACTGAGCAACCTGGGAGGTGTCCCTGCCTTTGGCAGGGGGGTTGGAACTAGATGAATTTTAAGATCCCTTCCAACCCAAACTCTTCTATGATTCTATATTTCAGTTTTCAGATGGTACATAACTGATTTTTTAGTTATCTCTCTTGACCTCTTTTCCATTTTAGTTATTTCTAGCATGACAGTGCTTTGCCTTCCCTGCCAGGTTGAGCAATTGGCCTTGTAGGAGATGTTTCTTCAGCCTGCAAGAGCCATGAAGCTGTCTTGGGATGAGACCTACTCACCTCATCCTTCTTGGCACTGTGCCATGATGCTGTACAGGGTTGTAGTGGTTCTTCTCCTCTTTCAGAAGAGCTCCCCCACAGCCCACTCTCCCCAACAGCCTGGTTGATGCTCTGGGGTTTATGGAGCTGAACAAATGATTACAGAGAAGCACTGCATTTTATTACACTTGAACCCATTTCCTAAGCCAGGGGATAAATCCTCTCTTCTCTACCTGCTCTGCAGTTGCACATCTGCTGTGCATCCTTTTTGATAGTCTGAAAGCTCCAGATAAAATGGTGCTCCAAGGGGCCAAAACAGTCTTTTCTCCTCTGTGGAAGATGATCCTAAGGCATCGTGTAGGTGTTGCTGTGGTTTCCCATCAGCTGTGACCTTCTTTGGGAATGCAGAGAGTCAAACCCAGCAGAATGCACATGGCAGCAGACTTTTCACTATGAGGATTGGAGAAAATGGGCTTTAATTTAATTTAATTTAAACTGGATGTTTGGTCTCCAAGCTCGTTACAGTAGAGAAACTGAACACTTTCATTTCTCCTTTAGCTGCTTTTGGTACTGCAGGGATTGCATTAGCACCGTTGGAGTTAATGAATTGTGCCATTTAAAAGCTTTGACCAGTCCCTTCCACTTTTCTCAAGTGTGGTGGTGGCTCAGCTCAATCTGTTCCTCAGCAGCTTTGTTGTTGCCAAGTGTGAAATGTGCCCCACAAGAAGTTTTGCTGGTTGGGATGAAGGAGCCAGAGGAGACCTGGCTGCCTTCTGGGAACCTGCTTTGAGTTTTCACTGCTTTTTGTGATCAAGAAATGCAGATTTCCATAAGTGAACCAAGCCCCATCAGCCTGGAGCACTGCCAACACCATGCAGTGTCTGTTTCCATGGAGGCAGCTGTGGAAGCAGATTTTTTTTTCTTTCTTTTAAAGAAATATAGAGCAGGGAAAAAGCACATGTAGCCCTAATGGATGGAAATTAGAATCATAGAATAGTTTGGGATTGGAAGGGACCTTAAATATCGTCAAGTTACAACCTCCCTGCTATAAGCAGGGACACCTCCCACTAGATCAGGCTGGAAATCATAAAGAAGTTTAAGCTGGAAGGAACCTCTAAAGATCATCTGGTCCAACCATTCTGCAATGACCAGGACATTTTCATCTTGGTCAAGTTGCTTCATCCAAAATTACTTTGAATGTTTCCAGGGATGGGAAATCTTCCACCTTTATGGGCAACTTGGGCCAGTGTTTCCTCAGGGTGGTGAAATCCTCAGCATAAAAAGAAACTTCCTTACAAATGTACTAACATAAACTATAGAGGAATTACTCTCCTCATCTAATTTAAATGTACAGGAGGAAAAATCAGTGGAGTGAGGTAGCAAACAAGGATTACAGCTGCCCAACCATTGATCTTGGCAAACAAACCTCTAATGCAGTCAGTGTCACAGCAAATAAATGACAGGATGCTTTAGCTGGTTGAGGATGTCATGGCACCATGACAGTTCCCAACCTGCCTAGAGAATGACTGAATGGATGCTAAAAATGTTCTGCAGGTTTTTGTCTAGTGTTTTGTGCCAGGGAGAAGATTAGCACAGAAGAAAACCGTGTTATTATGGGATAATGCTGTTTTCTGGTGGCCTTAACAGGGAGAAAACCTCACTGCAAAGGTCATGTGGAAACCAAGGAGCGGATGCCACATGGGGTTAGGGGAAGGTGGCAGCAGGAAGCAGATGGGCAGCTCAGTGTGTGGTTTCTCCTGGCATTTGCTGTAGGAAGCTCAGAAGTCATGGAACACTGGAGCAGCTTGGAAAGGGAACTTTAAAAGTTGTGTAGTCCAAGCTCCAAAATGAGTTAGAGTAGGGAGCAAAGAAAGGGAGAGGAAATAAAAACCCACTGAGACACATCAATACTTGAAAGAGCAGATCAGGCAGATTTATTGACCTGCATGACTGTTGGTAACTCAAAAGCTTAAAGGGAGTATCATGAAATGTTGAAGGGGCAGCAAATGCAGAGGGGGAGCTGCCTGCTTCTGGAGGAAAATGTGTACTGATGGTTAAGAGTTTCTCTGAGGGTCTGCTCTTGTCTGCCACAGAGACTCTGCTCAAACCAGATGACATTGATCTGTTGGAGCAGGTCCAGAGGAGGGCCATGAAGATGATCAAAGGGCTGGAGGACAGGCTGAAGGAATTGGGGTTGTTCAGCCTGGAGAAGAGAAGGCTCAGGAGGTCCTCAGAGTAGCTTCTCAATACCTGGAGGGGGCTACAGAAAGGCAGGGGTAGGACTTTTTAATAGGATATGTGATGGATGGACTAGGAATAATGGATGTAAATTGGAAGAGGGGAGATTCAGGCTGGATATAAGAAAGAAATTCTTTATAATGATGTGGTGACACACTGGAAGAGGCTTCACAGAGAGGTTGTGGATGCCTCCTCCCTCTCTGGAGGTGTTTAAGGCCAGGCTGCACAAGACACTGAGCAACCTGATGTAGAGGGAGGTGTTCCTGCCTATGACAGAGGGATTAGAACTAGAAGATCTTTAAGGTCCCTTCCAACCCAAACTATTCTATGATTCTAAGTATTGATTTCTGCTGAAAAGGATTCAGATACTTTCCTTAGAGTAGAGCATTTCATGAGGCTAATTCAGAGAATAACTTGGCTTGAATCATCTCCACATGGTTAATCTGTATGAATTGTAGCCTGATTGCAATTTCTGCTGTGTTTCTCCCAGCTGACCTCCAGGTTTTGGCTTTGCTGCCTCCCTAGGAAATTTTTTGCTTTGCTGGCCTGTCATCATTTTTTTTCCTCATTAGACTTTAGGATTTTTTTTTTTTAATAAATAGAAGAGATTAACTCGAGTGGGAGGCTTAATTGACCCTTTTCAAACAAATCTCTTCCCTAGAGAAGCTTGAATTAAACCCCCACTTTATTCCTGCAGTTTAACTGACTGGTACTATCTCATCTCTAGAACAATGTATTCTGCTTCATTAAGCCTCTGTGTCTTAGATTTTTGGAAGCTGATTTTGCAGAGATGCAGATTGGATGAACACTTGTCCCAAGACCTGCCATGTTAATCATTTGTTAATATTCTGTCCTGATTTTAGGCATCTGGTAGTCCCTGTTCCATTTGGTGGGGATTTTTTGCTTTGTGTCCTTGTAATTTCTATTTATTTCCTACCCAGTTCCTACAGTGCCTCAGTTTGCTTGTGCCTTGTTGCATTTTTATGGTGTATTTATTAATTTCAGTGCATGATGACTTTAAGGAAATTCTTCTTAGCCACAAGAAGCTTTTCTGACAAGGGTAGTTCTGTTGTCTCATATTATTTTTCACCAAACATCAGGAGTCACAAAGTGAGAGGAGAATAACTTTGGTAACCCAAGGTAAAGGTGAGGCAGAGTAGTAGCTTTTAATGAAGTCAGGTTAGAGAATTTGGAAGATTATTTTGCACAAATAGATGGATTTAGGGGGATCCAGCCCCACTTTGTCAGGTAAAAAAAAAGAAACCCAAACCAATAGGTAATGTGGAGGAGCTGCAAGGAGTCCTGGCTCTGCTGGGGGAGTAGAAGAGGAGGAGGAAGCCACTACTGAGTTGCTTTTGTGCACACTTCAGATTTAAGTGTGCTTTAGCCAAGAGAAAAAGAAAGAAAAGTCTATTTCCTCCTCCCCAGCCTGTAATTTCTTTGCTCTGATTATTACCAAGTGTGGAAGCATTTGCCTCTGCACATGTGATAGATGCCAGGGGCACTGGAAAGTTGTCATCAAGGAGAGAGGAGGGGGGAGAAGAGAAAAAAAATCTTACGTTTCCTGGAGTAGAGTTCATTGGAGCATTTCACATGGTCACATTCAGATTATTGCTTTTCTGCTTTGCCCCTAACTTGCCTTTTCCTCAGAATTTGACCTATTACTGCCCTGATAAGAGAGTGGTGATTTTGCATGTTAAATGGCTCAGTTGCTTCATCCCAGCTGGAGTGGGCTTTTTTCAAGGTTGGGCAGCTGGAAAAATACATACATTGGTGATTAGGTTAGACTTTATTTACATGTATTTGCTCAGAGAAATTGCAAAGTTGAATATCTAGTGGGGGGTGTCCCTGCCTATGACAGAGGGGTTGGAACTTGATGATCTGTAAGGTCCCTTCCAACCCAAACTATTTTGTGATTCTATGATTTCTGCCTTTCCTATTTATATGAACATAAACTTAGGTGGATTTGGAGCAGATAATGTGCAGGTTAGTCTTTGGCCAACTTTAGAAAATGTTAGATCAGAAAACATGGATGAAGTTGCTGAGATGTGGGAGGCTGAGAGAGTCCTATCATTGGAGGTCAC